>CM033644.1:94757092-94904106 GCA_019512145.1 Engystomops pustulosus
GGTCAGATCTAACTTGACAAAGATCAGGTTGACCGAAACATCGTAATCTTTGATCTGTTACTTTAAAAAAAAATCTTTTCACTAATTTGTTGTTTTGTGGTGAAGGCTATATCATGTGAAAAATTCACTGGAAAATAAAAAAAAAATAGAAATAAGAATACAGAATGTGTGTGCCATGTTTTCTGATTGGATACAGCTTGCATAATGATGTGACACTCCTGGTGCTGGCTCCTCTATGTGTCTCCTGGTTCTGGCTGCCACAACCCCTGCAGCCTGTGTGTGTATGAGATACTCCTATCCACATGAGTGACAGCCTTTATAATGATGTGACACTCCTGGTGCTGACTCCTCTATGTGCTTTCTGGTTCTGGTGCCCCCTGCAGCCTGTGTGTGTATGAGATACTCCTATGCACATGATTGACAGCCTGAATAATGTTGTGACACTCCTGTTGCTGGCTCCTCTATGTGCTTACTGGTGCTGGCGGCCCCTGCAGCAGTGTGTATGAGATTCTCCAATACACATGACTGACAGCCTTTATAATGATGTGACACTCCTGGTGCTGGTGCCTCCTGGTGGAATAAAGGTATAATGGTATTACTAATACCATACATATAATACCACATGCTAATACCCGTTATTCTTTTGGTCATTATGATCATGGAGATGCCAAAGTTATATGGGTTTTATTATGTTTTAAAACATTTTCAAAAAACGTTATCTTTTGTACAAAACAATGTAGCAGTTAATGACTAATATGACGTTTTAATCACTATTTGTTAAAACATAATATAACTATAAAACTGAAGCATTGATTTGATCCCTTTCATACCTTACCTGCACACCAACATTAAATTTATTTTTTCCAGCCAACTACAAAGGCTTGTTTTTTGCAGAGCAAATTTTATTTTGTATAATGTAAGTCTAGTGTGAAAAATTATTTCAATAATGTAATAGGAAAGAAAATACAATTCTGGCATTGCTGCAGCATTCACCATGCAGTAGTAGATAAAGTCGCTGCTAAGCTTTAGTTATTAATTTAGTTATCAGTTAAAAAAATGTATCCCTTCACCTAAAAAAGAAGTTAGCCGTTATGTGATATCCAAACTTATTTCTCAATGTCATTTATAAAGCTGTGTGAGGGTTTGTGTTTTCTCCATATACACATCTCTCATGAGGCTTAAACGTCACAATGACAAGGCTTTTTAAAGATTTTCAAATGTAGCTATATCTGTTTTATGGCTAGCCAATTAAGGTATCACTTATATGTGTTTGAGCACATTTTAAAAACATTTTAAGATAAAACAAAGTAATGCATAGCCTGCTGGTTCATTTTTAAACTGTGGGTTAAAACATATTCTTGCAGATCTGTTCATATTATTCACATATATTCTTCATAACATACCTTGTGTAATTAGTTGTCGAAGATAGTAGATACAGCATTTCTTATAGAATACATGGAGTTAATCCTCAAGAGGACCCTGCTTAGTTGGATTTAGCCTAGCTGTACCTAATTGTGTGTCTCTGAAATGAGTATAATACTAGCTGTCTTCCTATTGTAGATTCCATTATACTCTGCCTGAAGGCCACATAAAGAAGAAAGCTCCCTGAGACTGACTATTCTTTACACATCTATGAAGAAGCCTTTGGCATATCACATTTGGCATCCGTAATCCTGTTGTCATTTTTGCCACTCATGTTACTCTAACAGTGTGTTTTCTTTATAAAACAATTATGCTTTCATGTTTCCTTATTTCGTTTTGACTTGATAACGTTTCAACTGTTATTGCTTGTCATTGCTGATATATGTTTATACATTTTTAATTTTTAAAATGTTATTGACTCAAAATTATTGCATTACATAATAGTAGCAAAGACATAGGTGTGCGCTATATGGTTAAGAAAACAATAAAAAAACGCAACAAAAATTAAAAAATCATGAAAATCAAGGATTGGTGTTAGTAAATTATAAATTGATGTTGGTTCCAAAAAGGACACAGCCCATCCTCTAGACATAAAAATGTCCTAATTTTGCATGCTTGCTTTACCTAGTCCCATTAGGAATAGTAGAAGAGAAGATTGAAAACGGGAAGGAAAAGCAAAATCCAAAAAATCAATAAAACTGGGAAGAAAGATAAGAAAGAGAGAAAAGAAAGAAAATAGGAATGTCTTATCCTGTCGACAAAAATAAAAAAATTAAAACCACCAAAGCTAAATAATTAGCTATTGTTGTTTGCCAAGTACGATTGGTATGATCTTTGTTTAGGATTCCCTCATACTAATGTATTTTATTTATTTAATTAATTAGTTATTTTTTATGGTTAGCAGTTGAACTGTTCCAGTTAGCTGCTATTTTTCTTCTGGATACTGCTAGTAACCTCAACATAAATTCTCTATATTTTAGTGGACAAGTAAGGATAACTCTGGTGACAGGTCAATAATTAAAAATCAACACTTTCCTAAATATAATATAAACGTCTGTCCAATATATAGTATTTGGACTTTGGACTGGTCCTACCATATATGTTTTAGGTTTGCATACTTGTACTAATCTAGAGGGTGGTAGATAACCCTTTAGTTGTAATTTATGTAATGTTTCTATATGATTGATTCATAAATGTAAATTTAAGTTTTTTTCCAAATTTACCATATAACTTTTTTTTTCTTATAGTGCAACAGTTTTTCAGTAGTTTTTTTCAGTTTTTCATTTCAGTAGTTTAACATTTTGATTTACCTTATCTGTCTCCCTGCCAGCAACAAGTTGTAAGTCGCAGCGGGGAGGCAGCTGCAGCCTGTGTGTGCCTGTATCTCTTTATGCCTGTATCTCTACCCCACGCCATCCACCTCCCCTGCATGCTCAATGCACATGACAGGAAGTGGGGAGGGAGGAGGTAGCTACATGATTGTGGAGAAGAGGGGGCTTACCTAACACACACACAATCGTCAGCCCCACCTCCACTTTCCCCCAGGACTCATCACATGCTGCTGGCAGGGAGCCAGGTAATGTGAATAAAACAAATATAAACTGTATGCCACAATGCTGATTGGGATAACTGTGTTACAGTTTACATTGGACTATATAGGTCTGTAGACATACACTGATTCAAATTGTAAAAACAGATCTGTCATATGGACAGAAATGACATGATTGGAATTAACTCTTATACTATATCACACTTCTTGATCCCAGTCATAGCTGTCCCATGATTTTAGATTAGGACAGTAGTCTTACAACGAGACAGGGACTCAAAGCATCATAGTTAGCTCTAATGCTGTCAGTCCTGCTAACAGCCGCGTTTGCTCCTGTACTTCATGGGCCCTATGGAAAAAAACAGAGATATATAATACAGCATGGGCGGGCACTATGGGGCTCTATTTAATAAAAGATCCATAGGGTAAAGTGGGGCTGCGGGGCATAAACAGCACGACAAGGAGCCTGGGTAAAGTAAATCAATGACTTTAACAATGAGTTTAACTCCTGTCTGTGAGAGACAGATTATGTAGTAGTTGCATAAGGAACGTTAGCTCCCTTCCCCATATACAGGGGCTGTAAATGTATATAAGACGTATGTCTTATATATCATATATATATATATATATATATATATATATACGTAAGGAAAGTCCAAACAGCACACAAGAATGGTAGTTTGTAGTGGGTGCCGGCTCAGTAGGACTAGGCCTCAAGTCCTCCAACGTAGGTAAGCGAAAGCAGGCAGCACTCCAGGTCGTACGGTGAAAAAAAAATTTCTTTTTATTCCATGTTCAAAAATACATCATAGTGCAGCAACATTTCAGCTCCAAGGAGCCTTTTTCAAGCTAAGTGATATCAGTGGGAGTCATACATTTATACCAAACATAGTGGTCACATGACCAGACAAAGTCCCTCCCCCTCATTATCATATTGCGTCATTACAATCAAATAAAGTGCATATTTGTCTAACCAAAATACACAAACAATGTCATAGTGATATCAACAATTCATTCAGTTATAAAGTGCATACAGTGATAGTATATTCTTATACATTATTATAATACAGTGTCCCATGTATCCTGTGTTCAATAAAGTGCCTAGTGCAATAAACATTTAAAAACATTCAATTCATAATCTCTAGGAATAGCGTATGTTTCGGGGTCTCACCATCCGTTCCATGTGCTGTATCGTGTGCATAACCACCACTGAGTGCGCGCCTGTGTTCACATCGTGTGACACGCAAAGGTGGAACGCAAGCCAGCAGAGCTAGTCGTCAAGGAAATCAGAAGGACGCTCTGACGTCACTAAAGAGGCGGGTTCTGTTGGTGCAGATCGAACTCCACAATAAGGCTCGGTACAGACTGGTAAGTTGCGATAATGCAGAATCATATATCATATACGGAAATAGATACTGGATAGATGGTCACTGGCACAGCAGAGGGCATTCTAATCCTGCGCTCCCTACGTAAGGGGAGCAATTTAGGAAGAAATTCTGTAATACAATATAAGATTTGGGGAACAACGGTCTGGTCCTATGCAGTAAGGAACACAGATCTTCAGGCATAAATCATAACTCCTGGTACCATCTCAGTATAATTTACAGAGTTTGTGCCACTAATCCCGCTATAAAATAAAGTTATGTTAGTATAAGCCACTCTCATGGCACATATTGTGACCATCATATTTCATACCTATGGTACATATAGTACCTATTTTGTTTATATCTACCAGTCCGGTTTCAGCATGTGGAAATTTGAAAAAATGGACGACAGCGCTTAGATGGTTGAAAAAAAACTATAAAGCACAGCCAAAAAATGCATGGGTGTAGGATGGTGAGAAAAACTCCCGATTAAGCTTCAATGTAATCTTGTAATCTGTAAAACAGAAAGAGTACTATTTTAATATAGACATTGCATAGTATATAAAGAAATATTTACGCCAGATATTGAGGAATCAAATCACTTATTACTTATACAACTAATGTAGTTAAAGAGAATTCACGGATTTGAACATCAAAATATACATTAAACATTGGTGAGCTTAAAATCCACATTTAATCCTTTTGGTTTCAAGGAATCAAGGGTATGTATCCATTTTAACTCCTTTCTCTTTAATACACATTCTCTATCCCCACCTCTTCGTAGTGGGGGTACATGGTCAATAAGCTGAAACCTTAGATCTTTTTCTACGTGCCCAGCTTCAATGAAGTGTTTTGATACGGGTAGGTCCCTCCTCCCACTCTGTATCGTATATCGATGTTGGTTGAATCTTACTTTGAATTCGAGGGTGGTCTCCCCTATATCTATCAAACCCCAAGGACAACTCAACATGTAGACCACAAAACAACTGTCGCAATTCAGATAGTATTTGACCTTATATTCAGTATTATTGTGGAAAAAATTAGATCCTTTATTCATTTGTTTACAGTTAATACAGCTTCGACAAGGGAATGAGCCCTTGCTCAGCTGTCCAAAAATTCCAAGTTGTTTGCTTTTCCGGATTGGTCCCACATCTGATCTAACTACCAGATCCCTGATGGTCTGAGATTTCCGATAGGAAAAGAGTGGGGGATTTTGCAATTCTATAACGGAGGTTGGGCTACCTGAGAGTTTCGACCAATGCCTCCGGATGATGTTTGAAATGGCAGTACCATTTTGTTCGCTGTATGTGGATACAAACGGAAGCCTTTTTAGAGGGGGGCGAACAGACATAGGGGATAACAATTCGGTTCTATTCATCTGTTCGTTTTTTTCTAAATTCTGTTGTATTACCCTATTAGGATAGCCCCGTTGTGAAAATTTGTCAGCCATGCTGTGCAGATTTTTATTTATCTTTTGTGCACTGCTTGTGATGCGTTTAACTCGCAACAGTTGACTGTATGGTACTGTTCTTATCATGGCATGGGGATGGTGGCTCTCGTATCTTAACAGGGTATTTCTATCCGTGGGTTTCACATAAATATCTGTTTCCAAACCCCCATTTTCATATGTCACTAGGACATCCAAAAATTGGATTTCCTTTCTAGAATGTACAAGTGTAAATTTTATGGTTTCATCTATAGTGTTGAGGTATGAATGGAACTCAAGTAACTCCTGTTCAGTGCCAGTCCAAATGAGTAAGATGTCGTCTATGTACCTCCACCATCGCAGACAATGTCCGAAGTGGGTAGAGACATAGACGGCATCTTCCTCTAGGGCTCTCATGACTATATTGGCGTGGGTGGGTGCCATATTGGCACCCATTGCTACCCCCATTAGTTGGAGGAAATTTTTGGCTGTGCTTTATAGTTTTTCTTCAACCATCTAAGCGCTGTCGTCCATTTTTTCAAATTTCCACATGCTGAAACCGGACTGGTAGATATACACACAATATAGGTACTATATGTACCATAGGTATGAAATATGATGGTCACAATATTACCGGCTATGGAGAGGGCTCAGCCCGTGAGCCCTCTCCATGCCGCCGTATAAGACGATTACCGGCGTATAAGACGACCCCAGAGAAGACAGAAGATTTTCCTGTCTTCAAAAGTCGTCTTATACGCCGGTATATACGGTAAGTATACGGCTTGGTAGGAAATAATCATTATAAATATACAATATCATACACCAATGTTTCACTGATTCAGATAAGGTGACCAAGATTCCAACCTACATAGGTTTACGCCCATTATAGAGCAACTTCCGTGGTTCTAAATTCAATATTGAGACCCTTGGGTTTCAGAGTGTCCAATCTATGGATCCACTCCAATTCTTTCCTACGAAGTCTATATAGTCTATTTCCCCCTAATCTATGAGGTGGGACATGGTCAATAATTCTGACTCGTAGTTGAAATTCCGTATGTTTGGCCTCCACAAAATGTTTTGAGACTGGTAAGTCAACTCTCCTGTCCCTGATGGACTGCCTATGATTATTCAATCGCAACTTCAGTTCTGTGCTCGTTTCCCCAACATACCATAAGCCACAAGGGCATTCCAAAAGGTATATAACATAAGATGAGGAACAAGTGAGATAGTGTCTGATAAAGAACTCCTTGCCAGTATGTCGGTCGATGAAAGTATTCCCTTTAACAATGGTTTTGCAATTAACGCAATTCAAGCATGGAAAACATCCCTTCTTCCTAGTGGTTAAGAAGGATTGTACAATTTTTTTCTTTGGGCCAATGTCAGATCTTACTAACTCGTCCTGTAAGTTCCTCACTCGTCTGTATGCGAATACAGGAGGTTGGTCAAAGATGGTAGGAGTACCTAAACCATCTCTCAAGATGGGCCAGTGTTTTCTAACAATGTTAGAAATAAGTGGGCTAGTCTCGGTGTAGGTAGTGACAAATGTGAGTCTGTCAGTCTCCGATCTGTGGGGTGTACTGCTTAAGAGTTTTTTTCGATCAATATCTGTCACCTTCTTCTTATGGGTGTTTAAGATGTGCAAAGGATAACCTCTCTGGCGAAATTTATCTGCCATGTCATCTAGTCTGTTTTGTAATGGGGGGTCCCCATCAACAATCCTCTTCACCCGTAGCAACTGACTGTAAGGCAAAGATTTAATCATCCGTCTCGGATGGCAACTATGAAAGTCTAAAAGATTGTTCCTGTCCGTTTCTTTTGTGTACAGATCTGTGGCAAGTATATTATTCTCAAGTAACACTTTGACATCCAAGAATTGAATCTCCTTCTTGGAGTGTATGTAGGTGAATTTTACAGTGGGATCAATACAGTTCAGATAGTCAAAGAATGTATGTAATTGTGTCTCATCTCCAGACCAGATGACGAATGTGTCATCTATATAACGCCACCAACATAAGACCTGTCTGAAGTGATGCGAACCATAAATATGATGTTCCTCCAAAAAACGCATGTACATATTTGCGTAAGTGGGTGCCACATTCGACCCCATGGCAGTTCCTTCGGTCTGCATAAAGAACTGATCTCTGAATAGAAAATAATTGCAGGTCAGTATAACCTCCAAGAGCGCCAAAATGAATGTGTTGCACTCCTCCGAGTATTGAGAAGACTCAATGAGGAAGTGTTTCACTGCTGCAATATCCCTAGCGTGGTCTATTGAAGTGTATAAGCTCATTACATCAAAGGAGACAAGTATTGTTTCTGTGTCGGTGGGTAGGCTAACATCACCTAGTTTTAACAAAAAGTCAGAGGTATCTCTCACATACGACTCTGCTTCAATGGCAAATTTCCTTAGTAACTTGTCTAAGAAGATCGCAATATTGCTGAAGATGGACCCCGACCCCGACACGATGGGTCGGCCGGGGGGGTTCTCCAAGCATTTATGGATCTTGGGTAAGGTGTATAGAACAGGAGTTCTAGGTGACTCAATGAGTAAAAATTTTTTGTCTCGAATAACGAGTACCCGAGCATTTTAGTGTTCGCTCATCTCTAATAAAGACTCACCCAGAGATTTCCATCAACAGCTGATAGAAGGGTCTCATATCAGCTTATCACTGGGTAAAACTATTCCAGTTTGTAGACATTCTGAATCCATTCAATTGGAAACAATTAGATACTTTCTACATGCAATCCATAGCCGTCATAGTTACAGTCTTGTTGCTTCTTCCCTGTACCAATAATTTGCAAAGCTATATTGTTTCTGTCTGAAAAAAAAAATCAGACAGTATGAACTAATGCAATGAGAAGATCACTTGTTTTTGCTGTACCTATTTATAAGGAAGAAGAATAATATAGCCGTGCAACACAAAAAGTTGGTGAACTCTGTCGGGCCAGTGCAGGACGGCAACAGATTCTTGATTTCTGATACACGTTCTTAATGAATCTGACGCACCCAGCATTACATGGCATAGCTATTTTGGTACTGTTTCCCACATTCTTAGTCAATGTGCCCTATTATTTCAAATAACAAATTATTTCAAATTTACAAATAAAATCTTTATAGTGATACTTTTGGTTTGAGTAAAAATTAGTATTGTCATTTTATAGTATGAAGGTGTGGTTTTGAAGTATGATTTAGGTTGTGACGTATGGCTATTAATGTCTAAAAATGAATGTCAAAAATAAAAAAAAAACTAATTCAGGAAGGGGTGTGAAAGGTTATAGATCTGCTTTTAACTTGTCTAAATGAACGCCAAAAATGTGTCAAAAACCGGTCTACAATATAAATAAATGCAATGAGTAAAGAAAGAAGGCAAGGCATGCGGGTTGGGAAACCAAACTTATAGTGGCGCAAGCACTCAGGAGAAATGGGCACTCAACAAAAATCCATTGACTCACATGCATTAACATATTTCCCTTTTGTATAGTCAAAGTGCCGATTGATGTTGTACCATGGAATGTACTTTTGATATAAGTCTTATCCTATCACATGAGGAGTTTCTGTTGTTTCCAGTAACAAGGACTGTTCCTTGTATTACATTTTATGTATCACATAGTAATACTTGTAATCAGAGATAATGAAATATGACATTGTACTAAGTTTTCTGCTCTGATGGACAGTTTATTAAGATTATGGATAAGGACTTTTTCTTATCCTTTAGGTATACTGCAGAAAACAAAAGAAAAACGAAAGTGTAGTCCAGCAGCACTTCTTTCTGTGCAAGTGCTGACATTTTCCAACCTGAAAGTCTGCTTATAGCCTGTGGAAATGAGCAGATGAATTGTCTCTTGAGAAATCGAGTCTACCTTTGAAGTCCACAATGCTGCTCTGCAGGTTGACTTATAGTGCAGCATATTCTGCAAAGCCATCTGGTGTTCGTAAACCTGATCACAAAGCAAATATGGTATATAACTATTTTTCCTTGGATTTCTGTTTGGTCCTTTGTGTACTTTGAAGATATTTTTCTCTCATGGAATTCAGCATTTTAATGCACTAGACACATATTTCGATGGCCTTTCTGGCTAAGGTTATTTTTTAATGGCCATATTTCTACTACCTTTCACTTCTACTTGTAAAAAAGAATAGGTGTGAAACTGTATTTTTCATAAATGATACATTAGTGAATTGTAACTGTGCATACATGTATTCTGATTACTGCTTATTAAAACGGGTAAAATAACTGTGAAAGGATCAACATCAAAAAGCCAAAGATATGTAATAATATCTTGTCTATCTGTATCATTTTTTACAAACCTTTAAAATCATATCACATCAACACAAGAAAAGAAAGAAAGTTATTCAGATTCCATATATTAAACTATAAAAAGAACAATAAATAAACAGATCCAGGAGATTTTCTGTATTCTTAGTAAACACCTTGTTCAAGATAGCCTTCACCTTATTGTGTACATTTGAGAAACTTTTTGCGTACACTTAAACACTGGATGCTGTCAAATCTCTCTTTCAATTGTAATTCCTGGTCTGTCACCTCATTGTGTGCAATACCTCTGTAGAATTTAGGTGTGCATTGCTTCTGTCCTGGGCAGGGTGTGAATGTAGGGGGTGCATTAGTAGAACATGCACAAAACCATTGCTGATGCTGTCTTTTGTACTAGCAGGTCAGTCAGTGGCACAGACATTAGTGTCATCTTGAACCTTACAGGATATGATCTGCTGCATCAGGAAGAGGATTTTATTATGACTTCTCCTGGCCATGGATGAATTTGGCACCTGTTGTATTCAACACCAGTTGTCTTAAGCTCCCCCAAGCAAATCTCCACACTGCACCCCTAAAAATACCACAGTCACACTATAATGTCCCCTGGATAACAGGCTTACATACAGATACCCCTCATTATTACTTATATATATGCATTGATTTTTAAACCTAATGCAAATACACAAGGCAAAACACATTACAGAACACATGCATAAATAATTTAAATAAGTAACAACAAGATTTTTTTCTTTTAACATTAATAATAAGCAAGATCATTTTAAAACATGTTCCTACTAATGTAACACATATGTGTTTCATGAAACGTCTCTCCTTATGCATTTTAAAACATAATAGAAACGCATCATGTGAGTGCAGCCTCAACAGTCTATATACAGCCCCATCATAGTCTATATACAGCCCCACCTACAGTTTGCACACAGTCCCCCCACAGTTTTTATAAAGCCCTCACCACAGTATATTTATAGCCCCCCAGAGTTTATACACAGACCCTGCATTCAAAATACAGTCCCAAAGTGCGTAAATAGCCCACCCCACCGTTTACATACAGTCCTCCCCCGTTTAAACAAGTGCCCCAACACTCTATTTACACACAGTTTATATGAAGCTCTTATAGTTTACCTATACTGTATACAGTACTCCTGGTATATGAATGATGTGGCCATTTATAAAAAAAGAAAACAGATACTGACCTCACTGCCCTCTCATCTTCTTCTGACTCGTCTGCCGGGTTGTGGCTCTGTGGATAGATGTGGGTGGCATGTGCTGATATCATCACACACTGCCAAGGTCCTCCAGAGCATAGTACAGAATTTCCAGTGGTAGGTCCATACTTGTGATTGATTAATGTGGCAGCTGCCCGAGTCACAAATAGCAATCTTGCTGCCCCCCTCAGGGCTCGGTCGTCTGCCGCCAGAGGCGGGACTTTCATTCTGCCTCATGGCAGATGCAGCCCTGTGTACAATGTACCACTGGTTTGAGGACAATGTGTATTGGGGGGGAGTTATGAAAGTGCCAGAGAATAGAGGCCAGTGCAGAGTTAGAATAAACAGTCATATTCTGCACTGGATTAATCATGCTCAATGATTTTTTTTCTTTTGTGTTTGCTCCTCAAGAGGGATTGGTAGGG
The DNA here is from genome assembly GCA_019512145.1 of Engystomops pustulosus. Classification (NCBI taxonomy): domain Eukaryota; kingdom Metazoa; phylum Chordata; class Amphibia; order Anura; family Leptodactylidae; genus Engystomops; species Engystomops pustulosus. The sequence goes on from CM033644.1 coordinate 94,768,773, forward strand.
AAAGGATCAAAGGGGAAGAATATATGCTTAGTTTAGAAATGTTTATACTGTACAAATTGAATGGTATAAATGTGGTTTTATTTCTTCGTATGTATTTTTGTATTGATATTGAATAAAGTATATATTTAAAAAAAAATGTGGAATGAGTTATCTGGAGTAGATTAAAACTGTGGAGTTTACTTCAGACCAACTATTAGTTGGTCTAGTTTCCAACTGAATTTTCAGGATTCTTTGATTGATAAATTTTCCCCTATTATTTCTGTACTCTTAATCACTTTATTTATGATTCCTGTCTAAGTAAGCTGGTTGTTACATATATAACAGGATTTATTTACATCTGATTGTATTTTTATTCCATTAGTCTGTGACTTAGAAACACACTGTAAATGTCAAAACTACAAATTTTTAATAAAATCCATGGACTGCGTTTCTGTGCCATAAAATTTCTCCCTGAGGGGTAAATACTGCTCAATAGCTCAATAACCTGAAGTATAAGCATGCTCAATGCCTTTCTTGTGCTCTTTGAATTTTGAAAAGGATCAGGTACCATAGCAACAGTATGTGAAATGATATAAAGAAAGCAAAGCCAAAAAAATCATATATTACACAAGGAATTACAGATTCCTTGTCCTTTTACACATTTCATCAATAGTTATACAAGGTATACACAGAACCTGAGCGTTCAAGTAGCAACATCACACAGTACAATCTACATAAATAACGAAAGACTTTATTTAAAGGAAATCTATCAGCTGTTTTAAACTTTATTTGCCACCAATACTGCTAAGTAGATCCCATCTGTGTGATAACATTCATATGTGTATTAGTGTCACGGGTGCCCCTGCGACCCATATTCCGGTGTACAGGCACACCCGTGTACCTCCATGTGCCCCCAGACCTATCCGCAGGAAAACTCACCTCTCCTTGCACCAGTGACATTCTCTGTGGTGCTGGCCTGCCGCCTTCCCAGATAAATTCCCAGCCCCTTCCTTTGTCCCCTGCCGGATCTTTGTGCTTCACAGCCTTAGAAAAAGCTCCCCACTGATTATCCTGCGTTCCTGTGCCTCCAGCTTTCCTGTGTGTTCCTATGTATTTCTGCGTTCCAGTGTGTTCCTGCTCCTGAGTTCTGTGTTGCCGTGTTCTTATGTTACCAGAGTCCCTCCATGTTCCTGTGTTACCAGAGTCCCTCCGGGTTCCTGTGTTACCATTGTTCCTCCGTGTTGCTGTGTCCCTGCGTTGCTGTGTTCCGGTGTCCCATGTGGCTATGTTCCTGTTCCAATCTGCCTGGACCTCCCATCTCTAACCCCAGATTGGACTTGACCCTGCATCTCTGCCTTCTGCCTTGACCCTGTGCCTGGACCCGACCACGAGACTGTCTTCAGTTAAGGTACCTCAACCTCGGCTGCCACCGCGGGCTAGTCGCACCTGTAGAACAACCTGGTGGTACCCTGCTGTGGCGGGCTTTGGTGAAGGCCGGGTGCCACTTAGATTCCGGTCCCAGGTGTCGGCTCGTACCCCCTCCCCCGGTGGTCCAGTGGATCCACACATCCTGAATCCTGACAATTAGGAGCTGTGCTCCACTAAAATAGTTATAAACTAAGTTATTATATTTATTTAAATTAAGCACAAGTGTTTTGGGAGGTGTCACTTGAGCACCCCTGGGCTACAGAGCTCTGGCTCTTACACTCCTCTGGCTCTTACACTCCTTTTTCACCTGTATGTCTACCTCAGGGGGGTGCAGAGGGAGCAAAGATGTACATAGTACTTAGGAGGCTTAGGAGGCTTCTATTGCACCTCCAAACACTTGTGCTTCATTTAAATAAATATAAAAGTTTGGTTTATATGTATATTAGTGGTGGTGGTGGCCAAATACATAAACCTACGTGCTTCTACACGTCACAACAAAAGTAACATAATATTACCGTATATACTCGAGTAGGAACAAAAAAAAATGGGGGGGGGGGGGTTGCTAAGGTGCTCAATTGGTGCAGATCAAACGTGCAAAAGTGCCAGTGCAAAAAAGTGATGGTGGTCCTGGTGCTCTAGGTGTTTAATCCCTTATAGCCAATTGTATGATCTGACTGTTTATAGAAGGGAATTCTGACAACATTTAGTATGTCATGAACGAACTATAAGAGCCCCTTAATGTATGTAGCCCATTTATTGGTGTTTAAAATTTGGTGACTGTAAATGCAACCGTACAGATTCCTTTAGCGGACATACATATATACACACACACATACACTCAGCTTTATATAATATATATATATATATATATTATACCCTCACCGGCACTTTTATTAGGTACACACGGCTCCAACTGCTCGGTAACACTGTAATTATAACTCAGCCAATCAATGGACGCAACTCAGGCATTTAGGCATGTAGACATGGTCAGACAATCTCCTGCAGTTCAAAAACCGAGCATCAGTATGGGGAAGAAAGGTGTTGGTGACCTTTGCACGTGCCATGGTGTGGTGCCAGAAGGGATGTTTCTGAGTATTTCAGAACCTTGATATTACTGGGATTTCATGCACAACCATTCTCTAGGGACAGAGAATGGTTACGAAAAAGAAAAAAAAACATTCAGAGTGAGCGGCAGTCTGGGCGGAAATGGCTTGTTGATGCCAGTGTCAGAGGGAATGGGCAGCAGACTGGTTCAAGCGATAGGAAGGCAACAGTGATCAAATCGACCACCCGTTACAACCAAGGTAGGCAGAAGAGCACTCTGAACACAACAGTACGGCGAACTTTGAGGAAGATGGGCTACAGCAGCGAGACCACACCGGGTTTTGCCAATCCTTTCAGCTAAACAGGGGAAACTGAGGCTACAATTTGCACAAGTCATCGAAATGGACAGTAGAAGATTGAAAACATGTTGCGATGGTCTAATGAGTCTCGATTTCTGCTGCGACATTCCGATGGGGTATGGTCAGAAATATGGCGTAAAAACAGAAAGAATGGATCCTCCGCACTTTATATTCAAAAAAGTTAGAGGCTTGGTGGTGGTTGGAGTGTCATGGGCTTCCTTGTGGGGAATATTTCTTGGCACTCTTTGGGGACCCTTGGTACCAATTGAGCAGTTGAACGCCCCAAGCCTACTAGGTATTGTTGCTGACCATACTCCATCCACTTTTGACCACAATGTACCAACATCTGATGGCTACTTTCAGCAGGATAATGCAAATGTAATAAAGCGCATCTCTCAGAATGGATTCTGAACATGACAATTGATGTCAATGTACTCAAATGGCCTCCACATCACCAGATCTCAATCAAATAGGATCTTGGGATTGTGGTGGAGGGGATTCGCATCAGGGATGAGCAGCCGACAAATCTGCGGCAACTGTGTGATGCCATCATGTCAATATGGACCAAAATCTCTGAGTAATGCTTCCAGCACCTTGTTGAATCTATGCCACGAAGAATTGAGGCAGTTCTGAAGGCAAAAGGGGGTTCAACCCGTTACTAGCATGGTGTACCGAATAAAGTGGCCGGTTAGCTTTAGATCCCGGGAAAGTAAATAACTGCACTTAGCTATAACAAAATAGGTTAAAAAAATAATATATACTGTATCTATCTATGCATCTATCTTTCCCTTTCTGTCACTCACTCTCCCTGTCTCTCAGTGACTCTCCCTATCTGTCTGTCTCTCACTCACACTCACTGGCTGTCTCTCGGTAACTCACTCATGCTCCCTGCCTGTCTCTCACACACTTAGTCACTCACTCTCCTTGCCTGTCTTTCTGTCACTTACTCTCTTCTTGCCTGTCTCTCACACTTCCCGTCCTTCTCTCTGTCACTCACTCTCCCCTTCTGTCTTTCAGTTACTCTCCCCATCTATCTCACACTCACTGATTGTCTCTCTGTCACTCACGCAATCTCCCTGTCTGTCTCTCTGTCTCTCATTACTCTCCCCGTCTGTCTCTCACTCATACTCACTGGTTATCTCTCGGTAACTCACTCACTCTCCCCACTGTCTCTCACTCACACTCATTTGCTGTCTCTCTGTCGCTCACTCACACTCAATTGCTGTCTGTCAGTCACTCACTGTCCCTGCCTGTCTCAATCTCCCCGCCTATCTCTCTGTCACTCACTCTACTTCACATATAAGCTGTATTATATTCATTGACTATAGTAACAATCAAAGCTCAGAGCTCAAATTAATGACCTGTGTCAAAAAAAGAAGCTAAGCTGTGGTTGCTTATTGCCACAGTAATAGTTTCTGTATATGCTGGTTAGCATATTACCTTTGCCACATTTGCCAAATATCCAATTAATATATAAAGTATTAGTTCTCACATTTAATAAAAGCCATTAAACTCTCTGATGAGAAGACATTGCCTGTCTTAATTGCTTGGTGATGCCTTGCATGTTTCTTACTTATTGGGGTGATGTAAGATTGCTCTGTTATGAATCTGTTAAAATGTTGGCAAGCTTCATAAAGGATCTTTCACAGCTCCCAGCTAGTGAACAAGCCAAGCAGTTCAGGATACTGCTGTCAGGAGCAGTGACACATTGAAGTGTTTCCTTTGTAATCCCGCAGCATCCATGACCTACCACATACGGGGTAAGGCAAAAGATCTACATTTTCCCATTAATTTGAGGTGGAGAAATTGAAGGAGGCTGTGAAATGAATGTTCTCAGAACCTCTAGCCCACGGCTTTCCAGACATTGCATGCCACTTATCTCTTTATTTTGTTAGGCTTGACTTGCACTTATCCCAGTTTTCTATTATGTTGAAATCCATCTAGTTAAAGAATATTGTGAATGTGCTGTTGACATTTTTGCTTTTGTATTATTCGAGAAAATAAAAGAGTCAACAAAGAAATCTCTCTGTACTACATTAAAAAAGGGCATATTTTATGAATGGCTGAGTGCACTTCTTTGACATTTTATACAAAAGTGCTTGAGGAAATATTCAAGATGTGTACAATCATATAGGAATGGAAATAAAACTGCATGGACGAGAACTCACAAGCACACTTCCATTTCCATAAAATGCTATATGATCCAGAAATACTAGAGTTAACTCCATATTTACCAGAAATATGTATCTATATATATATATACACTGTTTGGAGTGCTGCCTCATCTGTGGACCACATGGTGAGGTGGTGAGGACCATATGGCTTAGCACCCACCCTATTCAGGCTTTGACGTTGCTGCTCTGGACATATATATATATGTATATATATATATATAAATATATGGGCAGAGTCCTGGATGGGTTAATTTTTAAAAAGTATGAAAAATGGATAGAAATGTATTGGATAGAAATCTGAGGCAAATATGATTGGCACTTACATGGAAACAGTGTTACTTTGACAATTTAATGACAAGTGCTGTAAATGCCCTCTTCATTCAGGGCTGGTGTCTCCTGTGTTGCCCCAGGATGGATCTCTGCAGCTTACTTTTCAAATTCTGTGGTCAAACATAAATGTGTCACCTACACAGCAATGGTGCATGGGCATCGGCATTTCTTTGATGCTCCTAGACTTACCATCTAAGAATTTCTATTACACTAATTTCAAAAAAGAAATGGCCTAAAATAGTAAATAAAAATGTTTAAATTAAAAAAATAAAATATCTTTCCCCTAGAAAATAAACAACAAAAATCCTACACATATACAAGAAAAAAAGGATGCCAAATGTTGCCATTCATTTGACATTTTGCCATCCATAAAACCATTAATGAAAAGTGATCTAAAGGTTGTATACGTTCCAAAAAGTAGCAGAAAATGGGGGTAAAAATATTTTTTCCCCCAGAAGTTTTACATTATTTAAAAAGTACTAAAACATAAAAATCTATATAAATATGATATCTCTGCAATTGTACTGACCCAAATAATCAAACAGATGTATCATTTGGACCGCAGAGTTAACGCCGTAAAATGTCCATTTGAAAATCGTGCAACAGTATCTTTGATCTGCATGGTATATTTGGCATATAAAATATGTTACTAGGATGTAATATTTGTACTGCAGATAGCAAGCCCCAAACGTTGTGACACTTGAAAGGTAAAAGCAGATGTAAAAAACGGAAAGGACGTCAGTGTTAAAAAGTTAAACAGCTCATCTGTAATAAATCCTGGGATTGGAGAGCAAAATACGTATCTTGAGGATCACTACATCTGTCTAATGCTAAGAATTCTAGACAGTTTGAGATTTTGTTTGAATGAGTGAATGGACAGTGGCAGAGCTTATAGTACGTTTTTTAAAGGAGATTTTCTGCAAAAATCTTATCAACTCTTTACAACACAAATTGTTATCGTCAGCAGTTTGATTATAATAAGAACTACTTATCCCTGAGACTGCTGACTAGCCACCTTTCAGGATCTAATTGTTAGCTATCTATATGGCATATTTTAGGAAAGGATGAATTTTACTTTATGTGATAAGTTCACAGACAGGGAGACTGGATCAATTGTTATGAAACACAACACGACTGCAATCATGGGCATAGATAAAAAAAAATTATCTACATGGGTATTCTCATCTAAATCAATGCACTGTAAGAACATAGAAAGGATAGTTATTTCTTATCAAACCATACATCAGTTAAAATGATTTTTTTGTTCCACTGAAAAGTATAAAAATAAGAGATACATACTCCCTGATGGATATAACTGCTGTGCAATGAATGCAAGATGAAGCATCTACAGAAAAGCCCAGCATTTTTTAAAGGTATTTAGAAATAAATAAAAATCACCAAAATCACATTATTTATAATATAAACAAAGCTACCAACATTTAGTATGGTACCCAAAGTGTTTTCCACGCTCAGTTTACACTGCTCTACAATGAAATAGTATTGTAGAGCAGTCCACTGAACTTGAACCAGCGCATCAGAGCATCGCTGGTTCAAGTTGAAGTTTGTATAAGTAAAAAAAGTGAAAAACAGTAAAGTTAACACATTAGAATAAATAAAAAATAAATACATTAAAATATTAGCCCCTAAAATGTCACTTTCCCATAAAAACACTTAATAAACTATAAAAAAAACGTTCCCAAAAAAAGATAATTTTTAATTAATACCTTTAAAAAATGCTCTAAAAAGTGATTTAAAAAAGTTACGCACTCTAAAATGAGACCACTAAAAAGAACAACTCTTCTCGCAAAAAATAAGCCCCTAACCAGATTTGTCAGCTGAAAAAGAAAAAAGTTCTGCATATGAAAATATGGTGATGCTAAAATGAACAAAATTTTCTCCAAATTAGTTTTTATTCAGTAAAATTGAATAAAATACACAAAACCCCCACATAATTGGTATCGCTACGTCCGTGACAATCTGCATAATAAAATAGAATCATTATTGGACCCGCAAAGTGAACCTCGTAAAAAACAACCTCAAAAAATGCTCTGAAAAAAGAGGATTTTTAAGTAATAGCCTTTAAAAATGCTCTAAAAAGTGATTTTAAAAAGTTATGCACTCCAATATAAAACCACTAAAAAGAACAATCCCTCTCGCAAAAAATAAGTCCTTAACCAGATTTGTAAGCCAAAAAATAGAAAATGTATGCATATGAAAGTCGGTGATGCTAAAATTAACGTTTTTGCCAAATTACTTTCTATTCAGTAAAAATGGGAAAAAAATTAAAAAAACTATATAATTGAGGTATTTTCATAATCGTGGTGACCCATAGAGTAAAAATAATATACTATTTTTACGGTATAGTAAACGGCCAAAAAACCCCCCCCACAAAAAAATGTTTCTAAAAATTGATGATTTGCATTTCCTCCACCAACAAAGAGTTAATAAAATCTCACCAATTAGCTACATATGCCCCAAAATTATGTACCATAAAAATGCATCTCATGTGGCAAATTGGGTATCAAACTTTGGGGACCCTTTTTTCATTTAATCCATTACACATGTTTAATTTTCCACCCAAAATGAATGTATTGTCTAAAAATATTACAATTTGTAAACTACACCTCCATTTTGTTTTAACCCCTATAAAACACCTAAAGGGTTAACAAACTTCTTAAAAGTGGGTTTTCATACGTTGAGGGGTGTAGTTTCCATAATGGGGTCATTAACAATTCTAACTATTATTTGGTCCATCTAAATTTGAAAAATGGCACCCAAATTCTAAGCCTCATAAAATTCTAGTAAAATATGTGGAATCTTAAAAAAACCATGCCAACATAAAGCAGATATTTGGGAAATGCAACTTATGAATTTATTTGGGTGCTATGACTATCTGCTTCAAAAGTAGAGAATTTAGAACTTTGAAAATAAAGAATTTTTCCAAATTTTTGTCAAATTTAGTTTTTATCATAACTAAACACAAAAGATATCATCCAAATTTTGAAATTAATTTGAAGTACAATGTGTCACAAGAAAACAATCTCAAAATCCCCTGGATATCTCATAGCGTTCCAAAGCTATAACCACTTATAGTGACACAGGGCAGATTTGAAAAATGGGACCGCGTCCTTAAGGCCAAAAGAATCCCGTAGGGGTTAACCACCACTGACTTTTCATTAGATACATTAGATACAAATATTTCATAGATATCACTGTATATGAGAAACCTCTATGTATTTTTTTTCAAATCATAGTAGTAAGGTAATTGAATCCAACAAAAGTAAAAATGATTTACATTTGTATCAAAATGAGTAATGAAAGGCAGACATTGTTTTTAAAGTTGCACCAGGTCGAAGAAGTAAAGGGGGCACCTAATTCATGAAAAACGTGCCCCAGAAATCCTGAATATGGCACCCTCTGCACACTACACAGGCAAACTGTATTTAGCGCAGTTTGCATTGTTTTTAGAAAATGTGCCCCAATGTACTTTTTGTGATATGCTTCATTTTTCCATCTGTGGACATAGAGCATAGGACATTCTACCAGAAGCTCTGTGGCTTGTCAACATGTAGTTTTGCAAATTCCAGTCTTGCTTTTTTATGATTTATTTTCAGCAAAGGTGTCCTCCTTAAGTCTCCCATTAACAACACTTTGGTCTAAACAATGATGGATGGTATGGTCTGACACTGATGTTCCTTCAGCTTAAAGTTCACCTTTAATCTCTTTTGAAGTTTTTCTGGGATCTTTTGTTACCATTTGTATTATTCATCTCTTTAAATTGTAATAAATTTTCCTCCTGCAGCCACATCCAGGGAGGTTGACCACAGTCCCATTGATCTTAAATTTCTGTATAATATGTGCAACTGTAGTCACAAGAACATAAAGCTGCTTGGAGATGGTCTTATAATTTTTACCTTTAACATGATTGTCTATAATACTTTTCTAAGCTCCTGAGCCAACTCTTTCCTTTGCTTCTTCTGGTCCATGTTGAGTGTGGTACACACCATGTCACCAAACAGCACAGTTAGTAGCTGTAGCCCTGTATACAGGCCACTGACTGATTACAAGATTGTAGACCCCTGTGATGCTAATTAGTGGACACACTGCGATTTAACATGTCTCTGAGCTCACTGGCTCAGTTTTTGGATGCCTCTTTTGAAGCCAATAGCAGGTATGGATGATAATGCGAGAATATATTATTGAGAGAAGCTGTTCTTCCTCTGTTTTCACTCCACTCACTGTAAACACTCTCTGGGGTATCATCATTTTTGTCCAGGCCTCTGCAGGAGTTTTATTTAGAAAAAAAATATTTTGACTCATGGTTGAAAAGCAATGACTGTGTACAATTGTGGGTTTTTTCTTTCATTAAAGGGGTTCTCAAATTTAAATCCCTTACTGTGCAATTTTAGTCAGTTTTATTGCTGTTTTTGGTACAATCACTCCCTAGACAGGTCAGTGTAAGAATCCAGACACTTCATGATTCCTCTGTGCTATGAAATGCTGTGTGCTGTCAATGTGCTTAGATTGTCATAGTACAGGGTTTATGTACACTTTTATTTCTGAACAGAGACCGTATTTTCTTTGGGCTTGTTGGCTGTGTGAGATAACTGCTAAACTATGCAACTCAAAGTCTAATTCCTGACCAATTTTACAGCTCATACAATCTTTTCTATTGTTGTCGATGTGAACGTGGACCTCACATATTGGTGACTCATGAGCCGCAGACAATGGACCATGGGTTTGTGTACAGATGTGCTATGTAAGGAATGCACTAGATTGTACACTGCGTGGCCAATGTATTTAGATTGGCACAATGTGTACCAGTTTTAATCATCAGGGCACCTGGCACCCAAAATTCTGGAAATTCGAAGACGTTTCAGCATGGTGAGCACCAGGAATTGCAACTTTTCAATTCATAGTTTGGCAAAAAAACTGGTGCATAATGTATAATATATTGGCTATGCTATATTTGGTTGAAGGCTAGAGGGAGAAGAAAAGCATTGTTTGATACAATCGTTTTATTAAAATTTCTATTTATATATTAACCCATTGGATGGTCAAATATCAGTTGAAAGCTCTTTTACCTTCATGAGTTATATTCTATCATTTTGTTGCTGCATTTGCAGATGATAAAGTGCTTATCAGTAAATGAAATTAGGTTAATGTTCAAGGTACAGGAAGCATAAAGTTTGCTACAGGGAATTCAGAGTGCAGCGTTTTAAGTAAATAATTATTAAGAAATGCAGGACAAGCATTTTGCTTTGTGAATGCAATTTACAAAATGCAAAAACATTTCTTGTAGACACATACAAGTTCTTTTAATTGTTAATCTGCATTGATTACATACAGTGTGCATCTTAGATCTGTTTATGAAATAAAGTTTTGTATTTTGTGGGATGCAGTTAAGGATGCAGCCACATTTTGTTTTTGAGTTTTCATTTTTCGCTCCCCCCACTTTATGAGGGCTTGTTTGTGGGGAGTAGTAGATGTCGAGCTAGGAGGACATGTGCTGGCGCATTTCCTGTGTCACCAGGACAGAGCCCGGCTGCATCCTCCTCCCCATCTGTGCTTTGGATGCTTCTGGCCAGCCCTATCTTTAGCCGTGGTCTTCCATGCTATCCCTTGGCTGCTCCCACCATGTTGGATTAACCAATGCTGCTCTAGTCTGCTACTTGTGGAGGAGGGAGTACTATGCATCACCTATACACAGGTACAATAACCTCAGGATGGGACTGCTTCTGTATCCTCTATCCTCAGGTTTTCTCTATCCTGTGCCTGCTGTATCAAGGCCCTGTGAAGTGTTTATGTGCCCTGCTCCACATTAACCCATTGAGGTGCTGGATTGAGTATCCCTTGTTGCAATCTTTTGCACTATTCCTGGTGTACGTCAGGTGTTATTCTTTGCAAATACTTGTTAGTTGGCTTCCTCAGCTAACCCTGCAGTCTGCTGCTGCTACCTTGGATGCTGCTATGGGTAATAGGAGAAAAAGCTACTAAACAACAAAATATGGCATCAGGCGCTTCTGTGCCACTGTCAGACAATGAGTCCATTCTGGGAGATCCTTTATTTCACTCTTTGGAGCCTCTTGATGCTCAGATGTGCTCTACCTCTCAAGCGGTTCTGTCACAAATACAATCCAATTCAGCTCAGAAACGTTAAAAATTCTCCCACACACAACCCTGTTCTCCTCTGAGTTACTCCCCTCCATTGTTTGAGGGCTCTCAAAGCCCACTACAGCTTGCTCTATCTGAGGATATTGCTGACCCACCTGCCATCTGCAGAGCTGGGCCAGAAATTTGTAGAGGTGCTGGCTGCTATCAACTTATGCCAATCTATGTTAGTCACCAATTCTCCCCCTACTGACTGAAGCATGGCTAATCCTTTCCTGTTTTCTAGGATGCCTTAATTGCCTTCTTTGAAACATTGTAATGTTACCTCAATTTTTTCTCGTTTAAAGCTTAACTGCCTCTCTGTTTTATCCTTGGGTCTGCTGCATATTGTGGGGGTATTTCTCCTCCCACCACATCCCTCCACTCCTCTTCCTTCGCTACTCTCCGCCTTCTACTACCTTCCTTCACCTCTCTTCCTACTTCTCCTCCCTCCCCAATTCCTTCCACCCATCCCCTCTTTCTGTTACGCTTCGACTTCTTTTCCTGGAAACCCTCCATTCTTTTTCTCCTTTAAATCGCTGCCTAAAATTTTAGTATTATTTTGTAACTTTAGTTTAGGCTTCCTGATTCTTTAGTTAGTTTATGGGTATAGGTCTATGCTATTGCTGTTAGGGTGTTAGACAGGGGGTTCTATCTTTAAGGGTTGTTTATATTTTTATGACAGTGGTTATTTGTTCTTTTCTGTTTTGTTGTAAATGTCTACGCTGTGTGAGTGTTTGTCTGTTGGTGTGCCCCATTCCCTTGCTCTCATGCTATACTCCAGTTATTAGTCTCTCTCTCATTTCCATTTCCTTTCCGCTGGTCTAAATTATGAGCTGGAATGTCAGGGTTCTCAATTCCAAATTTAAGCAGGCATTGATATTGGATTCAATTAAGAAACAATCTCTCCATATTGTATGTATTCAAGAGACTCACCTGATGGGTCAGAAGCTTCTTTCCCTGAAACAGGCCTGGGTGGCTAGGGGTTACCACTCATCCTACTCATCCTCCTAGTTTTAAAAGGCCTATCTCTAAAGGGTATACCGGTGGTCAATAATCATTAAGTTATCCTGCACTGTGCTCTCTGGGTATTTGCTTATTATTGCCTCAGAGTTCGGTGTATGCTTTTCCTCCCCGCTTGACCTGGCTCTGCTGCACCTACTTTCTCCCAAATTAGCGGCTATTCCCTCTGGGCCTGTATCTGTATCGATGACTTTAATGAGATTCCTAACGCCTCTCTCTAGATTGCACTAGTGGCGTGGACCCCACTTTGGCTCAGCTGACTGATTGGCTCAATTCCATTAGTTTCATGGACATATAGCTCATTATATACCCTCTGAAAAAAGAATGTTGAAGGATAGGGAAATATTCCAGCACTTGAAATCTTCTAAAATCATAGCATTTTATTCTTCATGTTAAAAGCGTGCAGCCATATCTAGTGTGGTCACTGGTACACGATCTACGCGTTTCGGACTAAATTGTACAGTCCTTAGTCATGATCTTACTAAGGACTGGGGCTGCAAAGGAGAATGTGATCTCCAACACGCTACCAGCAGTATCGTGAGTGAGCGGATTTTTTCCTTTTGTTCTCTTTTTTTCATTTTTGTCTAAAAAAAGAATACCTTTTCTACTCCATGGTGCATAAGAGTTTCTCTTGCATAGATCTCGCCTTTGATTTCCCTGATATGCTTCCCTTAATAAAGACAATATCCAACTGTCCATGCAGCACTTCTGAGCATTCTGCTCTACTTCATTCTGCATATGGATCCTGTGTGGCTTTCTTCCTTAATGGTGGTGACTACTTTGAGGGTGTCCCACATCAAATTTGGGAAATATACTCTGATCACCCTTATCCTCTGATTGTGTGGTATTCCTACAAATCTTCTTTAGCCTTTATCTTTGGAGTGGAGGGGCATAGGAAGCCCTTGATGGGTCAGGAAGACAATCTATATGTATTCCTGGTGGCTGCTGAGAGGAAGTATTTTGCAGATCCCAGTCAAGATAATAAATGGAGGTGGGCATGTGCACAAAGTGAGCACCTGGCTCTCAAACGTACTAGTAAGCATTTGCTTGCTTCTGAGGCGCCTGTATTTGAGTATGGTGGCGAGAATGGTAAATTGCTTGTACATCTTACCCAGGCTGAGTGTCCTTGTGCATCTGTCCCTTCCATTGTAAATGCTGGTGGTGTATTGGTTGCTGATCCCAAGTCTATCAACAATGTATTTAAAGAATGTTACTCTTCCCTCTATGCCTCTATAATCTCTGCCTTGGGCGCTGAGATATATGATATCCTAGATGAGCTTCCCCTATGGATTCTAACTCCCGCACAAAGTCTGACCTTGACTCTCCCATCTTGGCAGATGAGGTGGATCTTGCTATTCATTCTTTCCTCATGGGTAAGACGCAAGGCCTTGATGGGCTAGTTGGGGAATTGTGGAAGGTTTACTCTAGAGCAGTGATGGCTAACCTATGGCACCAGAGATGACTCCAGGTATCTTCTTGCAGTTAAAGTGACAGCGCTACCTGGGACTATTTTCTGCTTTATTGGTGTCCTCAGAGTGCTGGTATCAATGAAAACTGTGACAGAGAAGGAAGTATAAATCACATTAAATTTTTTTGTTGGCACTTTGCGATAAATAAGCGGGTCTATGTTGTAGTTTGGGCACTCGGTCTTTAAAAGGTTTGCCATCACTGCTCTAGAGTGTGACTCCCTTTATGGCTCTATGCGTGAGGCTCTCATTGTAGTCCTCCCCAAGCCAGGGAAGGACTTTTTGATTTCCGACTCATATTACACTATTTCTCTACTCAACTTAGCCATTAAAATACTGGAAAAAATACTTGCTATGAGATTGAATAAAGTGATCCTGTTGTTGATACATCCGGATTAGAAGGGCTTCATGCTTGGGAGGGGAACTGATATAAGGAATCAATGGCTGATGGTACATTTGATCCTTGCTTTATTACATATACAGATACATATAAGGCAATTGACTATGTTGAATGGCCAACTTGTGGTCGCTTCTACCAAGGTTAGGTGTGGGTCCTCGTTTTATGGTCCTAGTCCAACTCTTATATTGTGAACCTAAGGCCAGGATCAGAACTAACCTCAGCATCACTGTCCCCTTACCTATGGCCTGGGGTACCATGCAAGGGTGCTTGCTATCCCCTCTACTGTTAACCCTGGACATTGAACCCCTAGTAGTATTTATGGTATAACCCGTGGTAGTATTACTTAAAAGGTTTCTATGCAGATGATACCCTAGTGTATGTCAGGGATGCTGACTCCTCCCTTGCGTCTGTTTCATACTTATCAAGTCTTACTTAATAGAAATCTCTTTAAATGCATAGATGGTATCCTCAGATCCTTTTATTGGAAGTGAGGCTCTCGGTGTTTTAGCTTAGCTCTACTGCAGACCCCTAAGACTCCTGGATGTATGGCAGCCCCTAACCTGTAACTCGTCTACCTGGCTTCTCAGCTTGTGCATGTGCACTGGTGGAGAGATATTGACAGAGACAATGCAGCGACTGCTCTTGCAGGGGCCCTATTGGGATCATATGAAGCCCTTACTTACCATTTATATAGATATAAATATCCTGCCACAGTACCGCTCCCTCTGCATACGGTCTGCATACAGTCGCCTTATGTTGTCCCAATTACTGATCCATAACTCCTCCTCCATCTCCTCGTAGTCCTCTGTGGTTGAACCCAGAGCTCTCACATGAGCCCAGTTTGGTGCTACCAACTTGTCAGTTGAATTCACCAAACTTGAAACCCTGTTGGGTATCCCAAATCTCCCTAAGTCCCAGGTCTATCCTCTTCTGCAGTTAGCGGGTTGTAGACCCCTTTGATAGGGCTTTCCTACACTGGAAGAGAGATATACCTGACCTTTTTGAAGATGATTGGATGAAAGCCCAGCTGTCCTTCTTTGACTCTGTGGTGAACACAAGGGACTAAATTTTTGCATTGTATTAACTATACCCCTGTGAGGCTGCATTGCATGGGTGTAATGTTTAACAACTCTTGATTCCGCTGCCAGACTGCCACTTGTTCCTATCTGCACTGCATGTGGGTTTGTACAACGGTCGTTGTTTTTTCATCAGAGGTGCTTGCATTTGTTAGCAAACATTTTGAGCTTCCTCACCTCACTCCTATCATGGGAGTATAAATGACGTTATACATAACTATTATGATAAGATCTTTTTAAGGTTTGTCCTTTACTATGTCCACAAGGTAGTGATAATGTCACGTAAGATGAAGCGATAGCCTGAGCATGAAATGATTCGTCCCTGCATTAGAACGCATCCTTTCCAAATACTCTCCCGTTATGTATGCCTGTTTTTAAGATGGATCAATAAAGAAAGTAATTTTACAAAAGTGGTGAGTGCCAACTTTCTCTTTCTTATGCCTTGAACATTTATTATTGTGTTTACACCAGTTTTCTGTATGAATTTAAACAAGAAAGAATGTGAAAATTGCTTGCACATGTATTTAAGAACTTTATGTGCCAGTTTTGTGTTGTGGCTGCACTGTGCTCACCGTACCACTAAATTCTGCACATAAAGAGGCATTCCGCTTCAGAGCCAGACTGTACACCACATTTATTACAGCAACTCGACAGAATTGTGTTGTAAGCTGTATTTTGAAGGTGCACCAAAAAAAGATGGTGTAAAGTTCCTGTGCGGTGCAGGGGGCGCCAGACTAATGCATGCATACTCCTCAGGCAAACTGCCCTACTTTTGATAAATCAGGGGCATGGTGTTAGCTTATGCAAAGTTTCACTATTTAGGGAAGTTTACATTTGCCCAGTGGAACTTGGTAACTAGTGGTTTACTAAAACTATAAGGTTTTCTGTGTAATTTTGTTCAAGGCATGTAGGTGTGTATATTTGTGAATGTTCCATTATGCATTAATGAGTTTCTTTTATTCTTCTTTGAAGCTTTTGTATGCACAAATGTGAAGGAAAGGGTTGGCCATGTAAATATGAATCCCGACCACACCATGCATCAGCAACATTCCTCTGTTCTGCAGCAGTCTTGACCTACTGACACAATAATAATTTATCCTCTTACGATAATCCTTGATTTTTCATCCAAATAACATTCTATTTTACTTTGAATAATATATATCGTATCATTTTCATCAGTTGGATGTCTTTATTTATTATGATATCCCATGTTTTGCCATCTGTTATTGCTTCTCCTTCAGGTCTCTTGCTGTCTTTCTGGCAGAACACCTTTCCTTGTTCAAACATTGTTGTTTTCAGGCAAAACACACATGCATTCTCTTTGTATCTTTGATGTCTCCAACGTCTTTCTTAACACTAACCTTGATCTAAAGCTTCTCTATTAGTTTGTTATATTTCATCACTTAAAAGCTTAAACTACCATTCAAACAGTTGTTGGTATTCATAGTTCTCCGGTAAGCTTACTGCAATTGACACCAATAACCAAATGTACTTCTAAATGAGTTACTGACATTCAATTTAAAGCAACCATTGCAAATGAGCAAATCAAGGAAATTCAACATCAGAGTCAGAAATTATTAAAGGGTTTGGCCATGCTACCTTATGTTTTATATTAGAAAATTTACCAATATACATCTATTAAAAGTTCACTCCAGCACTTTCTTAAAATGTAAAGGAAGGCCCCTGAGTCAAGGTATAAGATAAATATGCAGACAACATCATCATAGAACAAAAATGAGACTGGGTTCCAGGTACAGGCTCTGAAATGAGGTTCAGAGTACAGTCTCAGGATTGGGGTACAGGGAACAGGGTCAGATACAGGTTTAGGTTCAGATTAGTGTTCATGCTTCCACATCTGGCATGATACAAGGTTCTGGATCAAGTTGCGGTAAAGGTTCCAAATCAGTTGGGATACAGGGTTTAAGATCAGGGTTGGGGTACAGCTTTCCAAATGCGTTTGGAGTACAGGATTTGGGATCAGGCAAGACACAGAGTTCCAGATCTGGCTAGATACAGGGTCTTATACAGGTTACAGTTCAGGCTGAGCTTCAGGATACTGGCTCATGCCAGATACAGGCTTAGGTATAAGTTCACGGTTTCAGGTCCAGCAAAACTTAAACAGACCCTATTACTACAGGTCAGAGAAGAAAGTATAACCAGCCCTGAGTAAACTGGTGATTAGCCATTTATCCAGTTGCTGGTTGTTTCCCCAGCAGCTGATAGCAGCTGCTAGGCCCTGCATCATCTGAGTCTGTAGCTTGCAAGCTCTGAATTCAGCAACTAGAGTACATTCAGAGTATTCTTACAGCCAGTTCTGAAATGTCTTTTGCCTCATCAGTTTCCAGTCCTGTCTAATAAATGGCTAAAGATGGAGGGTCATGTGATCCTGACTGTCCATGAACAAGCTACTTTCGAAGACCATAATTTTGTATTCATAAATACAGTCATAAGATTCTGGTAGGGAGTTTGGTCATAGATGGTAAGAGATCACATGACCCTCAACCTGCGGCAATTTTATGTACACGAATGTCCGACCTAGGGTGCTTTATTTCAAGAAAGTGGCACAAAACTATTAAAAGGTGTAAATTGGTAAATTAGCTAAAATCCTGGCTCCACTCTTATATACCCATTACAAAAAACATGGTAAAGTAGCCAACCCCTTTAACATACTCAGCATCCTTCGCTAGATTTGTATAGAAACATTATAAAATGCAGAGAATACTGCAGGTAATCACTTTCTTCTGCTTTCTGCAGGTAATCACTTTCTAGTTACTCCTATACAATTATGTTAGAATAATGGTAGAAATGGGGACTTGCATAACTATTTATTAATTTCTTTTAACGAGATATAGCAAATACTTTATGTAGACTTTCTTTTGCTCATTTGTAAAAGTTGTTGTGTTTTTAGAACACCATAACAGAGATAAGTCATATTTGTTAGTATTAAATGCATAAAATCAGCTTCCAAATATCCTTGACAGTATTGTTTATATAGTATAGAGTAGAGTATACACCATTCAGGCATATATTAGCTGTTTTCAATTGAGCTATTATTTCATAAAAAATTATTTTATTATCTTAAAACAAATAAGCATCTTGTGCACTGGGACATGTTACTATACAAAAGTTGATGCACCTTTCTACATTCTATACTGCCCAGAACTTCTAAGCACCACTTTACACAATGATTGACATCACTCATGCAATGAAATAATCATATTGTATAAAGATGAAAATGGAATTTTGTATAAAAAACACAATACTGGGAAATATGTAAGGCGTTTAAAGTTTGAGTAGTGTTAAGGCGTCCGAGTCTGTAAAGCGTTTAAAGATATTTTTTCTTTTTACTTTTGATAATTAAAAGCAAGAGTATTGCAGTATAACATATTGAGAAAAGGCATTATAGTTGGGGGGTCTTGTATGGATTTAGCATTTAGACCCTGGTTCCTCACATTATAAATCTTAAAATTGACAAACACTATTATGCTGTATAAAACAGTACATGAAAATTTCAAGTATTTGAAATTATGTGACAACTGAAAATTGCCGTATGGGATTAAGAGACTAGAAATATAGAAACATTTAACAGATCCCTGCAAACAGTTCTAAAGCAAAACTGCTTTATTAGCCATAAATTAATGATAATTCAATTATAGTGCATCATAGTTTAATCAGATGAGTAACAATAAAATCCAATGACAGACGACTTCTTCTATTGTATTTCCCTTTTCTTGTCTCTGATAGCTTTTTCCAGAGTTCGTTCTAGCCACCCTTGAACTTTCCATCCTTCAATGGTCCCCTTTCCTCTTTTAAAGCAGATTTTGTTTTTAGATTTTGCAGACTATGAAATAGAAGGTGCCTCTATTGCAACATAACTTCTTATTTGCAGGGAATCATTTTATTGCATTGGGGTATGCAGGGTTTCTTGCAGCTGGAATTTTTTAATTGAAAAAAGAACAAACCGATCCAGCTTCCAAGGATGCAACAGGAGAATTGATAAAATTTAAAGGCTTTATTCCATATTGTCAAAATGAATCCAAGGGATTAAAACAGCAGGAACAGTCTACGCGTTTCGGATATTAGATATCCTTATTCATGGCTACCTCTACCAATATATACTGATTGGACAACGTCACATGGTTGAGGCACACCAATTAGAACAGACTTAAAAATACATGATATATGCATAAAAACATAAGAATAAACATGATACGTAACAATTATGCATGGATATTTAATAATAGCAAATACTGCCCAGCCTTTTGTTCAAGCCGAATCAGACAACCCGTCTGATTCGGACAAACCACGGAATTGAAAAAAGGATTTGTGTCACAAGATCATGTACTCTCATGCACCAGGAAGAAGCAGGTGAACTCCGGTGGACCTCGGAGCAGCAGCGGCACAGGAAGGAACTCGGATGCACGATGTGAATCGCGCCGGACCCGAATCTGCCCCAATGTGTCTAAATTTCTGCCATCAAGTAAATGTTTTCTAATGCGGGTCTTCAGAGGACCTCCCGTACACCCCACATACTGGATATTGCATAGGTTACACATGATGACATAAATAACGATAGAAGTGTTGCAGTTAATAAAACTGCCAATATTGTAGTGTACATCCTTACTAAAGGAAAAAAAATGTTTTAGCAGAGCTTACAAACTTGCAACATAAACATATGTTATGCCCACACTTGTAAAGACCTTTGAAGGATAGCCATGTGTTGAAATTAACTCTATTCCCTCGAATTTTTGGACACCTTACTATCAGTGTGTAATAATGGTAAATATCTCTTTATTATATGGACAATGTCCTTATATTGATTTCTATAGGTGATAGAAAAAAACACTGGTGCTTTACCTTGGGACTAATATCTTCCCTGATTCTTTTCCTTATATACAAGATCCTCTCTGTTAATATTGTTAACCGTGTGACGGGCTCAATCTAATATCCAATTAGGATATTCTCTTTTGGACAGCTTGCTACACACTCTCTGACTCTCCAAATGAAAAATAGACATATCTGAACAATTACGCTTAGTTCTCCCCATTCTCTAATGGGGATATTTTTCATTACATGCTGCACATGGCATGATCTGGCTTCCAGAATCAAGTTGGTAGACGCAGGCTTAATGTAAGGAGACACATATACGACATTATTTCCTCTAAGATAGATATCCAAAAAATTAATGGAATCTTTACTATAGGTAGACGTAAATTTAAGGTTCATGTCATTTTTATTTATATATTCAACAAATTCAGCCATGTTATCCTCTGTCCCTCCCTTATCAGGAGGAGATCGTTGATATAATGACCATACCACCTGACATGGGAGAGACATGGAGTAGTCGCAGAAAAAGGAAAAAATTCTTCCCAATATGACATTCCCACATTTCTGAAAAAAAATTTTTTGTCAAATAAAAATATAGTTGTTTTTAAGCCAAAAACTGACTGCCTCTAGCAGATATTCTTTAATTTCATTTGCTTAATTGCTGTATCCATCTAGATGCTATCCTAAAGATTTTAGTACCATGGGATGCTCTAGTGAAGGGTAGAGACCTATTTCATCACATGAAAGCCAATATGAAGTGGAGTTATTCCAAGTATAACCATCCAAAAGGGAGATGACATGTTTTGTATCCTTCAACAGACCTGGAAGGGAAACAACTAGTTGCTGTAATAAATGATCTACCCACGCACTGAGCGTTTCATTAACCGATCCTATGACCCCCACAATAGGCTTAAGGGGGGATTTTTCTTTGTGGATTTTGGGGAGGGAGTGAAAGATGGGGACCACAGGAAATTTTACCTAAAGATGTTCAGCTATCCTGTCAGAAATGGCATCCTTGAGGAATTTTTTAAAGAATATTTTTCATCAGATCTCCTCAGGCTCAGAAACCCCCACAAGGACATTTAACCACATCAGATAGACCCTTTCTTATGCTCACACTATCTACATTGGTACTATATCACACATATTGCAAGTTTTGTTTCTTTTCAGGTGTAAAGAAGTCACTTGTGAGGAGAAACAACTCTCTCAGTATTTTGTGATAATGACAATTGTTAGTTTTGATTAAAACTGGAAAACAACAAAAACAAGTAATAATCGTGACTCAGAAAAACTGCAGCTGACCCCATATTGAGTACAACATCTTTCTTCAGGGTAGATAGCTTTATTAAAAGTGTAATTTATAGCCTTATATGTGTACCCAAAAATATTAAACTAAGTTGGCCTCATTACTAAGAGATTTGTTTAGTTACTGTACTCTTATAGTAATTATTCTAGGTTACTACAACATTATATTCCAGAAAATGTAAAAAAAAACATTTTAAACTGTAGAACGATTTCTTTCAGATCATTGTTTGATCTAGCTATATTTATTGCTTTGCTTCTGCACAATCCCTAGTTAACCGATGTTTCCGAGTATTTGTCTTTACCCTTTTGCAGCTGCCTTAAATGGTTTCTTTCCCTTTTTTGATGGAACCATTGATCTTGCAGTAAACATTGTGTCTTGCTGTGTTTGACCTTGTCAAAATAGTCCAGTGTTTTTCATTTGTTCTTTGAATGCCAAATGTTTTATTGAAGCAATTTAGCATTACTAGTTACATCTATCTAGATAATTACATTTTAGTGATAATGATCATAACAAAGAATTTACTGTAACTATTGTAACTGTAATCAAACCCAATTTAGTTTGTCTATGATGTACAGTTGAAACGAGAAGTTTACATGCACTATAGAAATAGACACACATGCATGCTCTTATCACTATCTGACATGAAATCAGAGTAAACCTTACTTGTTTTCAGTCAATTTGATTTACAAAATTATTTATATTTGTCATTTGCCAGAGTTATGAGAAAGAGAATAGTTTTAAGGCATGTTTGTTACTTTCTACAAACATTTCAATAATATTTGTTACCATTGTCATTAAACTATATGACTTGTGTTTTGGATATGCTTCCACAAGCTTCTCACAATAGTTGGTAAGATTTTGGGACAATTTTCCCTCACAGAACTGGTGTAACTGATCCATGTTTGTAGGCCATCTTGCTCACCCTGTATTTTCAGCTGTGCGCATACATTTCCTATAGGATATAGATCAGGGCTTAATGATGGCTACTCCAAGACATTGGGAGTCATTTACTAAGGACCCGATTCGCGTTTTACAGACGCATTACCCGAATATTTCCGATTTGCGCCGATTTTCCCTGTATTGCCCCGGGATTTTGGCGCAAGCGATCGGATTTTGGCGCATCGGCGTTGGCATGCACGTGATGGATATCGGGGTGTGTGGCCAAACGAAAACCCGATGGATTCAGAAAAACCGCCGCATTTAAAAAACAAAAAGTGTCGTGGAGCTGGCACTTACCTTCACAAGGAATAGGCCGGTGTACTTGAGTGCATTTCAGCGGACTTCAGCGCAGCAGCGCCACCTGGTGGATGTCGGAGAAACTACCTTAGTGAATCCCGACCGGACCCGAATCCACCGCAGAGAACGTGCCGCTGGATCGCGAATGGACCGGGTAAGTAAATCTGCCCCACTGACTTTGTAATCAGTTTGGCAGTAAGCTTCATATCATTGTCCATTTGGAAGACCCATTTGCTGCCAAAATTTACCTTCCTGGCTGATGTCTGAAATATTGCTTCAGCATTGGCCACATAATGTTCTTTCCTCATTATGCCATCTATTTTGGGAAGTTCATTAGTCACTCCTAGAGCAAAAAAACCCACAACATGATACAGCCACCCACATGTTTCACAGTTGAAATAATAGTCTCAGGCTTTCAAGCCTCTCCTTTTTTCCTTCAAAGGAAACATGTTAAATGTTAATGTTTGAAAATAGCAAATTTTTTCAAACTGTTTACCAAATTCTCCTTTTTTCATAAATAAATGCTAAATATATCAACCAAAATTTCCCACTATTTTGAAGTACAAAATGTAATGGAAAATGTTGGTTTTGAAAAATAGGCCTTGGCACAAATGAGCTTGGTCACTTAATATTGTCTTCTGTATCATTAGTAAACAACTTAAATAGTAGTGGCCCCAGCACCAACCTTGGGGTAACAGGTGACCATTCTGAGTAGGACCACAACTCTCTGGATACAATGCTTCAGCCAGTTCTCAATTGAATTGCAAGCAATTCCTTCCAATTCAACAGACCTTATTTCACCTATCAGGCATCTATGAGGGACAGTGTCAAAAACCTTTGCTAAGACCAAGAACACAATATTCACAGCATCTCCTCCGCATCCTCATAAAAGCAGGTCAGGTTAGTCTGACAACTTCTATCATTAGTGAAACAATGCTGGTTTATATATATGTACTATGTTTGAATTTGGTGTAACCTGTGAAGTTGTCCTAAGTGGACAATTTTTCTCACCTAGTGATTGGGGATGCTCATTCTCATTTATTAGGTCCAACAAATTCCGGAAGATCTGTCAATCTTCCTCTGGTATGTTATCAATCAAGAAGGGTTGGTGGTATAAGGCCCTGAAGGGCAGCTGCCTGCAAAAGGGGGATACATCTTTAATTAGTTCAAACTTATACAGTTTGTTAATGAAAAGGTCAGACCTCCGCTGAGAACAGATGATTCTGCAGGAGAAAGAGCATAATTAGACAGATAGACAATCTGTAAATTACCAATGTCCACCTTGTCAGGCATTTGGTCTTCAGTTACTGCCTGTTGTTTCGCTGTTTCCCCTTCTTGCAGCAGAACCCTCCCCGGGCCTTAGCGCCCTTTTTCTGATGTTTAGGTTATTGTCTTTTGCCCCGTTTAATGGGGCCTCTTCATCACTGCTGTCTATAGATAAAAAAATCCTCACTAGAGGAGGCATATGTGGAAGCATTCGGTCTGCTAGTTCTATTAACGTTAGGTCTACGATTGCCTGTATAGGTCCATTTGAAGGCCTTCCCCTTATCAAAGTCTATTTTATCCCTATGTAGTTTTGCACTTTTGCCCTGAAGGATCTCTTTCTCCAGTGCATCAATGGCCTCTTTAATGGTTGCACCTGGGTCACCTATTCATAGCCTGCAAATTTTGCTACCAAGTTCTTGATAACTTTCCTTGTTTGTGCCAACAATTCCCTCTCACACATTCAACATATGAATCAAAATGCCAGAACATTGTAGCAGACCCTTCTCCCAGGTTGCTTTAAAGGCTTTGTCTGGTTCCCAAGAGGGGAAAATCTGTACTGTTAGGGACAATATTAAGCTTAGCATACTCCTCCAAACTCCTGATGTTCCAATACACCCTATTAAGGGTTTTATGAGCAACCAACAGTTGATAGCAGTCTGAAAATCATTGTTCCCAGTAATAGCTTCAAGCACTAGTACCCTCAAGCACTAAGCCTGGCTGGACCATAAAAGCTCCAGAGCCTTTAAATCCAAAACCAAATTCAAACAATACAGCTTGTATAGGCAATCAAGTGTGTACAAAAAAACCTGGAAAATGATCCCAACAGATAGTCCAAAAAAATGAAAGGGTATGAAAAGCTGAATGACAAATAAAGCTCACACAATGCAGTAATTTTATACAAGAAAAATAACTGTTTCATATGTGAGCAAAAAAGTTATAGAAATAACAATCTATATTTCTATCAAATACAGACAAAACACAGATACATATACGTTCTAAAAGTAATTAAAAAGTACAAATGTGCACGGAGCAAAAAGAGTGGGGGTCTTTTACTAAGGGCCCAAATCGCTATTTTTTGTCGGGTTTCCCGCAACGGAAATCGGGGGGCGAGGCCGTTGGAAAAACCGTAGAATTAAAAAAAAAAAGTGTTGCTTGACACGCACTTACCTGCACCCAGGATAGGAAGGTGGACCTCGGCGCAGCAGCGACACCTGGTGGACATCGGGCGCACGACCTTAGTGAATCGCCGGAAGACCCGAAACAGAGAACTCACTGATGGATCGCGAATGGACTGGGTAAGTAAATGTGCCCCAGTGAGTCTGCTAGCACCACTGACTCCCCCACCCCTAGCTCTAGAAAAAATCTTGCTAAAAAGTGCTTGCAACTTATAGACCGAAGGTCAGGAGGATCCAGCACTGCCAGTCCTTTCTGACCGCTGCAATGGAGATTGGTTGATGCCCTGACATGGTGCTGCATCCAGTATCCCAGAGAAGAGAACCCCTGTACTGCTCCCTCCCTTTGCCTACAGGACCTGCTGTGATGTCAGAATGATGTGACTGATCACATGTTCCTTACATCACCACTTACTACCGAAAATGGGGACATGCTGCACTGGAACAGGGTAAGAAGAAGAGGGGAAATGGTAGGGGGGGTTCTGTGTGTGTAGAATAGTTCCCAATGTGTTCCTTATTTGTGTATAGTAGAGCTGTGTATGTATTCATGTGCAGAGTACTTCCCAGAGTGTTCCTTATATGTGTATATCTGATCTGAGTGTGTAAATGTATGGATATGGCAGAGCTGTATGTGTAAATGTATGGATGAAGCAGAGCTGTGTGTGTAACTGTATGGATTAAGCAGAGCTGTATGTGTAAATGTAAATACATAAATACCTAAGACCAAGTGGATAATCAATATAATAGTCACTGTTGTGTGTGAATACACACCAAACGAACCTGCTCAAAACTCCAGGTGCACGATCCTACTTCTCTTCTTCCAAGCAAACATAAACTTCAGAACAGATGAGGTCAGCACTTTATGATTCACCGAAAATCTTCAATCCTTTATTCATACATGGTGACACAGAAAGTTACCAGTAAGAACACATAAGTGCAGGAAAAAGTGCAGGATTTCCGTTGAATCTAAAAATGCCAACCTCATTTGTTCTGAAGTTTAAATCAATATAATAGACCCGACTAGGCAGGTACCTAATCCAGGCTCCCCACGCATATCATCGCGCAAGCATCTTCCTCAGGGGTAGCCTTTCAAAAATTAAGTTTCCTTTATATGTCTCTCTCCTCTATCTACCCAATGCTCAAAATAGGCGGTATGAGAATATAGGTATTGCTTGCCTAGTCAAGTCTATTTTATCGATTATCCACTTGGTCCTCGGTATTCATGTATTTTTACGCTTAGCATATGTGGCCAGGTCCCTTGGGACTTGTATAGGGGACACCTTTTATAGCTATTTCATCTGTTGTCACGTATTATATTTGGTTCCTAACTGAATTGTTATAGCTCTCATGAGACTGGCTCATGTGGCTACTTATCTAAAATGTGACCTTTTGTTGCATACCAGGGATGAGTACATCCTATATATGTATCTGTGTTGATAGAAATGAAGATTATTCTTTTTATAACTTTTTTGCTCATGTATAGCACCATGAATAAGATTAGCGCTCATGAATAAGATTATTGCATATTAAAGTGTGTGAGCGTCATTTTTATTTAGCTGGACTTACCCTTTCCTTTTTTTGGACAAAGATGAAGTCAAGCAAATAATCCCTTGTGGGTTTTATTATTGAATCATATCTTCCAGTTAAGAAATGATAAAATGTTTATTGCAGAGTTTTAGACTTTGTTGTAGCTTCAAACCAGAGTTTAGTAAGAGGTCACTGGGTTTTCTACTAAAACAAATAATTCTTGCAATATTCTAATCCTATGGACAGTCACCATTAATTGTTTATTCTTTCTACCTGCACTAGAAAAAAAAAGCTAAGGTTAAAAAGGATATCACCATCTCCATCTCAATAGGAATTGGTTTATAACCAACTGTAAGAATGATGGGAGGCGGATGGGAGGCACAATGGATGAGAAAGTCAAAAATAGCATTACAATAAACCCCCAAACTCCACCAAAAAAATAGTTTTACCTATTCACAATGCATTGAATAAAATGGTGTTTTTGAGTGATAACATTTCTCCATAATACAAAGTTCTCAGACACTTTAGACTTTGACTTTTTTAGATTATATTAAGTAATAATGTGAAATTTGAAGATGTGATTAAGGTTTCGTCAAAACTGTAGAATGACATATTTAAAAGTCAATTCTATGTATTTTCAAAGAAATCCTACCTGAAGAGTGTTTTTCTCATAAAATATGGAAGATTCTCCTTATAAATGTGATTATATGAAATACCAGAGTGATTGAAGTCACAGCTGTATGCCAGCAAATGTGACTGTGACATTTTCAAAAATCTAGCACTTTGTGTTTATATAAAACTTAGTATGTACTCTAACGAAAAAACACAAAGGGCTGTATTTTTATTGTGTGTGAGTGGGAATGTATAGAGAGCAATAATGCTAAATTGTTTCTATTTTATGTATTTTTTATATGTTAAAGAAAAATAATTTTAATTCAAACATTTTATACAAATACTGTATGAACAGAAAAATGCTCTTTCAGTGTAGTGTGAATTAACATGTCCAGGTTTTTTGGTAGGCAGTTTTGTTAAATGAAGTTATTGCTCACAGTATCACTCTAAATTGCTGGTTAGAGCAAATAAAGTGTAGTTAGGCAATGGACTTTCTTGGAGTCATTTATTATATGCCGATGCTCATGATAGGCCTGCCATTGCTCCAGCACAGCCAGATACATCAAGAAGCTCCAGCCTCTTGATGTCTCAGGCGGGGGCCTGCACAGCACTTTTCACATATAAAAATTCACCCACTGCAGCGAGAGCACAGGTGCGGGGACAGGAACACCACAAACTGGCCCACTCCCACTGGCCTTGCCGACTTCCAGCTGGCTGCGTCCCCTTGCCGGCCCTCCATGCTCCCCTGGGTGACAGAAAGGGGAAAATATTCGCAATATAATAAAAATCAGGTGCTAACGCAGTGAACACTTCAGAAAAACTAACCATCAATAACTTTGATGGAAGGTTGTCTTAGGAGCAAAAAGGATGCAAATTCCCTGCTGCACCAAAAAAAGTCACTCCAAAATATTATACATGTGCCCTAATAGGTTTTTACTTTCCATTCATTCCATTCAATTTTATCCTTTCATGTCATGTGAACAAAAATCCTTAACTAGAGACATAGATTTTTGTCTACTGGAAGTGAATAAAAAAATGTTCATTTTAATTGATAATATCTCTCATATCCTTCAAAATTCATCAAAAACTTTAAAGAAAATCTACCATTTGTTTTTATTTATTATGAACCCAACATACCTCGAGAATGATGTAGATACACTGATGCAGAAACATATCTTGTTTAATTCCTGATCTGAGTGGTTTTGCTTAAAAAACAATTATAAAACTCGGGACCTTGTGAAAGCCGGGTACATACTGGCTTTCGTACATAACACATTACACGGAGCTTCCTGAACTGTCCAGACAGGACTAATCAACCTGAGCAGAATGATTCATACAAAGTAGCTGGAGGATGGTGCAGCGATTGATTACTTTTGCCTATCAGGAACAACACAGTGAATACAGCGTTCTCTGAAGCAGTGCATATTTGGGCTAAGAGGAGAAAATGATGCACATATACAGCTCTATGTGGTTTAATAAAATTTATATCTGTAACATTATCTCCTCAGAGCTCATATACATATATATTTTATCAATTTATTTTTTTGCACGTCTGAATGTTGCAAGAACATCCAGCAGCCAATATGTCTTTGACAACCTAGTTAAACTTTCTCTCTGGAGTATTCCCTGATCTATCTTTAATGTGAAAGAGATCTTATTCATGTATAATTATTCATTGCCTTCATGTGGCTAGATCTGTAGGTTTATTGGTTATTCTGTTATCTGCAATATGCTTATTAATGAACGGCCCTTGCTAAATAGTATATATTTTCTATGATATTCATAACTAAAAAAATGTTTAGACTAAACGTTGGCATTAAATAGGAAGTTTGATTTTATGGTAAGTAAAAAAATTATTTGTCTGAGATGTTAATAGGAATTTTAGACACTCCTCTGTGCCACGTCAGTACACTTTTAACTATATGGCGCATGGTACTATAATGATTTTAAGAATTTACTTGTCATTTCTGGTGCCAAGAAAGGAGGCACTTTATAACCAGCACCATTAAAATAAATATATATATATAATTTTAGAACAGCGCTATAGTTTACCAAACCTCTAGATTACCTGGCCTCTATAATGTAGAAGACCTTCTTTGAAGCACAATTTAGAGAATCAAGTTTACGTTCTTTAAATATCAGTTTAATAATATGACAGTAATCTGGTTTTCATATTTCTGTCATGTGAAATGTGTTATTTTTTTCATACACGCAATGGGGAACATGTACTATGTACTATGTGCAGTTTGCCTGTGTATAGTGCAGGGGGCACCAGATTCAGGATTTCTGGCACACGTTTTTGATGAATCTGGCACTCCCTGCACTGTCCCAACAGACTGAAACATTTTTTCTGGTGCACCTTTAACTTGGGGCGTGCAACACAATCATGGCTGACTTTGCATGTTAAATGTGGTGCAAGGTTCTACTGAGCCGAAATCTGTGTTGTGCAGCGTGTGTCACAAAGTGTTACATGTGCCAGAAATGTTTCTCAGCCACTTCTTAAATACATTTGCAAGAAGTTTGCACTGAAAAGAACAGGTAAAGTCTTACAGAAAACTGGCACACAGAGTTTAGTAAATGTGGGACAATGGGGCACATTTACTAAGAATGTGTATAATGCAGGGTGCGACAGATTCATTAAGAACATGCGCCAGAAATCATGAATCTGTTGCTTACCAGCACTGGCCTGTCAGAGTTCAATGACGTTTGGCATCCTGTAATAATGTGTCATCATTAAATCAAGCCCACAAGAACATGATGAAAATGCATTTTTTCACCAATTTAATTGAATTATAAATTTTTTATCCACTTCCCGGTACAAGGCATGGAATATTTAATACCGTCACTTTGAAGTAAAATTTCTTACAAAGGAAACAATCCCACACACAGCTCTGTACATGAAAAAATGAATGGATTTTGAATGTGGGGAGTGAAAATGGAAACATAAAAACAGGGGCCACTAGTGCTATGTTCAATACTTATTTCACCTGTTGTACATACAACATATGAAGCCTATTTTTGGAAGAATCTTCATTAATCCTTGTACCTCTCTAATACCATGTATTGCACTTCTACCCTTATCTGACACCACCTATTGCCTTCCCTTGTTGGCTGTAACACTCATGGTAGGGTCTACTTTTCCTCTGTTCCAGTCTTCAATTGGAATAATGTATGAGTGTTTGAAAAATATATATGATAATAATCATACAGGAATAGATGATGACCCAGCAGGGTCACAAGTTGGCTGTTTTCCTTTTTTTAATTGTTTTTAACATTTTTGTCTGATTAGTTGTTGTACATATATGATTCATTAATAAAGATCAACCTTTTTAGTAACCTGACACATGGTTTTGTGTAGACTCTACATGTAGGTGTTTTTCATGTGTGTAGTGATTCATATTTATTATTGCATGTTTCGGTCCCACTAGTGCAGTGATGGCGAACCTATGGCACTGGTGCCAGAGGTGGCACTCGGAGCCCTTTCTGTGGGCACTCAGGCCATCACCAGAGATGACTCCAGGTATCTTCCTGCAGTCCCAGACAGCCCAGGACCTGCTGTGCACAGAGCTATTTTAAAGTGACAGCTCTACCTGGGACTATTTTCTGCTTTATTGGTGTCCTCAGGTGCTGGTATCAATGAAAACTGTGACAGAGAAGGGAGTATAAATCACAAATTAAATTTCTGTGTTGGCACTTTGCGATAAATAAGCGGGTCTTTGTTGTAGTTTGGGCACTCAGTCTCTAAAAGGTGCGCCATCACTGCACTAGTGTATACTATAATTGTTATAATCAGCTGATGTCACAGTAGGCATGCCAACAGTGACCATGATATGCTGGATATATGGAGCAAAAATGAAAAATATTTATGGATGTAGCAATAATCTTTACAGCGCTGTAAAATAGGATATTGTTTTATATATAATAAGTTTAATTTATTTATTTATTTGCAATTGGAAGGGAACATGTTAATTTATGTTGCCATAGTAAGCATAATGAAGAAAATTTGTTTATTATTATAGTCATGGAAACTAGAATGAAAGATGTGTATAGGGGCAGCCATGACTGCCAGAATAACATCTTTGATTTTGTTTACAAATTGTTTTATTGTCTAAAAAATATATTTTTCATTTATGACAAAACTAAAGCTTTCTTGATAACAATACAACTAATTTATTAACCACTGAAAGTTCATGTTCATTTCTATACATTTTTATTTTCAACATTTAGAAATTGCAGACATTTGTATTAATGTTAAGGTATATAATCCATTGTCTTTTTGTACAGCAAATTACAGTGTATGGCTTTTAGTTCTTCAGTCAGGTTGCTTTTCTTATTGTTAACTGGTACTTTACAACTAGTGATTGTACGTGCTATATACTGACTTCAGATAATTCTTTCTGAAGGTTGAAAACATTGTTCTGGGAAGCAGAGAATCAGAGTGCCTTGGGGAATACTGTGAGTCTTCATAGCCTGTCTTAATACATTTCACACAGTCTAAAGGCAAAAATATGATAGCATTTACTACCAGTTTATCTTACTTTAACTTATCACTGCTGAGAATCAGGACAGTCATTATTAGCCTTAGACTTAGAGTACAAAGAAAATAATAGAAATGAATTCAAAAAGTTTTTAACTACTGGAATGTAAGAAAAATCTGAAATAATTAGATGAAACTTTTACTTAGGCGAAATGTGGTTTAGAGCAAGGCTAGACAATTTGGACAGCAAGCTGCTATGTTGACTTCAGTTTCATAGTAAGTTATGGAGGGTAAAATCAATGAGTGCTTGTTTCACAGGATCCGCCTTGTTAGAAGGTAAGCCTGCAGCAATTCTTTACTTCAGTTTGGTACGCTTATGTCAGGAACCTATAGAAATTTAGATAAAATGTACATTATAATTCCACTGGGGTTTTTAAACCAAAAGGAAGAACCTTTGCAGCATGAGGCAAATACAGTGGGTACAAAGAGTATTCAAACTCCTTTAAATTTTTCACTCTTTGTTTCATTGCAGCCAATTTATAGCATCAAAAAGTTCTTCTTCTGCTCATTAATGTACACTCTGTAGCCTTTGTTGATGGGAAAAATCAAAACGTAGATATTTTTGCTAATTTTTTTAAACAAGAATAACTGAAACATCACATGGTCATAAGTATTCAGACCCTTTGTTGTGACACTCATATTTAACTCACATGCTGTACATTTTCTTCTGATCCTCCTTGAGATGACTCTACTCCTTCATTGGAGTCCAGTTGTGTTTAATTAAACTGCTTGGTCTAAGGAACTACCCAAGGAGCTCAGAGGCAGAATTATGGCAAGGCACAGATCTGTCCAAGGTTATAAAAGAAGTTCTGCAACACTCAAGCTTCCTAAGAGCACAGCGCCCTCCATACTACTAAAAGGACATCTACCACCTGTTTAATGGTGGTAGAGTGTCCTAATTAGACTGCTCGTTCAGTCTAGGGGGTGGGAAGGCAGTTTTAACATGTTTTCTGCCATCTTTATTAATGAAATAATAACTTTGTAAAACAGCCAGAGGCGCTCAGGCAGATGGTGCATGCCCCTGCTGCAAGCCTCCTCTTGCTCCCTGGTAACATCAGGGCATGAAGAGAGGGCTCTCTCCTAGTTCCCCGGCTGGCAGCAGGTGAATGCTTGCAGCAGGGGAGAGGGGAGGGGCATGCACAAATTAAAAGTCGGGGGCTCCGAGAGGTGCTGGGTGTTTTACAAATTTATTATTTCAGAAAACATGTTAAAATGGTGCCCCCCTCCCCTACACTGAACAAGCAGTCTGATTAGGACACTCTACCACTAGTAAACTGGTGATAGATGTCCTTTAATGGAAGATATTTGGAATGACCACAACTCTTTCTCGACCTGGCCTTTCAGCCAAACTAAGCACTACCAGGAAGTCCAGGAGGTGAGCTAAGAATATAATAATATAGTTAATTTAACCAGACAAAAATGCTCTTTCCCCATTCTACAGTATATAATTGCTATAATACTGTCCTTAGCTAATACATGGACATCAATTATAGGAAGGCTCCAAATTCATGTCAGGATTACCTTAGAACATTTAAAGGATATATAAAACACTGGTCAAGTCACAAACCCATTTATGAATGCTTCACATCAGTTTTAAAGAGACTATGTTTTCATCATGTAATGTCTGATTTTATTTGTACATGTCCCTGATGATTTGTTAAGCACCATGGAATATGATGACACTATAAAAATAAACATTATCATTAATAAATAGTAACTATAAAATAGGCAAGCTGGGATGAATAATGTTGGGGAGCTGGGATGAACAAACTGACAGAGACTATATGACAGGTGGTGTGGGTGGTGGGCACCCATATGGCACCATCTCTCTGGTCAGGTTAAAGTAATCAAAGGGTGCTAAAGGGGAAACAAAATAACGCTATCATGTGCAGACTCCTCTGTAAAAGATATAAAAGTTTAAAAAGGTGTACACTCACCTATTCACGCCTGAAATCCGGTCCGTGTGAAAGAAGTGTGTATCTCAGGATCCTCCTGAGTGTTGTCACCCCATGATTCAGCGATGGACAGTTGCTCCACCCATTATGTCAGTCAAACTTGAGGGAGTTAGGAATCTCAATTCCTTAGTCCCTCAAATCTGACTGAAATATTGGGTCAATAGGATCCTGACATACTGACATACGCAATGGTTGGGTTAAAGGCAAGAGGTGCAAACTCTTAATCTTAGTACAGAGTACTAGAGCTGTTCATACTGCCTCTCAATAATCACTTACCTCTATTGCAGTGTCCATTGGTCAGTACTGATTCCTGTCTTCTATGTCATTATGGCCAGAGATGTTCATATATCAATATAATTTATGTCCTCTGAATTCAACTATGCTTCAGTTTTCCATGGCAGTGGCTTAAGAAGCACTGGGGGCTTTATGTTGCCCAAAGGCTTTGAACAGAGTGCCTCAATCTAAGTAGAGTACTCTATATTAAGAGACTTTAGTCTGAAGATACCCAGGTTGATCATCTTCCATAAAACCTTCCTGAAATGTGTATTTCATTGAGTTTTGTCTGTCAGGCTATTTTATTATCTCTCTTATCATCCTATTACCAAAATGAACAGTCACGGCAGACAGTTTCATTAATGTGTTCCTCCTGAAATCATTAATTCAGCGTAGGATAACATTCATGTCAAAGCTATACACTTATCATGAACAAAGTTCAAAATAATGGCTTTTTTATCCTTAAATTAACCAATATTTCCTTTGTATTTACTTCCTATTCACGTTGACAGTTAAATGACTAGCAGTATTTTCTGTAAGATAAGAAAAGGCTCAAGATTGATACAAACAATATTTCAAGCTGGAACAATACAGCAAATGGCAACACATCCCTGTGTTTAAAACTTTAATGTCAATACAGATAATTTATATAAGAGGCTTTTATCAAATGGTAGTGGAAATTAGCAAAAGTTAATACTGTTCTTGTATTATTTATCATGCACTGAAGCTCTTTGCAGATAATATATTAAGACCAGAGGTTTGTGTGTTGATCTAAGTTGTTTGCCCCAATGGTGTCTGACTTAGCAGAAAAATGTTGAGGTTCCCAACTCAAATAATTCTGGTGGAGCACTTGCACTGGATTTGAAACCTATGCCACACTGATTTCAGCTATGACCTAGTAATCAGACAGGCTGAAGTATCCCTGCCCTGACCCACTTTGTTACCCATCCCACTGTTCACTTTTTTGAAAGGGGTGAATGGGAGGCAAACAGTCAAAAAACAAATTTCATAGTGTGCACCAAAAATCTGGTGTGCAAGGCATACCATCCATAAATGTTTTATCGGCTTCAATATCGTAATATGAAACATATTTTAAGGCAATATATGTACAAATTATGTGATACATAATTTATACAGTGTTAAATAATGCATATCTAAATTTCTCCTGTCCACCCACCACAGCCAGGAATGAAATACTCAGCTGGATTGATGTTCATTGTCAACATATATTGTATATTAAGTTACTCAAAAATGAGTATAAATAGAAAATGTAAAAATATAGATAAAAATATCTATGTGTAATAGTTTAATCTGTCTGACCATCCGACTGATTTGGACAGAGCACGCGATTTAACTTTAAAATTCTGTTGCATCCAATGCACTGCACCGGGAAGAAGATGGTGAACTTCGGCTGACCTGAAAGGGGAGCGACACATGCAGGGTATCGGGCGCATGATGCGGACACTCCAGATCGGAGAATGTGCAGGACCGGGTTAATATAAGGTTTATGATTTCTTTTTAAGGTATGAAGACCTTACTGTTACTGTACTGATCCACAGAATAAAAAAGAGTTGTTGTCAAACTGTAAAAATAAAATGCATCAGAACATGGCACTGTGGAATATGAATATCGCGCACCACATATTGAATTTTTTTCTGGCTTTCCAGTACATGGCATAGAATATTAAATGGTGGCAATAAAAAATACAATTTGTCTCGATATAGCTTTGTAAACTAGAAAATCAATAATTTACAGCTTGTGGAAGGAGCAAAGTGAAAAACAGAAACACATAAAAATGCAAAACTTAGTTTTGAAAGGGTTAAATAAAGTCTACCAACCATTACAAATGCAAAGCTATTAATACAAAACTGTAGTGTTCAGTAGAAGCCATATGCAGCTTTATGTCTGTTATTATTAGTAGCAGCAGGATGGTGAAAAATACATTTAGAGTGGATGAAAAAAGTATTGAACAGGTCACATACATATTCCTAAAAGTGCTAGTGACATAACATTCTCACCAGAGGTCAATAATAACACATCCAATCAATTATGGCAAAGAAATCAAACCATAGATGTCCCTAAATTAAGTTATGCATGATAATGAGAAATGACACAGTGAACAGTTATTGAACACATGAAGAAAGTAAGGTGGACAAGCAATAGAAATGGAAAATTCATGACACCAGCTGAAATTTATCAGTAATGAGAAACCAATTCTGCCACTTAGTAAACATTATATCAGGCGGTTCAACTGATGTCTCAATACCTAGGTCAAACGGCATCTGGATCTTTACAGCAGTATGGTAAAGAAAGCACACTGAAGAGCACTTCCCCCCAACAATGTCCAACATGTCTACAAACAAGGACTGTATGTGGCCTGTTATGCCCACATGGAAGTGTGCACAAGACCTAAACATGTTCAATGTAATTTCTCATTATGACATAACCTATTTTTGGACATCAGGGGTTTAATTTCTTTGACAGTGAGGATTGAATAGGTTGTTACCAACATCTATATTTCCTTAGAAAATTGGTAACATGTTTACTGCTTATTTCATCTGCAGTTTTAATTGATTTTATATGCATGTTTGTGTTCAGTGTTGAATATTAATAAAATTTGTTATGTTTTTTGAATCAAATCATGTCAGTGACACACTACTTTTTTCTCTGATTCTTGATTTGCTCGTTTTGAGTGTGTCGACTATTACCTCTACTTGGTGCAGTATTCTGCTGTGCAAGGTTCCATTTTCTATTGACTATGTTTACTGCTTATCTCATCTGCTGTATATTCCAGGATTGTAGCTGGACTTGGAGCATTGGGGGAATTTACTGAAACCTCAGTTCTTTCAACTCTCTCTCTCCCTCTTGCTCCCCAACCCATATATTGGACTAGAGTAAAGAAATAGTTGTTATAAGATTCCTTTAGTAAACATTGAATAGCTTACTTTACTTTTTGGCTCAGTTGCTTTTTACTTAAGATTTTGATAATAATGCAGTTACCTTTCAAATTCAGAATTGTAAGAGAAGTACAAAAACTTTCATGTTATGAAATGTGATTCTGCCTAAAAGAAGTTTAGCTTTGTTTCCATATCCAAAAGTCTTTTGACGTTTAAAATATTGGCCTGTCACAGGTCTTCTGTCTCACTGACAATGTCCTCTGGGCTTGCCTAAATGATTTAGCATCAACTTCATGAAGAGCCCCTTCTATTAAGTTGATGAACAGAAGGTCATATTTTTTAAATGAGTATGCTGCCTATTAGTGTACGGATATACTTCATATCATAACTCAGTAATAACTCAGACTATTCAGCGATTATAGACAGTCCAACCTGTTCTATATTGCTTGCACCCAAGTATATTTGTTACATTCTATGGGGGAAATGTATCACTGACTTTTTGGCTTTTAAAAAGTGGCACAAAAATCACAAAGTGTTTTTTTTGTGATTTTATAGAGTTAGAAGATCGCAAGGGCCTGTTGCATTTATTTTACTCTACTTGCGATTATTTTTTAAAAATCCCAGAGAGATTTATTGAAGGGCCAACGCCACCTAAATAAATCTGAAAAGTAGAAGAGCTTCAAAGGCAGTCATAGAACTATCGTAAAGATCCTTCCTAATTATAAATATCCCGTATATATTTAAATGATTTTATTAGAGGCTTCTTAGGCAAGATTTTTTGCTTGCTTTAGTTGCATCAGAAACATGACATGAAATCTATAGGGTTGATAAAATGGTAACAGTTGCATTCCAGCTTTGATACTTGAGGGATTACAAATCTGAACTGCCACATAAAATACCAGAATATTAAATGACCCATGGTAGGTGAGGGTCTTGTTAAAGATTTTGCTTTGAGTTCTAGGAGCTTCAAGTTATTATACCCTTTTTCATTGCTTGTTTTCAGAATATACAATTTGAAGCGGAGTTCTAAAATTTTTATAATTTTAGGCAGATTTCAAAATAAAAGTGTAATGGCACAGAAACGTATAAGTACATTTTGTCAAATATTCAGGAGTATTGCTAGCGTAACATATACAGTACCCTACTCAAATCCCTGCCTAAAAAATCAAAGACAGCTTATTTGACTACTTTGAAGACAAGAAAGTCTTTAAGGGACATCTAGAACCAGAACAAGAATTGTAAACCAAACATACAGACAATACTGTTATGCACCTCCTCTGGCAGGATCTGCTCTTATTTTAGCTTCTTATGCCCTTGTTTTTTAAGAAAAAGGGACTTTAAAAATTATACAAATGAGACTGAAGGGCTCCATGCTCCATCAACTCCTATGAAGCATGAAGCCTCTTCAGGGCTCATTTGCATAATTTTTAAATCCTTTTTTTTCTTACAGACTTTTATTTCTAACAGCTTTAATTCTCAGTTTCCCCTGAGCTGGCCAGTGAAGGCTAGATTCACATAGTCCTTCCTGGAGAAAGTCAAGGTCTACATTCCCATACTGTATCTATAAGACACAGAAGAAGTTGAAGTACAATTTAGGATATTACAGAGAAATATTAGCATGGGTTGACGTAAAGCCAATAGCTGTGAAGCAGTCATTGTCTGCAGCTGCTAGAGGTTTACACACTTCTATCAGCTTCACTTTTACTCAGCCTCTATTCTCTTTTCCCTTTTCACCTTCTTTTCAACATAGACCTCAATTGTGAGTTGTAACTGGATGGTTTATTGAGCAGTGGGTCATCTTGGGATTTAAATAAGTTTCTGTCTCAGTATCTATTTAGAAGCCTATGGAGAGAGATGTATTTTCTTTTATGTAGTTGTACCACTAATTTGAGCAGAAATAAGTAATCATTCAAATAGACTGTTTGAGCTCAAGATATGACAAATACTGCAGTCTAAAGTAATACTATCAAAGTGAAAATAATGCAGTTAAATCCGCTTACAAGTGGCAAGTTTTGCAATTGTTGCTGGCCCTGGTTTGATTTTACTTTTCTATTGTGAAACAAATACTTTTATTGGCCATGACACATCTGTCAGGCTTGCGGGTTGTGGATCCTCTGGACCACTGCAGATGATGACACAAGCAGTCTAAGTGGTACCCAGTTTTCACCAGAGCCCGCCGCAAAGCGGGCTGGACTAGCTGCGGTGTGGTACCACCAGGTCGTTCCACAGGCGTGACTTGTCTGCAGTACCGGCCAAGGTAGAGGTAACACTTATATACTGGTGTGTGCCTCCTCTGGCAAGGATCATCTCTTATTGATAATCCTCCAATTGAAACTCCAATTGTCACTGGGGCAAAAAATAAAAAAATTGTCTGGATTTACAATTATAAAACATACAGTTTCAACTTACATACAAATTTGACTTGAGAACAAACCTATGGACCCTATCTTGTATCAGTATACAGGCAGGGCCTAATTTGAGACCTCATCTCATTTGGGTGTATAATAGATGTATGATAGAATTAGTGATTCCTGAATGTCATCCTCTGGCATGGGAAATATAAAGAATGATGGTACACACCGTAGCATATTTACTAAGAATGTTGGAAACTGCACTAAAAGTTCTCTGCCCATGTATAATGCTCGGTGCAGCAGATTAATGAAGAACGGGCACCAGAATCCATGAATCTGGTGCTTCCCTGCACTGGCCCGTCAGAGTTCATCAGTTTTTTGTGGTGCACCTTTAACATAGGGCGTGCGACAGATTTTGCATGTTAAATCCAGCGCACGATCCAACTGATAACTTTAACATCCTCTAATTTGTGTTGCATGGTGGCTTGCACAGCTACACCACAAAAGGGGTCTTCACCCCTTACCCACCAGGTACCCTTTTTGTTTTTCAATTCCATTTTCACTCCCTACCTTCAAAAATCTTTTTTATTTTTAAACGGAAAGAGCTCTGTGATGGCTGGTTTTCTGCGTAACAAATTGCACTTCATAGTGATGTTATCTAATACTCCATGTCATGTACTGGAAAGTAGGAAAAAAATTCCAAATGCAGTGAACATGGGGAAAAAACGCATTTGCATCGATTTCTTGTGGACTGGGATTTCACTGCGCGCCCCAAATGACATGTCAAATTTATTCTTTGGGTGGGTGCGATCATGGGGGCAACAAATTTGTCTAGGTTTTATAATGTTTTCATACATTTACAAAAATTAAAATGGATTTTGTGCAATCAGCACATTGTAATGAATGGGTTAAAAAGAGATATCATAGCAACGTTGTCATAGCAACGGATCGCCGCTCCCCGATGGCGTCACTGGGAGTGACGATCTTCGCCAAGATGGCGGCGCCCACGCTAGCACTTGTCGTGGGTGTTACCTGTAAGTCTTTGCTGCAAAGACTTAACGGCTATGAAGAGGGCACCGGCACCTGATGCCCGCTGTACTATTGGGGTGCGCATCGGTAAGGGGTTAAAAACCTGTGCAACCTTTGCCCCAATGTGCTACTGTTAATAGATTCTCTCCATTATCTCTATAATGCAGTGGATTGCAGTTTGACCAAATTCCAGAAAATAAATGAACATTGTGGGAAAGTTTGCCTAAAATAGACCGTTTCATGTGATATTACATAAGCTTTTTCTTAAAAACAAGGAAAGGGAGTGATACAGTGAAATCATGGTACCATTCTTTATAATTCTCTTGATTTTAGGGTAATGGAATCCATTTGCGCTATGAAAATTATTTAAAATGATTATTAAAAATGATGATGATCTGTTGAAAAGATTGTAGATTTGTTACTTTTTCTTAAATTATTTTCTATTAGATATAAAGATAATTTAGAATTTGACATGTTCTATAATCTAGAGGATTAAAAATAGAAATGTATTTTAAGTATTTTGGCAAGTATTTTATACTAAGTAATTTAAAAGTGTGAGACGTTTAATTTACATTTCAGGAAATTGGCTTATGGGTGTCATTCATCTGTAGAGACAAATTAATAATTTATTAGGTTTGAACAACTAATTACCATATATGCTCAAATATTTGTTTAAATTTATGGAATATTTTATCCTTTTGCACCATTTTCTACAGCTTAGTTTTTACAGCTTTCCCTCTACACTCCAAATGACACCTATACTTTATTTTTTGAGTCAGTACAAACACAATTTATATAGGGCTTTATCATTTTAATAGATGTTAAAAAATAAAAACCTTTTGTCTCAATTTTTTAACTTATATTTTATTCATATTTTTACATATATGCCAATAACTTTTTCATCCTACCATGTTTTAGTAGTATGCGATCGTTCTATAACTTTTTATTATAATTTATATGCATTTTGAAATGGTAAAA
The DNA here is from genome assembly GCA_019512145.1 of Engystomops pustulosus. NCBI lineage: Eukaryota > Metazoa > Chordata > Amphibia > Anura > Leptodactylidae > Engystomops > Engystomops pustulosus. The sequence continues at coordinate 94,810,168 of CM033644.1, forward strand.
AAAATGGCGATTTGAACACTATTTAAGATATAAAAAAGCATAATCATATTAGTTACCCCACCCCTGTCCAAAAGCACCTAACATTAAATTAGTTTTACATATGGTTAGCCATTTTGCCCCCCCCCCATGTTGATCAAAGGATAAATTAATTCCTGAAACATGTATGAATAAAAGAATGGCCCTGCAATTAACGATGCTTTACACAGCTCCATACACAGACATATACAAATGTTAAGGGTGTCTGAAAGCAGAGTTTTTAAAGTTACAACAAAAAGTTGTAATAAATGTTCTGAGCCAAAATATAGAGTGATTATGACATTTGATTGCACAGTGAAAGTAATAAAAACAAAGTAAGAATTTTAAAGATTTTTTTTTTGTTTTCAGAGTTCTTTTTAATATTCTTCCATATTTCCTATTCCCTAAATTAAATTTTTAGTAAATGTCAGTTGTATTGTGACTGTGTCCTTTTGTATAGGAGATTTATACAATTTTTGCACAACAGCTGAATATTACTTATGCATGTATAATTTTTCAGTTTTGCTTTATTTCATTATAACATTTTTATGAAATAAAACCAGTTGGATACAGCCCTATATGCATGTCATCCATATTGAAGAAAAAAAGACAAATATAGGATATTCCCTCGTCACAAAGGCCTATCACTGACCAAAAAAACTCAGAATTAGTAATGAGCTGGTAGGGCGTAATTTGGGTTTGTTGAGTTTGTCTGAATATGGGTTCGGGACCTTGATTTTTGCATGAGTTTGAACCCCAGACACGGACCCCATTGAAATCTGAACGCCTGAAAATGGCTGTAAAATGGAATTAGTATGGGCTAGAGGGCCAAAAAAGGATGGTACTAACAGGGCCATTGCAGTGACAAAAATGACCATATATTCTTGAGTATAAGCCGACCCGGGTATTAGCTGAGGTCACTAATTTTACCAACAAAAACTGGGAAAGCCTACTGACTTGAGTATTAGCCAAAGGTGGGAAATGCATAGGTCATAGCCCCCAGTATATGGCCAGCCAGCTCCAGTAGTATACAGCCAGACAGTCCCCTTTAGTATACAGCCAGCTCTCTTTAGTATACATCCAGCAAGCCCCTTGTAGCATACCGCCAGCCAGCCCCCATAACATACAGCCAGCCAGCCCCAAGTAGTATACAGCCAGCACCCTGCAGCATACAGAAATCCCCCTTTAGTATACAGCCAGTCCCCTTTAATATACAGCCAGCCCCCTTAAGTAGCCAGCTAGCCAGCCCCCTTTTGTAGCCCGCCAGTCCCCTTTAGTAGCCAGCTGCATCACCACCAGCAGCAGTACCTCAGCCCTGTCCCTTAATTCCCTCTTTTTTAATTTTAAAACAAATACAGTAACATTTATGGGTAAAGGCGACTTAATTAATAACAATAGCTCAACAATGTAATACTGTATGGCGGATGTATATATGGCCAACCTATATACGGCGTATATACATCCCCCATACATCGCAATGGTCTCACGGCATTGTATGTGAGTGGTACGGTGCAGCACTGTACCGTTCGTAGCCCGCAATACGGTGCAGTGCGCTGTGTATTTCCATGGAGAGGGGCGGGGGTGAGCAGTGCTCTACCCCTCCTCCTTTCCCCCGGCGCCAATGTATGCCTGCCATACTATGGGCATACATTGTGCGCATGTAGCTTAAGACTGATATTGTAAGGTAATAATGACACAAATACTTCTAAAATTGGTAGTGTAAGGTAACACTGAAGCATATATCAATAAGACTAGAACTGTATGGTAACAGTGATGCAAATAGTATGGTAACACTGGTACGAAAAGGTCTAAGACTGATAGTTTAACTTAACTCAACATCTGGTTCTTCAGAAATTATTTTTTTAGAATTCCACCTGTCTCTCATAGCAGTCTCCTCTCCCTATCTAATCTAATCCCCATTTTTGGGGAGCCCCTTCCTGTCTGATTTACCTTATAAAAAGCTGAAACCTCTCACTAACTCTGTCTCTTGTCTGTAATACCTCCTGGACATGTGACCTTGCCTCAAAGGTTCAAATGTCCCACAAATCATAGCCATGGGCATGGGGGTCATGGGTGCAGGATATGGACACAAATTTGATAATACAGGTTCACTCATCACTACCTAGGAGTGATCTTGTGCACATATCTGCATTAGAAGCCCCTTGTAGTGTAGATGTGTGCCATGTTAGCCATGAAGAGCAGAAGAAGAGTGAAGAAATCAGGCGATACCTTTTTGAGGCTGACTGAGTATATTTGATGGTGAGCTTTCAAGAATAGTAGTTCTCTTCCTCATGATGATATGCATGGAACAGAAAATCCACAGAATTTTATACACACTAGGAAGTGATCACCACATGCCAAGCTGTTGAATCTCTGCATTAATTCATACCTCCATTCTTTTCTTTTCCTCTGTGCCTTAGAATGTCCCATTAAAATAGTAATCTGTAAATCTTCCATAGTGTGGTCCTCTCTGGAGAAATGTGCAGCTATTGGGAGATCTTTCCTTTCATTTTTAATATCAGATTGGTGCGAGTTCATGTGCTGATGGAGTCTCTGGCATGTCTCCCCAAAATAAAGGCCTGTGGTTGGACACTGTTGACACATAATAGGGTAGACCACATTAGAGGACCTGCATGAAAAGATCCCCTTGATTTTATGTACCTGCTGTGATTGAGGTACAAGTACCTGGTCACCCGTGCAAATTTGCTGGCACATTTTACACCTGTTTTGCAGGCAGGGTGACGTACCATTTTCTGATGGGGGGGGGGGGGGTCCCAGGGCACCTGGACAACCAGTTGTTTCAGGTTTGGTGGTTGCCAGAAGGACAGGAAAGGAGGGACTGGATATATTTCTTTTAGTCTTGTATCTGTATGCAGAAGCCCCTTTACAGGAAACTGATTTTTGGAACTCCAGGCTGCAGTCTTCTGGTTTTGATGTTAATGCTACTATTGTTTCTCACTTTTACACATTATGCTAATTAATACTTTCTGGTGAATTACTAATAGATTCTTTCCTTTTAATCATTTGTAAAATTGAATTATTTATGAAAAACTATTGACCTTTCTGTGCTTAGATGTCATAAATTTCAAAGTATTCCATTTGTCATCATTATTTTATTCTTGACTACTGCCTGATTCTTAGTTGCAATGTAAATTTTTCTTATTGTGCTGAGCTATATTACATACACTGACAGTTCAATTCAAGTGAAAGACAAGGTATGGTATTTTCTCTTGTATTTTGTTGTTGTATATTATTTGCTGATTGTTTCTTTTTTCCCACAGGGTGAGATGTCAATATAGTGTGCATTAAAATGTAGCCCCTTAAATTCCTGCACTTCACCTATATAAAAGAACATATTTTAACTATCATTTCACAAAAAGCAATACTATTTACAATGATTTTTTTTTCAGAAAACGTATTCACTAATAAAAGCCTACTACACTATTCCAGGGTCAGTGGGAGTTCATACATTGTGCTTATATTTTCCCTCTGGCTGAGAACACATGAGGGAAATTTGCTCGTAAAAATGCTATTTAAAGATTTGGTCAACAAGGATACCTTTTCTCTGCAACTGTTTCAATATGTTCAAGAAATTGTAACGTATGGGAATAAATGTTAGTGGTGAATTAATTTGTTGAACTATAGTTGCTGGTAATTGTAAGCTTATATTGCTTAGCAACAGCATTTCCTCTGAAAACATAAATGACGATGTATGTACCATATGTTATCTATCATGAACTGGTAATGCTACAATAACTTTAACCTGTCTATATAATGAATTGTATGTAGAAATTGTTCGCATTTAATGCCACAAGTTATTTGCAAATAGGATGATTAGAGCATCTGTCATTGTTTGGTCATTATGTTTCATTAGCATAAAGTAGATAAGATTTTTCTAGTTTGTTACAATTTCCTTTGACATGGTTATCATATTTGGATTCTATTCTGAGAAAACATAAACGTCTGATACCCCATAATGCTATAAATAAATGAATACAACAGACCTCAATCTCATTAATCACAAAATGGAACTTAAATTGTTTGCTTTTATGATTCAAAAAATGTTATGGGCTTTATCAAGTAGGGGGAGTTATCTCCAAGATGGTTCCCATCTACAACTATAACTCCCATAATCCTTCAGTTCTCAGTAACAGCTCCTCCCTCTCATGCTCTGCTCCCAGTGATGATCTAACAGACTGTCCATCTCTGTTACCATAGTAATGGTGTGTGTAACTACCATCTCTGCACATTGCCCCATTGAGATGGGTCTCACCACAACACTGGCCATTCTGGATGCACTGCAACCAACGGACTACAGCCAAAATAGTGATGATCACATGATCTGCCCAGGCAGGTTCAAGACATGTGATCTGGACATGTGACCAGCGGCCATCTTCTGTCCTGTGTCTCCTCCACAGTGACAAAATCAACAGACTGATTAAAAGGCCAGTAGCATTTTAAATATTCATTACAATGCAGGCCCACGTAGGACACCGACCCGGGAGAAGGTTAGTCGAAATAATGAAAACTCAGAATACAAGTCAAATAATCAACTCTATTAAAAAAGTGGCAGGTGAGGAGATCAAAGATGAAGGTAAACTTATAAAAGAGTTTCCAAATGGAGATTAACATGAAGCTAGGTGACATTTTATTTCCAATCTTGGTACAAGTGTGGGATGTCAGTCAGAGGGAGGAGACTTTACCTGCTTCTGTGTATGAAGCTAGTATTACTTTGATCTGCAAAAAAAGAAAGATCCAATTAAAAAAGAATCATATCGCCCAATTTTGCTTCTCAATACTGATGGAAAACTGCTCGCTGAACTGATGGTGATACATCTAAAATAAACAATATCTGAAATTATTTGCAAGGATCAGGCAAGATTTATCCTGGGGAATTGCATAAAGACGAACCTCCGGTGGTTATATGGCCTCTGGACGCTGCAAAAGTGGCCATATCTCAAGATAGGAGCATACCGGGATGTGGTGGTCTGGGAGACAAAAATTCTGCTTTATGCAGATGATATTCTATTAATTTTGAAAGACTCCCTCATATCGGTCCTGAGAGAAATGAGATTGATATAACAGTTTTCAAAGGTCTCAGGGTTCCGAATTAATTTAAAAAAAAACTATCATAAGTAAAATGGATGAGTTTCTGGAGATTATTGATGCAAAGCTAACTGGTGGATACCAATGGTGTCTTTGAATATCTGGGCGTTTGTGCTAATATCAAGGTTGAAGATTATCCTAGATTGAATATAGTCCCTCTAGTGGAAAAACTGGGAGATCGAGTTCAAATATGGAGTAAGATGCCTTTGAGAAGAAGAATAATTGAGATATTAGTTTTACCACAAGTTCTTTATGTCATCACCAATAACCCCTGTTGGATAGATGACAAATAGTCTAGAACTTTGAGAACGATTTTATATAAACTCTTGTGGGGGAAATCAAGAGTGCGGATTAAACAAAAATATCTGTGGAGAAACAAGAGGTGGAGTATCCCTCCTATCCTTTTTCTACAATTACATTGCATCTCAAATTCAGTTTATTGGAGAATGTAGGCACTTAAGTATTTTTAATAGTATCCTATATAGACTTGGAGGGGATTATGAGAATATTTTTTCTGCCCTACAACCCAGAGGGCTGGACCAAAAAAAGTTACAATATGTACCAAGAGTATTAATGTTGCACAAAGTATGGAATAAATATAAGGAAATCTTATCTAGGGGTGACTGGAGCACAAGAATATTCCTATTTGTGGGAAAATACACAACTGGGTGAATTTTCAAAATTTGAAGATGTGGGTTTTTCGAAAAACAAAGGGTTGAGATATATTACACAGTTGTTTCACGAAGGGTAGATTAAGAATTTTGAAAAGTTATAGCACGGTTTTCTTTAAAAAACAAAGATTACTGTAGGCATTTTCAATTAAATAATGCGGTAAAGGCTGAAGTTAATATAAAGTTATTTAAAAATGACTCACATAAAAATATCAAATTTGTATAAAATGAACTAAGAGAAGAAAAATTTATCTAGGATTTATAAAGGTATACGGGATGAAATAAACAAAGGGGTTTACCACTTGAGTTAAGATAAATGGAAAAAGAGTATAGGGTGTTTTACTAAGGATTACTGGGAAAAGATATATAAGCAAGTGAAATGGGTATCAATGAATAATAATGTTAGGTTTATTCAACTAATATTCTTTACAGAGTGTATTATTCACCATATATACTATTTAAACCAGGACTGAGAGAAGATTCATGCTGTTGTCGTTGTAAACAAGAGTTAGCCGATATTGCTCGTATGTTGTGGTTCTGTCTAGTATAACTAGTATATAAGTTCTGGTAGGAAATATTTAAAGACATTAAATATTCCATTAGAAGCGATTTAGTATCGAAGTTGCTATTTTTGGGGCGCTTCATTAAAGATGGGCAAGAAGTTAAAAAACCAGACATCAAATGCTGGCGAACTCTAGTAGAAAATATTCAAGGATATGAATCTACAGCAAGGATTGCTAGTACCGAGGCACTAATTTGGAATGAATGGAAAGTATGAGAAGAGAGAAGATAGTGTTTCATCTTTTTTTTGGGGGGGGGGGCATCCCTGGCCTTGGGGGGGGGGGGGCTGACAACAAATTACATATTAACTTATATTTTCAGTATATATTATGTTATTCATCAAATACCTCTTGGGCTTTGTTTTCATGGTGATCACTTTCATAGTGGTCCAAATGTCACATCTCCTTATCTAATACAGTTACAGAGATGTCGCACTTACACACTCCTGTTATGTGTTTGTGATTTCTTTTTTTATGTTTTTTAAAAAAAGAAAAACTATACACAAAATAGTATTTTTACCCCGCATATTCTGGCACCTTTAAATTCATTCTGTGTAAGGAGTGGTTTTTTGTTGAATAAGCTGACATTTCAATCATAAAACCTTTTGATCAGGTGCCCGCAGTATATTACAGGAGTCACCTGTCCTGTATGGACAAGGCTTGTGGGCCTTTTACATACATCCTTAATTAGAATGTTACTACAGTCATGAGGTTAACTTTCCTGAAATGTATGTTTTAATATTTACTTGCATGCCATATGTTGATACTTTTTGCAGAGTTAGCAAAATGTTGGCACTACCATATATCTCCACTATTCAATACTCAGTGCATCAAAAATTACGGTGGTACTCAACCTTCCCAGTAGCAGACATATAGAAATCAACGAAAAGAAAACATAAAGGTGGCACTCACCAGTGATTCTTCTTTATTGGGAATTCGCCATAGGACAGGGAGGAATGCCGTACACAAGCTGATGGCGATGGGCCGTTTCGTGCAAAATGGTCGTAGTCGTCACCTCGTGTGCAGCTTTCCTCCCTGTCCTATGGTGAATTCCCAATAAAGAAGAATTACTGGTGAGTGTCACCTTTATTGTCTTCATTTTGTTGATTTCCACATGAGATGATAATTATGCAGCAACTCTATGCCATGAGGTTCACTGCAAACTTTTTGTAACTAATTGCCATTAACTGCTACTGTCTCTCCAAAAGTGAAACCAATTAATAGCTCTACAAAAAGTCTCTGTAGCCTTAGCCAACTGAAGGTTAAAACTCTACTGGTCACATAGGATTTTCCATACACAGTTAAAAACTCTTATCAATAACTGAACTGTCAGACTGTGTAGGACTATAAATGTTCTTCAATATTGTTGGTGACTTATCAGAGCTGTATTCTCTGGTATAGCCTGCAATCAGTGATTTACAGCGCTCTCTGTCACAATGGGGTTTGTTTACTAAGGGTCGTGCTGCTCACTTTCCTCAGACTCTGCACCTTTTACGGGAAATGCACGGCTAGGACAGGTATTTAACAGGTATTTAACAGATGTCTGCGCTGGGATTGTGGCACACACAATCCGTTTTTGGTGCAGCTTCACTGGCTTCCATGCGGCACAAATTGGGGGGGGTGCAGTCGGACAATCCGAATGATTCGGAATGAGCGCGGAATTTAACCTTCAAATTGTGACACAAGCCAAAGCACTTAGATGCACCACTAAAAAGATGGTGAACTCTGTTGGACCTGAACAAGGAGGCGACACATTCATGATATCGGGTGCACAATCTTAGTGAATCACGGCACAGTGCATTATTATTGGACAATGCACTTTCTGTGAACTCCTTCGGGATTGTAAGTAAATGTGCCCCGTGTGTTTCCAGAAATCACTGGAGATGCTTGAAGGAAGAAGGACTCTCATTGGCCTGTCAAGGTATCCTCTTCTTTTTTCTCATCTTACTTACACATCTCATAATTTTTTATATCACATTGCTCAGTGTATCGCTGTTTTTAGAAAGAAGAATGAAGAAGAATGTATTGCTACAGCACAATGATATCTCTTTTCTTTCTGGATTTCATCTCTAGGTTTTACCTGGTATCATCATCTTTTCATAATGTGTTTTTTCTTGAGGAGAAAATTATTGTGAGAAAACTGCTGTGTTTTTTTCCATTGAAATTAATGATTATTTGGCACCAACTGAAACATGCTTCTGGGCTGTTTTTGTCTGGAGGGAGAAGGTTTGGGTGGCATGATTGAATAGAATTCCTTCATTAGCTGATATGTGGACATTTAATAGGGAACTGCCTAAAGCAGATAGCACCATCGCATAATGCTCAGACCTAACCCCCATTACATTGGCAATGTCTCTTTAAGAAAAAAGTACTTTTCCACAGATTGCCTAAAGTTAACATAATATGTTATTCAGTATGTAGTGTGTGCCACAACTGTCATTTAACTTAATTATCTTAAATAGCTTTCCCTATTGAAATTGTGCCCGGGGAATGCAATGCTACAAGTATTTGGAAGTCAACTCATTCTTCCTTGAGGTATAGAAAGAAAGAGCTTTCAACATGCCTACGGATGAAGAAGGCACCAGTGATAAGGAAGGTGGAAATAGCAGCTGTGATTAATTGCAAGAGTTTATGCACAGGACTGAGTAGAGAAACTAATAATATATTATTGGACAACAACATTTGCATTAGTACTGGAGGCTTCAACTATTAAGAATCTAATAAAAACAGAATATAAAGACTTGGAAAATTAGTAAATGTTGTACTATTTATGCTTTCATGTCCTTTTTTTGCATATACATAACGTAAAGGGAACCTGTCATCAGGTATAAAAGCCTTACTCACCCCCCACCATCTGTACTTTTGTTGGAAAATGCAGTGCAGGTATCCCAGCTTAAATCTTCCTCCTTCCCCAAGAATAATCATTCCCAAACTCTATCTGCCTTTGTATATGTTGGCTCCACCCACAGGGGGTGTGGTTCAGCCCACCATAGCAGGGTGCATGAAATGTTTAGAAGATCTGCAGTTTCTCCCAAAATGCTCACTGCTAAATACACCATGCATTGAGAGGGACAACATTCTGGTGAGAACAGGAAGAGGATGTCCTGTCTGCTCCAACCGGGATTTGAGAGACACTGAAGATGATATGGTTCTCTGGCAGTCTGGAGAAAACATGACTTCTTTCTTCAGATATTGACTTATCTATTCTCATTTGCATATGAGAAAAACGACTGTAATTAAGGTACAGACCCTCTATGGAAGAAAATCTTATGTGATAAAAGGGACTTTTATCCCTTTACTAGCAGGTATTACTGGTTTGAGGGGAAAGATTCTGGTGACATGTCGTCTTTTAAAGTGTAACCACAGGATTTGCCATTCATATCAGAAGGAGACACTTTTCTTGATCCTGCACCTTAAACACATTTGCAGTAAATGAAGAGACACTGTTGTAGGCATGTTGGTCTCTCTAAATTCAAATATATGGAAATTATAATGGAAATCAAAGCTCTGATTGCTATCCCCTGAAGTCCCATAAAAGGGAATGAAGAGAAACACATATACCTGTAACCCGCGGCCCCCCAGACACGTGTGGCCCACCGGCCCTGGTGTTGCGGACCCTGCCGTGCTGCCTGTAGTGTTTGTATTTCTTCATTTTAATGTCAGTCAAGGTGCTTTGAATGTCTCTATTGACTAATGATATATAGGTCTCAACAGGGTGGTAATGTGTTGGTGGATTGTAATAACTTTTGTTACGGAGTCCCAGATTTGTGATATTGGAAGGGGTCTCCTAATCTTTGTTTGTAAAAGGTGTCTCTGAAAAGTGTGTTTTGAGATGTATTGATCTAAAGAAGCGTTGTAGATCAAATTCCAAAAAAGAGGCTATCCATCCAACATTCTCACCATACCAAAACAAGAACCCTGGTTATCTGTTTTACTCTAATTCAATAAAGCAAGAATGATAAAGAAAACAAGACCCCTTAGACGAGAACAAGAGACACCAAAAGATCAAGCAACGCGCATACCCTTTATACATCAATATCACCAAACATCCCCCTTACTCACTAGAGCTACCAAAAAACATTGGCCATTACTAAAACAAGCTTACCATAATGTTCAGGAGTTCCAACTCCCCTTACCCCCCTGAATTTGCTACAAGCATAACAAGAATCTGAGAGATAAACTTGTACGCACACATCGATGTCGGCAGTCTAACAAAAAAGACGAAACAGACCTTTCTCTCTGCCCCCAAAAAAGGCACGTTTCCATACTTAGACTGTAGCCAGTGCTCTGCAGTCATTTGTGGCGAATACTTTTGCCACCGAAGGACTGGCTGAAGCTACTCAATCCAAGGATACTTTGCCTGCAATTCTCGTTTTGTAATCTACTTGCTTAAATGCCCTTGTGGACTAAACCACAACTTCTGTCAAAGACAGGATAAGCAAGAACAGGTCCACAATACGGACTAACCAGAACTTATTACCGGTGCCAGCACATTTCAACACCCATCATCAACATGCATCGCAGCTATGGTATCAGGTAATTGATCACGTGGAGATCCCTAGACAAGATGGTAAAAGGACATTGCTACAACGCAACCGGGAATCTTATTACAGTTATACGTTACAGACTATCGAACCCCTCGGATTGAATCGAGCTTATGATCGAACCTATAAAATTTATCCTATCATATTTGTTCTTTGTTTATATACTAGAGATTACTTTATTATGTGATTTTCTAACGTATATTCCTCTCCCTTCTTTTACAGAAAAAATAGTTACCTTCTGCTGTGCTCTGCTTTTTTCATACATCTCCTGAATGATAAAACTACACATACCATTGTGTGATATTATAATGCCTCTCTAGTCCATAGCATGTTTCTTATACATTCTCTCCTCATTTCCCAATCTTTTAACACCTCCACCACACTTACCTTATACCATACATTTCCAACTAATTGCTATTATGCATATTCCATCTTTCATCTGCCCTACACTTTAACCAGCAATATGAGACCACTCCTTAGACACAGCAGCGCTCTAGTCCCCATTCTCAATAGTGTGCTATGTGAGCTGTTCCTCGCTCTCCACTATGTCTCTTTCCCATAGTAACTTCATACCAGACGATTTGACATGCACAATGCAACTTTAGCGGCAAATTCTCAGATACACCCTCAGTCGCCCAGAAATATGCCGGGGGCCCAATTCAGTCGCTCTCCATAGCAACCGTGATACACATCTCAGGATACGCGCAGTTTGATGGATTGACGCACTTCCGGTCTTACGTAATACACATACCAGGACACACACACACACACAGTATTTTAACAGACCCAGCCCATTCCACCAGCACAGCCTCACCAAGACCCCTTACCATACAACATACAGTAAGTAAGTTCTTTTCTATACCGTTGCTTTATCTCCTGACGTTATATCATACTTCTGTGACTCCAATATTTTCTCCCCTTTACCAACATCTTCCATTCTATCTATACTCTACTGTGTTTGTATATACTATTCACTATTGACTACAAGATTTCCTGTGCATACTCACTCCTATACATTTCCCATTTCTCCCTACTTTCTTATGTAAATACATGTGCTACATAACCGTAGTTATGTCTGTCTACCTTTCTATTATCTGATCACTTCTTTCCCATTTTGTGATATTGCTTATTATATATGCTTCTAACCAACATTACATGACTCCAAATGTTATCTTACTAAATAGCCATGCAAGTCTCATGTTATTTTTATCCTCCTTAGGTCAGATCTAACTTGACAAAGATCAGGTTGACCGAAACATCGTAATCTTTGATCTGTTACTTTAAAAAAAAATCTTTTCACTAATTTGTTGTTTTGTGGTGAAGGCTATATCATGTGAAAAATTCACTGGAAAATAAAAAAAAAATAGAAATAAGAATACAGAATGTGTGTGCCATGTTTTCTGATTGGATACAGCCTGCATAATGATGTGACACTCCTGGTGCTGGCTCCTCTATGTGTCTCCTGGTTCTGGCTGCCACAACCCCTGCAGCCTGTGTGTGAGATACTCCTATCCACATGACTGACAGCCTTTATAATGATGTGACACTCCTGGTGCTGACTCCTCTATGTGCTTACTGGTTCTGGTGCCCCCTGCAGCCTGTGTGTGTATGAGATACCTATGCACATGACTGACAGCCTGAATAATGTTGTGACACTCCTGTTGCTGGCTCCTCTATGTGCTTACTGGTGCTGGCGGCCCCTGCAGCAGTGTGCATGAGATTCTCCAATACACATGACTGACAGCCTTTATAATGATGTGACACTCCTGGTGCTGGTGCCTCCTGGTGGAATAAAGGTATAATGGTATTACTAATACCATACATATAATACCACATGCTAATACCCGTTATTCTTTTGTCATTATGATCATGGAGATGCCAAAGTTATATGGGCTTTATTATGTTTTAAAACATTTTCAAAAAACGTTATCTTTTGTACAAAACAATGTAGCAGTTAATGACTAATATGACGTTTTAATCACTATTTGTTAAAACATAATATAACTATAAAACTGAAGCATTGATTTGATCCCTTTCATAGCTTACCTGCACACCAACATTAAATTTATTTTTTCCAGCCAACTACAAAGGCTTGTTTTTTGCAGAGCAAATTTTTTTTTTTGTATAATATAAGTCTAGTGTGAAAAATTAATTGAATAATGTAATAGGAAAGAAAATACAATTCTGGCATTGCTGCAGCATTCACCATGCAGTAGTAGATTAATAAAGTCGCTGCTAAGCTTTAGTTATTAATTTAGTTATCAGTTAAAAAATGTATCCCTTCAACTAAAAAAGAAGTTAGCCGTTATGTGATATCCAAACTTATTTCTCAATGTCATTTATAAAGCTGTGTGAGGGTTTGTGTTTTCTCCATATACACATCTCTCATGAGGCTTAAACGTCACAATGACAAGGCTTTTTAAAGATTTTCAAATGTAGCTGTATCTGTTTTATGGTTAGCCAATTAAGGTATCACTTATATGTGTTTGATCACATTTTAAAAACATTTTAAGATAAAACAAAGTAATGCATAGCCTGCTGTTTCATTATTAAACTGTGGGTTAAAACATATTCTTGCAGATCTGTTCATATTATTCACATATATTCTTCATAACATACCTTGTGCAATTAGTTGTGGAAGATAGTAGATACAGTATTTCTTATAGAATACATGGAGTTAATCCTCAAGAGGACGCTGCTTAGTTGGATTTAGCCTAGCTATACCTAATTGTGTGTCTCTGAAATGAGTATAATACTAGCTGTCTTCCTATTGTAGATTCCATTATACTCTGCCTGAAGGCCACATAAAGAAGAAAGCTCCCTGAGACTGACTATTCTTTACACATCTATGAAGAAGCCTTTGGCATATCACATTTGGCATCCGTAATCCTGTTGTCATTTTTGCCACTCATGTTACTCTAACAGTGTGTTTTCTTTATAAAACAATTATGCTTTCATGTTTCCTTATTTCGTTTTGACTTGATAACGTTTCAACTGTTATTGCTTGTCATTGCTGATATATGTTTATACATTTTTAATTTTTAAAATGTTATTGACTCAAAATTATTGCATTACATAATAGTAGCAAAGACATAGGCGTGCGCTATATGGTTAAGAAAACAATAAAAAAAAGCAACAAAAATAAAAAAATCATGAAAATCAAGGATTGGTGTTAGTAAATTATAAATTGATATTGGTTCCAAAAAGGACATAGCCCATCCTCTAGACATAAAAAAGTCCTACTTTTGCATGCTTGCTTTACCTAGTCCCATTAGGAATAGTAGGAGAGAAGATTAAAAACGGGAAGGAAAAGCAAAATCCAAAAAATCAATAAAACTGGGAAGAAAGATAAGAAAGAGAGAAAAGAAAAGAAAAAAATTAAACCACCAAAGCTAAATAATTAGCTATTGTTGTTTGCCAAGTACAATTGGTATGATCTTTGTTTAGGATTCCCTCATACTAATGTATTTCATTTACTTTATTAATTACCGTATATGCCGGCGTATAAGACGACTGGGCGTATAAGACGACCCCCAACTTCTGCCCTAAAAATATAGAATTTGGTATATACTCAATGTATAAGACTACCCCTCTCCCAAATGAAAAAAAGTCTGCTTAAAACTTTGCAAAACAAACAAGAGAGCAAGTGCCTGGTGATCATAACTGTAAGCTGCGATATTAATGAAGATCCAACATGCTTCTGTAAGTGCCGCCTGTGACCCCCAGCTCTGTGACGCCGACCGCTGTGACAGGGCGGTTGCATTAGCAAACAGCGCGCCACCCCGTCAGCATGTACTAAGCCTCTTCTAATGACTGTGAGAGGCGGACTGCCGCGCATGCGCGGCGGTCCCAGGAAGCGGCTCTCTGCGCGTTGACGGGGAAAAAAAACACCTCACACAGTGCGGCCCCCGTATATCCGGCGTATAAGACGACCCCCCACTGTAGCCATTATGTTAAGGGGTTAAAAAGTAGTCTTATACGCCAGTATATACAGTAGTTATTTTTTTTATGTTTAGCAGTTGAACTGTTTTCCAGTTAGCTGCTATTTTTCTTCTGGCAACTGCTAGTAACCTCAACAGAAATTCTCTATATTTTAGTGGTATTGCTTCTACGATTAGGACAAGTAAGGATAACTCTGGTGACAGGTCAATAATTAAAAATATAAACGTCTGTCCAATATATAGTATTTGGACTTTGGACTGGTCCTACCATATATGTTTTAGGTTTGCACACTTGTACTAATCTAGAGGGTGGTAGATAACCCTTTAGTTGTAATTTATGTAATGTTTCTCTATGATTGATACATAAATGTAAATTTAAGTTTTTTTCCAAATTTACCATATAACTTTTTTTTCTTATAGTGCAACAGTTTTAAGCCATCAGCTATCGAGATGGCGCCCTTAGTAACCTACCACAAGCCTCAAAGTCTGGAATTTCTCAGATTACTTTTTATAAATTTTACAAATTATATTTTCTCATCCAACTTTATGCATTTTGCGTGCATAAAGCGGATATATGTGGGTCATTTTGGCATAGATCATTAAAGGGAATTAACATGTGGTGGACTAAAACAAACCTCTCACCAGGAATGTGATTTAAGCTGGTGATAGGTTCCAATTGGCCATGCTGTGTTGATTTTAAAAATTCCTTTGCCAGCATCCTGAATCATTTCAGTAGTTTTATATTTTGATTTACCTTATCTGTCTCCCTGCCAGCAACATGTTGTAAGTCGCAGCGGGGAGGCAGCTGCAGCCTGTGTGTGCCTGTATCTCTTTATGCACTCCTCCTCTACCCCACGCCATCCACCTCCCCTGCATGCTCAATGCACATGGAAGTGGGGAGGGAGGAGGTAGCTACATGATTGTGGAGAAGAGGGGGCTTACCTAACACACACACAATCGTCAGCCCCACCTCCACTTTCCCCCAGCACTCATCACATGCTGCTGGCAGGGAGCCAGGTAATGTAAATAAAACAAATATAAACTGTATGCCACAATGCTGATTGGGATAACTGTGTTACAGTTTACATTGGACTATATTGGTCTGTAGACATACACTGATACAAGTTGTAAAAACAGATATTTCATATGGACAGAAATGACATGATTGGAATTAACTCTTATACTATATCACACTTCTTGATCCCAGTCATAGCTGTCCCATGATTTTATATTAGGACAGTAGTCTTACAGCGTTTGCTCCTGTACTTCATGGGCCCTATGGAAAAAAACTGAGATATATAATACAGCATGGGCGGGCACTATGGGGCCCTATTTAATAAAAGATCCATAGGGTAAAGTGGGGCTGCGGGGCATAAACAGCATGACAAGGAGCCTGGGTAAAGTAAATCAATGACTGTAATAATGAGTTTAACTCCTGTCTGTGAGAGACAGATTATGTAGTAGTTGCATAAGGAATGTTAGCTCCCTTCCCCATAAACAGAGAGAGAGATAGAGCTAAATATTACAATAATTGCATAGCAAATATAGAAAGCTATTATACATAAGATGTCGAAGAATAGTGGGCTATTGTACATTTGATCTAGTGAACCAGACATCCGTTTCTCCTCCGAATTTGCATCACTTTCAATTTCCTTCTGTCATTTTGAAAGAAATAAATGGTCCATTCTTTCCTCCCAATCATTAATGAGAACCTGTCATCAACAATTGAACTAACAAACCACTATCAGAATATTGTCAAGCAGGGTAACACCTTTTAGTTTTTGTTTCTTTCATGGTCCTGTGTAGTGGCATCATCCAGAAAATCAATTTTGAAGTGAGCTGTAAATTGGTTTTATGAAGTCAAGGTGGAAAGCTCTGATAGCCTACTCCTCTGTGATTAAAGAAACATGCATCAGAATTCAGAGATCTGGTTAGGAATGTCTCTTGATGCAGGACCATCAATTACAGAGAAGGGGGCTTCCAGAGGAAGATGGAGCTTGACCTCAGTTTCAAAATCTCCGCCTCCTTGACTTTAAGCAAAAAATGTATATCTCACTTAAAAGTAGATTTTCTTGAAGATGCTAGCACACTGAGTCACGAAAGAAGCATGATCTAGAAGGTGTTCAGCTGCTTGCCAACATATTGGTAGTGGTTTATTAGGTCAATTTCTGCTGACAGGTTTCCTTTAACCTTGGGTGCTTCCTTGTCCTTCCAATGAAACAAAATTCATTTTCTCAACAATAAGAGACATTTTAGTACACACAGAGTACACCTCAACGAACCAACAATACCCAATTTTGAGCCCAAGATGCAAAAACCTGTGGACAAAATAGAATGCTACATTCAAATACTACTTACAAACTATAGACTACTCATGTCCAATAACGATAGAGTCTTGGAAACATCCATAAAATGTATATGTACAAGATGAACATCTATCAGATTGCATCTAGGGCACTTTTTTGCAATTTAATTGTTTTGGCGTGAAGTGCACCTTATGTACAATAAAGATCTGAGTTACAATGTGGGACATATTCTTGATGACTGTCAAATGTAACACATCTTTCTTCCACTTCACATAACATTCTTTAAAAGAAGGATACTTATCACTTTTAAGCAGTCTTATAAACCCCTGACATTACTCCTATCAAATGTGCATTGAAAGCATAACTGAACTAGGCAAACAAACAATCATTTCAAAGATTTAAGTGAAAATCCAAAGCCAGTTTAAGCTTGTAATGTCAACTAAGTGTAAATTGGAGAATTCACCAGCCCTAACACAATGATATTTTTTGATATTTCCACTTTCATTGAATTGCAGGCATGGGAACATAATTTTGACTCCTTAAGGGTCAAGTACAAATGAAAAAACTAAATCTCTTCCCTAATATAAAAGGTGCACTTACTAGGAGAGGGGGTATTAACATTAATACGGTAATATGGTATTGAGAATGAAAGAAGCAGTAATTCTATAAAGGAACACTTAAGTAGTGGAAGAACAAACACAATGAAACTAATGGGTAAAGGAGGGAACGGACAGGAAGAGAGAGCAAATAAGTGGCAATTTATCCTTTAAAGGTAGGGGGCACTAAAGTAATAAGAGGGCAGAGAATGCACTGTGAGGCAGCGATGAACTAACATGGCATTATTATTTTGTATGGGGCATAAAGGGATAAGATGATAATCATGTCTGTTTGCACAGTTCACAGAGATGAGTTGTAGCTGGAAGAAGCCTGGAAGATCTGATGGAAAGAGTGCGTCAAGTTGTCAGTGGTAAGTCATTGTATTTAGTTGTATTCTCTGTCCTGAGCTGCTATCATGTTATTTTATTGTGGTATATTAGTCTTCGGTTATGTTGCTGGCATATTTGTTAGTACTAATATTAAGTCATTTTATAGAAACTGTCATGGTGTAGCAGTATTATTTGGGCCTCAAACAGCCTTATCATTGCTAATTTTGCCCTTTGAATTGTCAATACACTGATTAGTCTATGAAGATAATATCAATCAGTGTACTACGGTAATATTTGCTTCTGGCACAGGATAAAAATGATTTTTGTTTCTTATCATTATGATAATGATTATGATCATTATGATTATGCAGTAATGGTGGTCATTGTTAGTAGGATGGGAATTTTATCTCAGGGCACAGAGGACTTTAGTTATGCCACTGATTTTACCTCAACTTCTCTTCAATTGTTTGTGAAGGATGCCAAAACACAAATGTTGACTGCTTTGAAAATAAGTTTTGTGAGTATGGATATAGGGGTTAAACTAACAATAAATTCCAGAAGAACAATCATTTCATCAACAACTTCTCTAGGATGACATCACCTTAATTCACATTGGTGCTGGTTAGTCTTCATAATGGCTAAGAAGTACGGTTTAAGAAGTAATATGTTGACATCATTTTCTGAAAAGCTTAACAGGTTTGTTCAAGATTTATGAAAATTTATAGGAGCACATGGTTGGAGGGAGGGTTATAAAAACAATAAAAATCTTATACTTACCTCCTCTGACGCACCCAAGTTCCGCAGTGCCATCCATCACTTTGCCACTGTTTGGTTTAAAGAGTCATGCGGTTCCTTCCTGACTGCTTCCGCACACTTGATATACATTGAAAGTGATACTTTCTATCGGCATTGGACTGTGGCAGGAACTTGTAAAATAACAGGGGCACAGTCATTATGGTGGGTGCCCTAGGACTACGGGAGCAGTAGAGTTAGTAAGGATAAGGTTTGTATTGTTTTAATTGCCCCATATTTTTGTAAAGCCAGAACAACCCTTTTAAATAAGAAGAGGTTAAAAAAAAAAGTCTGTGGCTCTTTTCTTAGACAAGTAAGAAATAAAAATGAAAAAATTTGAATATCTTGAATTCTGATCCTGATACTTTACCAATCTAAGGGAAACGTCTATATGGATTCTAATGTGAAAGGTTGAGAACATTTTAAAAAGCAAGATAGCCTACAGAACAGAGGTAGACAATAAATACCCTAAAAAGTTTCTAAAGTGATTAGTATGCTGTTTTTGTCACTAGTGTCCTTTGCAAACACACAATGACAGCTTGGTTATCTTCTGCAGCCTGCCAATTCAGTCATATGGCTTTAATAAACAGCTGAACATTTTATCACAGTAAAATAAAAGGTATACAATTACAAAATAGAAGTGACCCACAGCATAAAAATTTCATATTATACAAGTAAAAAGAAAATGCTGTTGCTCAAATTAAACATTAGACATTAAATCTTGATAAAATATGCAAAAAATCAAATGTATTCTATTTATGTTTTATAAAATTACTTTTGACATAAGATGCTCAAGCTCATATTGAATGTATTTTATTTTATAGAAATAGCACTACTTTTCTCTTTGAACATCTGTGGCATCAAGTCTCATTTTATTCTGTCCCCAGACAACCTTAAAAATCTGCATGTGTCTGAAATGTGAACCTCCACTTGTATATTAGGTAATTTACCATAAAGCAATCTTCTTACACATTCTTATCTTCAGAATTGCTTCTTTCACGAGTGCGCTTTCTGTTTCTGGGAAAATTCTACTTATAGGCTGATAGAGAAGGCCACATCTAAAATAGAATTCCCTGCAGCTTTTCTACTCCATTGTTAGATAGTATGTTAAGCAGTTCCAATGTTAAAGGGACACTGTCTCCAGATTTCACCCCGTTAACCTACTAGCACCCTCAGGTAAGGTACTGTATATAAAGTTCTTTATAGAGTCCCCTCTTTAATGTCGAAGCTTACCTATTTACCTATAAAAAATTGCCAAAAGTATGTAAATATGAGCGGAGAAGAGTCATATTTTGCCTGAGAGGAGTCCAGTTTAGAGGCTTTGAGGAGGGGTGTGACTTCAGATACCCCTATGTTTGTTTTTATGGTTCCTAGAAACGAGCATTTTTAACAAGGTTTCATATTAAAGATAAGAATCTCATCTTTCAGTTTGTACCAGACTTGTGGATATGTCCAATAAGACAGAGAAAATGTGTACCTTAAGGTGCTTAGTTGGAGTTTGGACCACATCTATTACTGACGTGCGCCAAATTATCTCAGCGTCACAATTGTGCAATACCAAAAATAAGGTGCACACTTCCAGAGCAGTGCAAGGGTTTCCAGATATTTGAAGACAATGCACCAGTTTTTAATCTGTTGCACTCTGCACACTCCACAGGCAAACTGCACATTGTACAGACCACTTTTGATAAATGTGGCCCATTGAGTTAAAGAAATAGTTGGGAATTGGATCTTTATCTGCAGATTGCATTTTCAACTCGGGTCTTTAAATATTTAAAAAATATAAAAAATATACATTTTTTGGCATTCGACACTTAGTGAAAAATATGTGGCTTTTTCTTGTAGTTTCGGCACTCACTCCCTAAAAGGTTCGCCATCACTGCCCTAGGCATTGATGTTGCATTGATGGTAGGCAGAGCATGGCATGTACAGAGAGGGCAGTTTATGAGTCGCAAAGAATCAGTAGATATTGGTAACTTACGTTTTAATACATTTTAGAATAATAATTTCTAAAAGCAGTATTATTTATATGTACAACTATATAGACAATGCCATAGGTAGAATAGTACAAATGTTTTATTTTCTCATCCGAAATACATAGATCATAAATATAAACCCATGTAAGAAATAGAGTATGAGGATCCTTCTGGGTCTCGACAATGTGTAACCTTAGTGCACAGTGACAACAAAAAATAGTCTGAAAAACAATATTTTCCAAATACTAATTAGTTCCCATTTTCTTAAATAGACTGATTGTTAGTGTGGTGCATCAGCATTCTTTATCTCTCCTTTACCCCTTAGGATTCCCATCAAACATCCTGGAATGGTATAAAAGTATCCTCATGGTCAAATGTAAACTGTAAATCATTGTTATTGAGAAAGAACCCTACCCCATTAAGAGACAATCGTCCATGTATCTACCATTCCAGTGGTATATGACAAAACATTCCTCCCATGTGGCCATTGAAAGCTTTGTCAAAGATGGTAAAACTTTAGCACCTATATAAACCTGGAAACTGCTAGAACATCCTGGAAATACTTGAAGAAATACCAGTTGTTATTATGTACATTTAAATATAGGTTCATATTCCTTATGTATCTACAACTGCATTTCAATTAATATCTTTCCTACTACACTTTGCTAAAAAGTGCAATTTATTCTGTATTATTGCTCTATAAGGTAAACATATTCACTAGCAATAAACTTTTTTATTGCTTTTAAAACCACAGGAAATACCTTTGTAAGTGTAATAAAATGCTAATCTGTTAATTTCCCCAGACTCTGTCTTTATGGTCAAGGAATAATTTAGTTTAGTAATTATGTATGTATTTTGTATGGATAATGTTTATAAGCCCCACATTACCACTTTTTATCTACACATTTGTATTTACATCACTGTTTAATCCCATATTGTAGATAATACACTACAAAATAAAACCAGCAATATCATGAGTGCATCACTATTACTGTATTGTGTTACTCTCTCTCTCTAAATATGTATGTTTAAAGTATATATAGTATTTCATCAGCTGAATTACACTTGTATGAAGTGTAATAATATGTGCAGTCATTACCCACGTACTAGAAACGAGTAACTGCATTCTCATGTGAATATTCTAGACATATCAGTGAGCCTGATAGATGCAACATCCTTATCACAGATGGCTGCCTTTCCTGTTCATTCAGAAGCCTGAGTAGTATCTGGGTCACAAGCCTCAAGTGCCCTTATTCATAGCTATTTATTCAGAATGTGTTCTTATATTTACTTTATTGCTGTAAATATATTTCTATGTAAACAGTCGTGAAGATATTACAATGATTCGGATTATATCATAAAAGGTGATAAGTATTAAGCATTGTTAAAATGATTTGATTATACCCATTGAAAAGTTTACTTTGATCTGTTATTTTATTATCTGTTGCTGGTGCTATCTGTAGATCTTTGTTTTCTTAGTCAGTATGTATTGCGTTTTTTAACCTTGATATTGATGTAACCTTTCTAGAAGAAAAGACATTTTGTAAGCACAGTAGTTGAGACTATGTAAAATGTTTGATGTGAACACTGAAAGGGAAACCCGTTGAGTTTTAAAGGATCTTCACATCTTCCATTCATCTAAATAACCGTTTGAGGAAGAACGCCTATAGAGAGTCTGAGAGGCTTATTAGGTGTATTTTAGAGTCAAATACTGCATTCTTTAGATTTGGTAAAAGTTCCACATTTAGATAATCCAGTTGTAATCTTTTATACATTTTTACTGTGCTAAATGAAGTTTTTAATTTCAATTATTAGTATCTGTCATTCTTCTCAGGGGAATATCATGTAAACTCTCATAACAGCGCATACAATTCCCTTCATTCTAGAAACCTCCAACAGTTACTATTTGCATATAATGCAACTAAGTTTATAAACCAATAATAAATAAATAAATAAATAACATGCAAACAAAAGGATACATCAGTAATAGAGATGAGCGAGTATACTCGTCCGAGCTTGATGCTCATTCGAGTATTAGCATACTTGAAACAGCTCGTTGCTCGGACGAGTATGTTGCCGGCTCCAGCATTTACTTAACGAAACACAGTGAAGAACAGTGAAGAAAAGTGAAGAATATAATGAAAACAGTGAACACAGTGAACACAGGATCATTTAAATGAAGAACACATTGAAAGAACACAGTGAAGAACACATTGCAGATGTTCTGTACATCTGCTAACATATCCAAAGAACACACGCGTGCCAAACGGTGTTCTTCACAATATTGTTCTTCACATTTTCACATACTATTGTGAAGAACACCGTTCGGCACGCGTGTCTGCGGATAAGTTAGCAGATGTACGGAACATCAGCAATGTGTTCTTCCACTGTGTTCTTTCAATGTGTTCTTTCAGTGAAAACATCTGCAAACATCTGCAATGTGTTCTTCAGTGTTCTTTCAATGTGTTCTTTCAGTGAAAAATGCTTGAGTCTCCCATTGACTTCAATGGGGTTCGTTATTCGATACGAACACTCGAGCATCGAGAAAAGTTTGACCGGAGGAACGAGCACTTGAGCATTTTAGTGCTCGCTCATCTCTAATCAGTAAGCAAAATACTTTGAAATTTCTAAACAAATTAAAGGAATTGACTAGGGATTTGAAAATTCATTGTGATAAATTTTGAACAATACCCCTGTTCCAGTAGTTTTTTTTGTCCCGTAGCAATGATCTTACTTTATGTGACTACAGCAGCCAGTCACTTTCATAGCAGTGAAACCTGCAAGCATAGCATATGACGACTGAAGCCTTGAATTAGCTACACTGCTCACCTGGACAATGGGGTTTTCAATACCAGTCTTAAAATTCCCCCTGCTGGCGGTCCTGTTCCTGTATTTCAGTGGAGACTACAGTAAATGCCGCAGGCTATCTGCCCTGACACGCCCACAGTTGTGTGCAGGTCAGAGAAGGCCAAAACAGGCAGGGAGAGGGAGATCGTCTACTAGAAAATAGGCAGTGAAATTATAATGAATCTCCCCCAATGAAATCCCAGAACAAGTGTGACTTAAAGGGGTATTCCGACAAACACAAAATTTCTAAATATACTCAACAAAATCACAAATTCTATAATTCAATGTTATTAACAAAAATACAGCATTTCACAGAATTCCAATCTGTCTTTACCAGTCTTGGTGTTTTTATATTTTGGTTGTCTCTGGATCTGACCATGAACTTCTGACTATGGTTTATAAGAGCTTCTTCTGAATAGTTACTCTTTTATTGCAGGGGAAGGGGCAGTAGATAGAGAGTTCTGCAGCGTGCAGACTAGACCAGCACTACAAACTATAGACAGAGGACCTTCCTGCAGAGAACTTCTCTACAAACTACAGAAAAGATAAGGTGAAGATTTGAGAGGAGGGAGAGGCACAGAAGGCTGACTGTGTGTTTTATTGGTTACGTGAGATAGCAGAGCTTAGTGTGTCATTGGAGCACATGTATCATGAGTCTGACTTTGCCCATCTGTGTTTCTTGGCTTTTCTGTTGGTCAGATATATTTTAGCATTTTTTTCCGTATTGTATATGTGGTAATTGGTCTTTAGTGAATTTGCAACTCCAAAAGTCGCAAACATTTCTCAGTTAATTTCTATGACTGGTCAGGGACAGCTGTAGATTTAAACATAATTTGGGAATTTTTAGAAAAGCTGCAACTTTCACATCTAATTATTTCAGGGAACACTGCATAAAACTAGATGATGGTGAACTTCAAAGGGAGAATATCTAAGGCACACAAAAAGTTGCAAATGATCACAAGCACCATTCTCATAAATTAAAGAAAAAGGCAAGCCAAAAGTTTAAAACATGTACCCCATTGTGTCTTATATCCATCTCGTGATTTTAATCTGTCTTGTATCTGTTTATATATGTCACTTAGTAGAATCTTCAGAAGCTAAATGAAAGTGTAGATAAACCCTGTACCCTGATAATCTAAACACATTGTCAGCACACAGGATCGCATAACACAGAGGAATCATGAAGTGTTCGCTCAGCTAGTGCCTTTCATCACTGCTAAATTTTACATTGACCATCCATGTGATGAGTGATGAGACAAAACAGCAATAAATCTGAGTAAAAATGTAAAGTAAGGGGGTTAAATTTTATCTTTATTGTGTAAACATCACTAGGGGATTAAAATTTGAGAACTTTCTTTCTTTAAGCATAAGCTCACACCTGTGTGACCATGGCCAGATTTCTGTCCACTGGAAGTAAATGCAGAAGCTTTCTATAGAATGAAAGCAAGCAGAGATCAAGAAACCCACGAGAAATTGATACAGAAAGTATATTGGAAAATTGTATAACTTTTTATATTAGAAATAATTACATTAATTTGCTGTAATGGGAATACCCCTTTAAGTTTTAAAGTTGCAAAATATTTAACAAATACATACAGTGTATGCCCTGTAGTATATAATGTGTGAGTAAATTTCCAGAAGCACAGAAACATTCAATTATTTGGCTGTTTATTGATACAGATTGGACCAAATTTTCTATTTGGCTGAAATTATGTTTGAAAGTTTTATAGGAAACATGGAAATACCCTCCTGAAATCCAAGTACCAATTTATCTTGTTGCCATAATGACTTGAAAAAGTCAAACAGGTGACCTACAGGCATTTTGTCATCAGTTTTTCAGGACAAGAAAAAAGACATGTCAAAAAGACTGGCAGACAGAAATGCATTTTTTATATAAATTGGATGATTCATTAGTCTTCATTTGTGTCAGAAGGAAAACTGCAACTAGACAAATGACTTAGAAATCCACATTTACATAACAGTTTTCAGAATATTAGAATCTAATGTATTGTACAGGTATAAGCTAAGGCTTGCAGTAAATGTATACTTAATTTTACATTTTCCTCTTATCTCAAAGCATTGAATTACAATAGTTCATCTAAGCCGTGAAAGAATAGACAGACTTTCCCTGTAATTCATTTCAAGAGGGTAACACAGGTAGCAATTAATAATAACTATGAACAATTCATGTTAACTCGCAAGAATTTTACTTACAATTGTTTGCAACTGCTTTACTTCATTGTCTTTGACAGTTTCAATTTTCTCAAGATATTGTATGGTGCAATACTCAATAACATTTTTGTCCTTCAATTCAATATAGCAGTGTTTGACATTCTCAAAATTGTACAATATATTTTAGTGTGCTGGTAAATTACTGGAATTAGATTTTAAAAGAACCAGTTCAAGGTTTTGTCTCATAAATTTATTTTTTTTTGTGCCATTGTCAATTAAATTTTTGCTTACAGTGAGATAATGAAAAATGTAAAGGTATAGGGGGTTGATCTTTCATACGCCAGTGCATGGTGAGCCGGCATATTATGAAATCCCGGACACGGCAGATATGTGAGGAGGCTTCGACCGTCTGATATCTCTGACTTCCGGCTGCTCTGGCTTACAACTCTATTTCAGACAAGAACAGAGTAAGGTTGTTGATAGTGCACAGGTGCGGTGAGAGGTAAGCCCCATGCCGCACATTCAGCTGCCCATAAGCGTGCCCCTTTCTCACCCTCACTGTGTAAAGGGGGAAATAATTGAAATTCCTGGTGTTGTGCTAGGAATTGCAATTATTTTAGAGAACCAGCATACAAGCCATCCAGGATAAATGTCCCCCGTAATGCCTATGTGTATTTTTTGGGGGAGGAGGGGGTTGGATTTTGTTTGATTTATATTAGATGGCGTTAATTCTGGCATATGAGTCTTTTGCAAATTTTGAGCATCCCTTTCTAATCTTTTTCCTACACCAGCATTTTTTGTGCAAAAAATGGTGACTCAAATCCTGGATTCCAAAAATATTACTCTGTTGTGGCAACCTTTGCTGGGCAGGAGGAAAAGATGCAAAAAAAGTCCACCAAAAAAAGTTGCAAAAGGAAGTGCAAAAAAAGAGAAAATAATGTGATAATTCCCCTATAGAGGCACGGGTTATGTACAAGATAGGTTCTGTTTTTTTGTTCTTAAGTTGAATTTGTAAGTTGTAACTGTATACTTTAGAATTGTAACCCCAGACAAAATTATTTTAGGTTTCTTTGTCAATTGGATTTTAAAACTTTTGGGTTGTCATAAGAAACAGGATTAACAATAAATCTTAATTGCAGTCACCTTTGATAACTTTTACAGCTGACCATTGTAGCCTGGGACTAAAGTAGAGTAAATTACCAACATCCAGAGGTCCGTTTGTAAGACGGGTGTTCTTAAGTAGAGGACCACCTTTAATTTGGTTTGATTTCTGTTTTACAATATTTTCTGGCAAGAATATCCGTCTCAGTGCAGTTGCTTTGTGATATAGTAAGAAATCAGTAACATGAGTAGCTCATGGCTGGGCAGCAGCCTACAAAGCTTTAAGCTTCTTAAAGAACCCATGCAGTATACCTTAAGGACACAAACTTTTTCAGTCTCCTGGACAGAGCAGAGGGCTTTTTTTCTGTAAAAGTAGCATTTCCAATGGCTACATTAAAAATAACATAATGATGAAAATGTATTAACTCTATCTTGTTGGAGACTGAAATAAAATGGTTATTCCGTTATTTTATTATTATTATTTTTAATTAAATGTTTATTCCATTTATCCTATAGTATAAAAAACATGATAACATAATTCTGTAGGTTATTATAATTAAACAGAAACCATATACCTAAATTTTTTCTCATGTTTTACTACTTTAACTTTTCAAGTTATCCTCTATCCACAGAATAGGGGATAGCACGATGAGTGCTGAGGCTGCAACTGCTGAGACAGGGGCGTAACTATAGTGGTAGCAGCCATAGCAGCCGCTATGGGGCCCACAGTGTTAGGGGGCTCCGTCATCCTACCTGACATACTAAAGAATGGAGGATGTGCATCATTAAATCTATAGTGTACTACACATTATACAGCATAACATGTATATACCATATATGCTCTATATGTGTGTATAAATGTGTGATTATAACTTGCATGTGTGAGTATACAAATATGTATATTTCTTTAGTGAGAAGGGGGTCCCCATGCAGAAGCCTGCTATGGGGCCCTGATACTCCTAGTTATGCCACTGTGCTGAGACCCCCCACAAATCACACAGCTGGCGCCGTAAAGCGGCGCTCTGTGTGCTGCATGGCCGCGGTCACTGGCTCCCAGATGCGATCGGGTCGAGGCCCGCCCCCTGTGCGCTAGCGTCGCGTTATGAACGCGACGCTAGCGGAACCTGTGACCGCGGGCTGAAGCGCTGTGAGGCTGCCGGAAGGAGAAGGAAGACTGAGAGGGGGAAGCTCTGGACCTGAGCAGAAGGCTGAGGTAAGTATTATTCTTTTGATAGGGGCTGTTAATAATGATTGGGACATGAGGAGGGCGCTGTATGTAATCCATATGGGGAAGAGGGCTGTATATAATGTATTGGGGCTGCATATAATTTATTGGGGGTGAGGAGGGGGCTGCATATAACTGGTGACAAACAGGGACCAGGTAACCTAGTTGAAAGTTTTTGGCCCCCCCAATCGTTCAATATTAAAAAAAAAAACGTGTGAAAAAACGTTTTGTGCAGCAGGAAAATTTTTGTTTGTTGCGGCTATTTTATGGTTTAAGAGTCTAAATAAAAAGTTTTTTCAGAGGGTCAATTTCAAGGAGGGTTTTTCAACCAGCCCCGCCAAACCATTGCCCAAAGCACAAAAACAAACAAAAAAAACTGGTGCCAATCAAATGTTGAGCTGTCGGGGTTTGCCTGCGAAAAATTGTTGTGTTTGTGCTTGCTTTGTTTGAAAATATCTAAAATTTTAAAAGTTGAAAAAGGGCAACAGGGCCCACCCAACCCAATAAAAAACCATTCAAAACAAAAAACCTGGTGTTTCAAAAACATTAGTTGCTACATTTTGTGCTGGGATTGTCCGCGCAAAGCATTTTGGTTTTGTGCTGCTATAATTTTTTTTAAACATGCATTAATTTGTTGTTCCATAAAGGTTCATCTAGTTTTCATTCCTTTTCCAAAGTTACCAATGGTTGCTAAGACTTCCCCCTGGTGGATAAAAAGTCAAGAGGAAGTGTCCCCACACCGAGGTTTGGGGTTTTCAGTTTAGCCTAAAACACCCTTAAAAAAACATTATTATTACACCTAAAAAAAAAAACCCAAACCTAAAAAGTGATTAGCAGGCACCAAAACGGGACCATTTGGGGGTTCTCTTGTAAGGCTTTATTTGGGGGCAGTCTTGTCAGGCATGGGTTGTTCTGGAAATACAACTCCATTCAAATTTATCGGGGATTTAAGAAAAAAAAAAGATTATATTAAACAAAAAATGATTTAAAAAATGTTTACTAAAAATATACAAAAGAATTCCAAAAAAGGGCCCCCATTTATTATTATTAAAAAAAAACTTCCCCACACCAAACAAAAAAAAAAGTAGAAAATCAAACACAAAAAGGGGCCAAAACATTGCCACATTCTGTAAAAAATCAACCATAATTTACCACCGATTCGATTAAAAATAATAGTAACATGAATTGTAATTCTATATGGTGTATTAAAAAAAAACAAAAGGAGTGGCAAAAAGAAAAAATCAATACAGGGGGGAAATGATATTTTTTTGGCAAAAACCACCTCCCAAAAAAAAAAAGTAACTGATAAATGAAAATTTCATGGGATTTTGTTAACCCCAAAAAAAATATTGTTTACTGTTATTCATTGAGGGGTTTACTTGCCATATAACAGTTTCACTCTTTGGGAATTTTTATGTTTTTTTTGTTACATTTTAGAGGTCAGCAAAAAATGACAAACAAAAAAAAAAAACGGCCTGGAAAAACATTCTGGTGGCAGGCAAAAAACCTTTTCCCTCCAAAAAACAGTAGGCTTGTTCCTTCCCCTTTACCTTAGCACCCCTACAAGCAGTTTTGTGGACATGTGTCAACAGGATATTTCCTGGCGTTTCTTTGAGAAAACTATATAAAAAACAAATACAAAAAATGGGTGGATTTTTTTCTTTAACCCCTTCTTAAAGGTTTCTTTTTGGGGGGGGGGGGAACCAAGCAGTTTGGGGGAAAAGTATTGGGCAAGGTATTAAAAAAAACCACAGTGCGGGGCTCCCACAGTTATAGAACTAATTGGGTATCGCGTCGTGGCTGGGAAGGAAAATTGATGTTAAAAGGTTTGGTAGTTTTATCCTGGTATGGCCAATATATTACAATGGGCCTCTCTCCAATTATTACTTGGTATTTAGCAGGTAGCGTCTAAGTTGATTATAGAGAAAAAAAATTTTTAGGGCACTTTAGTAGAGTTAAATGAAAAATGACGAAAATTGGGAAAAAGGGTTTTTTTTTATGAAGTGCTTCGTTAAAGTATCTAGTACAAAAATATTAATAAATATTTTCTGTGATTTTCAATGAAAATTTACAAAGCTAAAGCCCAGTGCACAAAAAACAAAAAACGGCAATTCAAATATAAATCTGAAGAATATATTACCAAACAGGCAAAGTCTTTTATTTTAGCAACTTTATGAATAAGCCAAGTACTTTGTATTTTTTTTTTGCCTTGAGTGTGGAGGAGAGTTATGAACTGCAACGTATAAAGTATTGGGTTGTGCTTTGCGGGTCTGCATTGCCTTGAAGGATTTCATATATACCCAATGCATTTACTCCCACCTTAAATCTGGAGGTGCTGGCTTGACAATATCGTGTTGGAGGAGAGGGGAGGATACGCGGTTCACCCTTAACATGGGTCCCCGGGCCCTTGCCTTGGTTTTGTTTGGAACATTTTGTGTTTGTTAGATTTTTAGGATGTAATTATGGAGGTTTGTTGATGTTTTGTTCTTCTTATTTTTTCAATAAAAAAGGATGTTGTATTATATTTCGTCAGATTTTATATTTGATTGGCGGTTTTTGTGGGTTGACAATGCTTAAGCTTGGCTAAATCATGATGTTACTCTCCTGCACCAAAAGGCAAATTTTTTTTGATTAATTCAGGGTGGTTGCTAAGCCCCAATCCCCCTTGAATTGGTAACCTTCTGTTGGAGTTTCAGTAATGTTTGTGAAAAGTATGCATTATTTTCTAAATTAATAAGGTTTGTTATTTTTAATGGCATTTTGTTTTCATTTTACTAGGAAGTATTGTGGCAAAATAATTGGGCGGGGGAATTTGATGTTATGCTATTTTTTTGCATTTATAACAGTTAAGGGGATAATGGGTCCATTTTTGGTTGTAATTAGATTGGTAATAATATTGGGTAAATTTTCTCTCTTGGTATTTTACAATTTCAAAAAAAAGTGTGGGGAAAAGGAAAAAAATGGCCCTTTTTGTCTTTCAAATAATTTCTCTTAGGAGGGAGAACTAGAGATAGTTATGAATGGGGATGACTGTGGGGGCAGTTGCTCAGAGAGTAGAATTTATATTAAAGTTTCTGGTTTGGTTTCGTTCACATCGTCCCAATAAGTGAAAGAACATCCTGGGGGAATGGGATAAAAAAGGAGTTCCTCATGGTCAAAATGTAACTTTGAAATCATGTTATGAGGGGGGGAAAGGAAAAACCCCCTAACATTAAGTGGGACAATTCGTCAAGGCCATGGTATAATCTAACCATTTTCCAGTTGCTATATTTTATGAACCACAAACATTCCTCCCTGTTGGCCATTGAAAATCTTGTTCAAAAAAGATGGTTGTAAAAAAAAAACTTATGTTAAAAAAACCCTGGGTGGAAACGCCCGCTCGGAAACATTCCTGGGGAATTACTGAAAAGAAAACCAGTTGTTTGCTATTACATTTAAAAAAATATAGGTTGTCATATTCCTTATGTATCTTACAACAAAAAAAAACTGGCATTTCAATTACATATCTTTCCCTTTAAACTGACACTTTGCGTAGAAAAAGTGCAGGAAATTATTATTCTGTAATGCCTCTATAAGGTGTAAAAACATTATTCCACTAGGCAATAAAAAAAACTTTTTTATTGCTTTTAAAAACCACAGGAAATACTGTTGTAGGTAATAACAAATTGTCAATCTGTTAATTTCCCCAGCTCTGTCCTTTATTGTGTTCAATGGAAAGGAATAATGTAGTTTATTACATATATGTTTTTGTTATGGATATGTTTATAACGCCCCATACAATTACCACTTTTATCTACACATTTGTATTAACAATTTCATCACGTTTAATTCCTATTGTAGATTAACTACAAATACAAAAAATAAAAACCAAGGCCAATATCATGAGTGCATCCACTAGTACTTGTATTGTGTTTTTTACCTTCTCTCTTTAATATGTTATGTTTAAAGTATATTATGTAGTTCTATCAGCTTGATAATTACACTTGTATCGAAGTGTTAATAATATGTGGGCATACATTACCCCACGTACTAGGAAAACGGAGTAAAAAAAAACTTGCATTCTCATGTGGAATATTTCTAGCACATAGGGTGCAACTGGTGAGATCAACATTTCCTAATACAATGCAGACTTGGCTCTGTTCTTCATTCATCAAAGGGCCTGCGGAGTAGTATTTCTGGGTTTGTCCAACAAGGCCCTCAAAAAAAGTTTGCCCTTATATCATAGTTATTTATTCAGAATGGGTTCTTAGATTTACGTCTTTTGCTGTAAATATAATTTCTATGTAAAACATTCGTGGAAAGAATTATTACCAATTGAGGTTCTGATTATATCATAAAAGGTGATTAAGTATTAAGCATGTAAAAATGGTTTTGATTATACCCATTGAAAAAGTTACTTTGATCTGTTATTTTTATATTACTGTGCTGGTGCTATCTGTAGATCTTTGTGTTTCTAGTCCAGTACGTATTGCGTTTTTTAACCGATATTGATGTAACTTTCTAGAAGAAAAAGACATTTTGAAGCACAGTAGTTGAGACTAGGAAAATGTTGATGGTGAACATGAAAGGGAAAACCCGTTGAGTTTTAAAGGATTCTCACATCTTCCATCATCTAAATAAACCGTTTGAGGAAGAACGCCTATAGAGAGGCTGAGAGGCTTATTAGGGGTATTTAGAGTCAAATTGACTGCATCTTTAGATTTGGTAAAGTTCCACATTTAGAGAATCAGTTGTTAATCTTTAACATTTTTACTGTGCTAAATGAAGTTTTTAATTTCAATATTAGATCTGTCATTCGTTCTCAGGGGAATATCATGTAAACTCCATAACAGCGCATACAATTCCTTCATCTAGAAACCTCCAACAGTTACTATTTGCATAAATGCAACTAGTTATAAACCAATAATAAAATAAATAAATAAATAACATGCAAACAAAAGGATACATCAGTGATAGAGATGATCGGAGTTTACTCGTCCGAGCTTGATGCTCATTCGATTATTAGCATACTTGAAACAGCGTTGTCGGACGAGTTATGTTGCCGGCTCCAGCATTTACTTAACGAAACACAGTGAAGAACAGTGAAGAAGAAAAGTGAAGAATATAATGAAAACAGTGAACACAGTTGAACACAGGATCATTAAATGAAGAACACATTGAAAGAACACAGTGAAGAACACATGCAGAGTTCTGTACATATTGCTAACATAGCCAAGAACACACGCGTGCCAAACGGTGTTCTCACAATATTGTTCTTCACATTTTCACATACTATGGTGAAGAACACACGTTGGCACGGTGGTGTCTGCGGAAAGTTAGCAGATGTACGGAAACATATGCAATGTGTTCTTCACTGGGTTCTTTCAATGTGTTCTTTCAGGAAAACATCTCAACAAACTGCAATGTTTCTTCAGTGTTCTTCAATGTGTTCTTTCAGTGAAAAAATGCTAGTCTCCCAGACTTCAATGGGGTTCGTTATTCGATACGAACACTCGAGCATCGGAAAAGTTGACCGGGGAACGAGCACGTTGAGCATTTTTAGTGCTCGCTCATCTCTAATCAGTAGCAAAATACTTTGAAATTTCTAAACAAATAAAGGAATTGACTAGGGATGAAAATTCATGTGATGAATTTTGAACAATACCCCTGTCCAGTAGTTTTTTTTGTCCGTAGCAATGATCTTACTTTAGTGACTACAGCAGCAGTCCACTTCATAGCAGTGAAAACTGCAGCATAAGCATATGACGACTGAAGCCTTGAATTGCTACACTGCTCACCGGAACAATGGGGGTTTTCAATACCAGTCTTAAAATTCCCCTGCTGGCGGTCCGTTCCTGTATTTCAGTGGAGAGACTACAGTAAATGCCGCAGGCTATCTGCCCGACCCGCCCACAGTGGTTGCAGGTCAGAGAAGGCCAAAACAGCAGGAGAGGGAGATCGTCTACTAGAAAAATAGGCAGTGAAATGATATGAATCCCCCCAATGAAATCCCAGAACAATTGTGGACTTAAAGGGGTATTCCGACAAACACACAAATTCTAAAATACTCAACAAAAATACCAAATTCTATAATTCAAGGTTATTAACAAAAATACACATTCACAGAATTCCAATTCTGTCTACCAGTCTTGGTGTTTTTATATTTGGTGTTCTGGATTGACCATGAACTTCTGACTATGGTTATAGAGCGTCTTACTGATAGTACTCTTTATGAAGGGGAAGGGGCAGTAGCATGTAATAGATGAGTCTGCAGAGTGCAGATAGACACAGCACAACCCGAAACTAGGACACGAGGTACCTTCTGCAGAGAACTTCTACTACACAACTACAGAAAAGATAAGGTGAAGATGTGAGAGGGAGTGAGAGGCACACGAAGGCTGACTGCTGTGTTTTATTGGTTACGTGAGATAGCGAGTCTTAGTGTGTCATGGAGCACACTGTATCATGAGTTGACTTGCCCATCGTGTTTTGGCTTTTCTGTTGGCAGATAGATTTTAGCATTTTTTCCGTTTGTATATGTGGTAATGGTCTTTAGTGAATTTGCAACTCCAAAAGTCGCAAACATTTCAGTAATTTCTATGACTGGTCAGGGACAGTCTGTAGATTTAAACAAATGGGAATTTTTAGAAGCTGCAATCACATTAATTATTTCAGGGAACACGCATAAACTAGATGATGGTTGAACTTCAAAGGGAGAATATCTAAGGACACAAAAGTTGCAAATGATCACAAGCACCATTCCATAAATTAAAGAAAAAGGCAAGCCAAAAGTTTAAAACATGTACCCCATTGTGTCTTATATCCATCTCATGATTTAATCTGTCTTGTATCTTTTTATATGTGTAACATAGTAGAATCTTCAGAAGCTTAATGAAGTGTAGATAAACCGTACCCTGATAATCTAAACACCATGTCAGCACACAGGATCGATAACACAGAGGACATTGAAGTGTTCGCTCAGCTAGTGCCTTTCATCACTGCTAAATTTTACATTGACCATCCATGTGATGAGTGATGAGACAAAACAGCAATGAAATCTGAGTAAAAATGTAAAAGTAAGGGGGTTTAAATTTTATCTTATGTGTAAACATCACTAGGGGATTAAAATTTGAGAACTTTCTTTCTTTAGCATAAGCTCACAACGTGGTGACCATGGCCAGATTTCCGTCCAGGAAGTAATGAAGAAGAAGCTTTCTATGAATGAAAGCAAGCGAGGATCAAGAAAACCCACGAGAAATGATACAGAAAGTATATTGGAAAATGTATAAACTTTTATTTAGAAATAAATACATAATTTGCTGTAATGGGATACCCCTTTAAGTTTTAAAGTTGCAAAACTATTTACAAAACATACAGGTATGCCCTGTAGTATATAATGTGTGAGTAAATTTCAGAGCACAGAAACATTCATATTTGGCTGTTTGATACAGATTGGACCAAATTTTCTTTATGTGGCGTGAAATTATGTTTGAAGAGTTATAGAAAAAAATGGAAAATACCCTCTGAAATCCAAGTACCAATTTATCTTGTTGCCATAAATGACTTGAAAAGTCAACAGGGGACCTAAGGCATTTTGTCATCAGTTTTTCAGGACAAGAAAAAGACATGTCAAAAAGACTGGCAGACAGAAATGCATTTTTATATTAAATTGGATGATTCATAGTCTTCAATGTGTGCAGAAGGAAAACTGCAAATAGACAAATGACTTAGAAATCCACATTACATAACAGTTTTCAGAATATAGAATCTAATGTATTGTACAGGTATAAGCATAAGGCTTGCAGTAAATGTATACTTAATTTACATTTCTTATCTCAAAAGCATGAATTACATAAGTTCATCTAAGCCGTGAAAGATATAGACAGACTTCCCTGTAATTCATTCAAGAGGGGTAAAACAGGTAGCAATTAAAATAACATGAACAATTCATGGTCAACTCGCAAGAATTTTACTTACAATGTTTGCAACTGCTACTTACTTCATTGTCTTTGACAGTTTCAATTTTCAAGATATTGTATGTGCAATACTCAATAACATTTTTGTCCTTTTCAATTCAAATAGCAGTGTTTGACATTCTCAAAAATGTTAACAATATATTTTAGTGTGCGTAAATTACGGAATTAGATTTTAAAGAACCAGTTCAAGGTTGGTGCTCAAAATTTATTTTTTTTGTGCCATTGTCAATTAAATTTTTGCTTACAGTGAATAATGAAAAAATGTAAAGGTATAGGGGGTTGATCTTTCATACGCCAGTGCATGGTGAGCCGGCTATTATGAAATCCCCGACACGGGGCGATAGTGAGGAAGGCTCGGCCGTTCTGATATCTCTGACTTCCGGCTGCTCTGGCTTACAACTCTATTTCAAGACAAGAACAGAGTAAGGTCTTTGATAGTGCACAGGTGCGGTGGAGGTAAGCCCCATGCCGCCATTTCAGCTGCCCATAGAAGCGTGCCCCTTTCTCACCCTCACTGTGGTAAAGGGGGAAATAATTGAAATTCCTGGTGGTTGTCTAGGAATTGCAATTATTTTAGAGAACCAGCATACAAGCCATCCAGGATAATGTCCCCCGTAAGCCTATGTGTATTTTTGGGGGAGAGGGGTTGGATTTGTGTGATTTATATTAGATGGCGTTAATTCTGGCATATGAGTTTTGCCACATTTGAGCATCCCTATTCTAATCTTTTTCCTACACCAGCATTTTGTGCAAAAAATGGTGACTCAAATCCGGATTCCAAAAAATAGTACTCTGGTTGTGGCAACCTTTGCTGGGCGGAGGAGGAAAAGATGCAAAAAAGTCCACCAAAAAAGTTGCAAAGGAAGTGCAAAAAAAGAGAGAAAATAATGTGATAATTCCCCTATAGAGGCACGGGTTATGTACAAGATAGGTTCTGTTTTTTGTTCTTAAGTTGAATTTGTAAGTGTAACTGTATAACTTAGATTGTAACCCCAGACCAAAATTATTTTAGGTTTCTTTGTCAATTGGATTTTAAAACTTTGGGTTTATAGAAACAGGATTAACAATAAATCTTAATGCAGTCACCTTTGATAACTTTTCCAGCTGACATTGGCTGGACTAAGTAGAGTAAATTACCAACATCCAGAGGTCCGTTGTAAGACGGGTGTGTCATAAGTAGGGACCACCTTAATTTGTTTGATTTTCGTTTTACAATATTTCTGGCAAGAATATACGTTCTCAGTGCATTGCTTTGTGAATAGTAAGAAATCAGTAAAATGAGTAGCTCATGGCTGGGCAGCAGCTACAAAGCTTAGCTTCTTAAAGAACCCATGAGTATACCTTAAGGACACAACTTTTCAGTCTCCTGGACAGAGCAGAGTGGCTTTTTTTCTGTAAAAGTAGCATTTCCAATGGCTACATTAAAAATAACATAATGATGAAAATATAACTTCTATCTGTTGGAGACTGAAATAAAATGGTTATTCCGTATTTTATTATTATATTTTTAATTAAATGTTATTTCCATTTATCCTATAGTATAAAAACATGATAACATAATTCTGTAGGTTATTATAATTAAACAGAAACCATATACCTAAATTTTTTCTCATGTTTACTACTTAACTTTTCAAGTTATCCTCTATCCACAGATAGGGGATAGCACGATGAGTGCTGAGGCTGCAACTGCTGAGGACAGGGGCGGAACTATAGTGGTAGCAGCCATAGCAGCCGCTATGGGGGCCACAGTGTTAGGGGGCTCCGTCATCCTACCTGAACTGATACTAAAGAAATGAGGATGGCATCAGTTAACATCATAGTGTACTACACATAACCAAGCATAACTGTATATACCATATATGCTCTATATGTGGATGTATAAATGTGTGATTATAACTTGCATGTGTGAGTATCAAATATGGTATGTTTCTTTAGTGAGAGGATGGGGTCCCTGCAATGCCCTGCTATGGGGCCCGCCGATACTCCAGTTAGTGCCACTGTGCGGAGACCCCCCCCACAAATCACACAAACAGGAACAGTACTCCCTGCAACAGTACCTCCTCATGCATAATATTCATGTCAGCTAGTTTTAAAATGGCTGATGCAAAGCAATGACTTAAGTAGATTTCTTTCTAGCCCCCTCCCCCACACAATGCTGGATTTGGGGTGGAGGAAGGGTGGTTATAGAAGCATTTTAATAATGGTCCCAGTATTGTGACCGGGCCATATTCAGCAACTGGACGGCGAGAGAGTATTAGGGGGGCACTATTTTTCTCTGCAGTCGTCAGAGACTGTAAGAAGAGGGGAGGGGGGGGGGCAGATCACAACAGGAGATCATGCCATGCTGGCTCAAAGTATGAAGGAAAGGAAGCAGGAGCTATGTGTTTAACCCTGTTGTCTGCCCAATATAGCTTCCTTCAACTGGACTGCCCTCTGCATGCATGACAGATTTTATTATGGGAAACGTATGTGTGAGATATGGGTTTGTGAATAACTGAACATAAAGCAAGCATGTTTCTATTGAATGTTTCCGTGCCTGTATGTGTGTGTGCGTGAGATAAATAAATGTACATGCAGCATCTGTGTTTTGTGTGCATGTTCCTGGCATATATAAATGTGTGCATATTTCTTCATTTAATATAATATAATAATAATCTTTATTTATATGGCACCATCAAATTCCGTACGCCATTTTAGTATATATATGTGATATACATTCACCGCCACTTTATTAGTTACACACACCATCTGTTGGACCCCCTTTTGTGCCTTCAGAACTGCTCATTCTTCGTGCCATAGATTCAACAAGTGTACTGAAGCATTCCTCAGAGATTTTGTCCATATTGACATGATGGCATCACACAGTTGCCGCAGATTTGTCGGCTGCACATCCATGATGCGAATCTCCCGTTCCACCACTCCCAAGATGCTCTATTGGATTGAGATCTGGTGACTGGGGCCATTTGAGTACAGTAAACTCATTGTCATGTTCAAGAATCCGTCTGAGATGACTTTATACATGGTGCATTATCCTGCTGAAAGTAGCCATCAGATGTTGGGTACATTGTGTCATAAAGGGATGTGACATGGTCAGCAACAATACTCAGGTAGGCTGTGGCATTGCAACGATGCTCAATGGTACCAAGGGCCCAAAGAGTGCCAAGAAAATATTCCCCCACACCATGACACCACACCCACCAGCCTGAACTGTTGATACAAGGCAGGATGATCCATGCTTCATGTTTGTTGACGCCAAATCCTGACCCTACCATCCAATGTCCGCGCAGAATCGAGACTCATCAGACCAGGCAACGTTTTTCCAATCTTCTACTGTCCAATTTCAATGAGCTTGTGCAAATTTTTAGCCTCAGTTTTCCTGTTCTTAGCTGAAAGGAGTGGCACCCGTGGGGGTCTCTGCTGCTGTAGCCCATCTCCTCAAGTTCGACGTACTGTGCATTCAAGATACTCTTCTACTACCATGGTTGTAACGGGTGCGATTTGAATCACTGTTGCCTTTCTATCATCAGCTCGAACCAGTCTGCCCATTCTCCTCTGAACTCTGGCATCAACAGGCATTTCACCCGCAAACTGCCGCTCACTGGATGTTTTTCTTTTTTGTGACCATTCTCTTAAACCCTAGAGATGTTGTTGCGTGAAAATCCCAGTAGATCAGCAGTTTCTGAAATACTCAGACCAGCCTCTGGCACCAACAACCATGCCACGTTCAAAGGCACTCAAATCACCTTTCTTCCCCATACTGATGCTCGGTTTTACTGCAGGAGATGTCTTGACCATTTCTACATGCCTAAATGCACTGAGTTGCCGCCATGTGATTGGCTGATTAGAAATTAAGTTGGACAGTGTACCTAATAAAGTGGCCGTGAGTGTATGTGTGATATATTGTATATATATATATATATATATATATATATATATATATATGTGTGTGTGTGTGTGATTGCATGGTTGTATTTTTCTCTGTATTGTTATATGAGATTAGGTGATTTATTAGGTATAGGTATAAGGGACATTTTAATAGAGATGTATATAATGGTATATATATATGTGTAAGGATCATTCACCTCTCTGTTGCGCCCCATCGTCCTCAAGTTCCTTTATTTATAACAGCGAAAATAGAGCTGCAGGGCATATAACTTTTGCAACTATATTTAACGGAAACATGTTAGAAGAACCTTGTGGTACATGTAACCTAAAGGGGAAGGAGTTGAATGGAAAAGCTTCGGTTCACCTTCCATTTATAGTTTCTGTTATTCTCTTCCAAGAAATAAATAACAAAAAATGACACATACAACTCAATGGAAAAAAGGGAGGATGGAGAGCTTTCATACATGTACTCAATGGTGGAATGGAGAATGGAGACCTTCTACACAGTATCCGTTATTCTCTTTTATACGAAGAAGTAGACTTTTAGCCTTGTTGGGAACTGACACTATGACTGGTCTGGATCTGACATCTACAAGAACAAATTCTATCTACACTGACTAAATCAGCAGCATTTTACAGCATTTATAAGGTTGAATCACATCTGTGTACAAGGGTGACAGTCCCACAGCTGATGTGTATATGTGAGGTTATGTAGCAGTCGAATGTGATTTATGATGTCTTGCAGCAGCTAAGGTATGTATTGTGATTTCTGCAGCATCTAAGGTGTGTTAATGAGTTCTGGACAGCTGAGTGTGATTGTGATCTTCTACTAGAGCGGAGGTGTACATGATGAGGTTCTGCTCAGAAGAGGTATGAATAATGAGGTTCATGCAGCAGCTAGTTGCATATTAGTAGGTTCTCTGGCAGCTTTCAAAATAACTTTAGGGTTTGTGCAATTTTAAGGTTGAGGATGGAAAGTAATGTGATTGGGGGAGTGTGCAATTGCTAGTCGTGGATTTTTATGGTGGTCCGGATTTGAATACACGGCTTGCTATAAAAGCCTGCCTCCAAAGTACAAATTGTTATTGCACTGGTCACTGCCCTCATGATGCTAAAGGGAGAGGTTCTCCTCTGCCTCCTCTATTAGGTTCCAGGTCGGTTTTGTCCGTGGCACCAAAGAGTATAACTGCCATATCAGTGTCGAAGTATTGTTGTAAGTAGTACAACTGTATATGCATCATTCGTATGGAGAGGGCTCAACCCTCGCATATGATATACAATAGTCCATAAACCAGTGAGGATACCATAAAAATTAAGTTTAAAAGAAATAATTTTCTGGAGACACATAATAATATACGACCTGCATACAGATAAGATACATTACTCTTTGACACTGTTTTTTATTTCAGTGCTTTCCTGTCTACAGACACTTTCTCAAATTCCTTAGACCTCTTGAGATTACATTTAATTGTTTTTTTTATTTGTTATAAGACCACACTATTCTCAAAGTTATGGGAAAACAATCTGTTTGTTTTTCTGATCAAACCATTTATGGACTAGAGCTTTAGCTCTTCATATACTTTCAAAAGCCCGAGATTTCTCTCTTATATTTTCAATAACTTCAGTACAAAAAAACGAAATCAATGAAAGCAAGGGGAATCTAATAGTCATGTTGATCTGAAAGTACAACATGCCTTAACTGTTGAATGAATCAATCCCTATTGTGTTTTCTTTTGAACAATTGGATGTTCTTCCAAAATCCTGAAGGATAATAATTATTTCTGCTATAGTTAGATATTGTATTTTGAAGTATTTTCACACAATGGACAAGAAACAGGACAAGAAATTAAAGTTAAACTTTTTAACTGAAGTGCTTGACTGAATGATAATGTCCCTACAGGTTATAAGGAGATTTGTGTTATGGGATTGACTAGTTTCTTTAACGGATTTTGGCTAATAAAATACCCAATTTTGACTCAGCTAATAAAGTTTTAAAGAGACCCTGCCTGCAAATTGACCCACCACCAAATAAATACTTCATTAAACTATGATGAAAAAGCATTAGTTATACCTAATTGTTTCTTTCCATGGCTGCAATAAAGTCGGATTAGGATTTGTGGGGGCCCCTGGGTGCAAAATCTGGTGTAGGCCTCCACAGAATGTACCCAACAGGGTACGCATTTAGCATTCATGTAATAGGTAGTACTCCCCTTATTAAGTAATCCATGTAAAAGGCAGTTTCCCCCTTAGGCCTCATGCACAAACCTAAGGAACCATATCTGGTCACGTTATTTGCAGCCAGATCACGGTCCCCCACAATGTCCACAGTTCCCCAGTAATTAATATACAACCCATTAGTAATTAATAACTGCCACCAGTAATTATAATTATAACCTCCCCTGAGTAATTCAAAATGCACACCTATAGCGGTGGTGCGAACCTATGGCACGGGTGGCAGAGGCGGCACTCAGAGCCCTTTCTGTGGGCACCCAGGCCATTGCCCCAGCACACCAGACAGGACTCAAAGAATGTTCCTGCATTTCCAGCAACTTAAAAGATGCTGCTTTCAGTGATATTTTGATATTACTTGCTACGTGGACTGTAAGAGAGGGAGAATTAGACAGGACTGATTATTTTTGGAGGATCTCCTGCTGGCCCCAGAGGAAAACTGGAAAGAACTAAATTGATGCAAATTTGACTAATAAACTAATATGATTGAAAGTCGTTGAACAGAGCAATAATTTACTGCTTTATATTTGGTTGGCACCCGCGGTAATAAGCAGGGTTTTGGGTTGCAGTTGGGCACTCGGTCTCTAAAAGGTTCCCATCACATGGCCTATAGTAATCAATAAATATACGCCCCAATACTAATATACAGCCCCCAGTAATTATATATGATACAGCCAACACAGTAATTAATAAATGAACAGCTCCCAGTAAGTAATACATTTACAGTCATCACCCAGCAACTTAAAATTTACAGACTTCAGTAAACTAATATACAACTCCCCGTAAATATAATATTATACAGCCTCCGTAATATATACAACCCCCACGAAATAAATATATAGCCCTCGGTAACAATATGTACCCTCAGTAATAAAAACATGGCTGCCGTATATATAAAGTCCCCCCGTAATAAATAAATGTACAGCCTCCAGCAATTAATAAATATGAATCCCCCAGCAACATAATAAATATACAGCCCCAGTAATGAATAAATGTAAACCCTATATATTTCAAATATACAGCCCCAGTAATATATTACAGACCCAGTAATAATATACAGCCCCATAATTAATTTATACAGCCCCCCAGCAATAAAAACCAGCCCCTGTAAATATACAGCCCCAGTAATAAATATATACCCCCCAGTAATTAATAAATATACAGCAACAGTAATAAATAACAGCCCCAGTACCGTAATACTGAGTATAGACCGACCCTGTATAACCGAGGCACTTATTCTACCACCAAAATTCTAAAAACCTATTGACTGCAATATAACCAAGGGTGGGAAATGCAGGGTCACAGCACCCCCCCCCCCCCCCCCAGTATATAGCCAGCAGCCCCTGTAGTATATAGCCTACCAGCCCACGTTAGTTATAGCCTCCACTCCTGTAGTATAATCCTACCAG
Source organism: Engystomops pustulosus (assembly GCA_019512145.1). Lineage (NCBI taxonomy): Eukaryota > Metazoa > Chordata > Amphibia > Anura > Leptodactylidae > Engystomops > Engystomops pustulosus. The sequence goes on from CM033644.1 coordinate 94,853,828, forward strand.
CCCCTGTATTATAGCCACCCTGCCCAGTATATAGCCATCCAGCCCTGTAGTATATACACCTGCCAGCCCCTGCCCCAGTATATAGCCATCCAGTCCGTGCCCCAGTATATACCCATTCTGCCATGCCCTACCTTTGTATAGCCTGCCAGCCCCCGTGTACCAGTATATAGCATCACCTACCCTGTATGCAGGCGCCACCCCTCTACATAACAGACCGTATTATGTAGCCCCGTTTATACAGACATTAGATTTAAAAAAAAAACTCACCTCTCCCTCGGCGCCCCAGCAGGTTCTCTGTGTGTGCATCAGTCAGCGGCAGGCCCGTGCAGCGTACACTCTGACGTCAGCGGACGACGCTGAAATCAATGTTTGTGCCGGCTGCCGTGGCTCCCTACATATCGAACTGATGCCTTCACATTTCGCCCACAGAATGGGCTAAGGTGGCGTTCGTGAACATTCTTCTTTCCGAGGAAGCCCTGGCATGCTGCGCTACCACCCCCCGCTGGACAGAAAAGATCCAGTCACGGCTACTCTCACTGCGTCCCTCACTGAATTCCGGTCTTCTTTGAGAAACCTACCCGGCTCTTATGCTGAGACCACATTGCTACATTTAATATGGACTGTTTGATCAGATCAAGACGCCTTCTCCGCACGGGACCTGCTGTCTACTCGGATGATGTCTCTCTGGCCACTCAGATTGACATCTGGTTTACTGAGCGCTCTGAGGAGCAATGTCTCGAGCAACCGCAAGTCGAGACCGAATTTCTGTCCGTCTGGTTCCATCTTCCGTGTCTGCTGCAGAGGAGCCAACGCAGGTAGATAGAGCTTGTCCTGACATCCCAAGAGCATACCAGATGAAGAACGAAGAAAATCTGGCTTTATTGTGCCAGCCCAGCACACATTTTCGTGATAATTTGTCCAGTCTGTCCTCAAGGGTTCGGGAAATGCACGCACCTAGGGTTCTGGGAGAAGCGTCCCTATGTTATACTTAGCTCCCCACGTCTGAATATTCTCATTCTGCACAGGTAACCAATCCATATTTCTCTGCCTTCTAGGATCCTCGTTCTGCTTAAATTTTAGCCCTTTCCTGTATCCTCTGCTGGAAATTGGCTCTCGTTGCCACTGAGAAAGCGTGTTCCTATGTCCTCTGCGTTTATTGATTTCCCGTGGTGACCTCGATTCTTTCCTGACTACACTTCCTGTGCTGCCTGTCCTGACCTTCCGCATGATGTCCTGACTCTTGATTTCATGCCCATGTCTCGACCTCCTGCCTGTCCCCGACACAGAGTTTGCCTTACGATTCTGTACTCCGCCTTGGCCCCATCTCGGACAGTCGCGCCTGTTGGAAAGACCTGGTGGTTACACCTCCATAAGTCCACCGGGTCCATTTTAGACTCCGGTCCCAGTGTCTCTACTTCATCGAGAGGATCCACTACCCCTGGTCCTGACAGTTTTCTTTTAAAACTTGACATTTGAAACACAAATGCCACTTGCGGCAGTGATAGATCTAAATTAACCCTTACTTCCAGACAGAGGGAAGATGGCAAAGCAAACTAATATATTTAGGTAATTAAGACATTGGTGCCTTAAGAGCTAGTATTGTGTGACATAGCTTTTGACACTCTTGGAAATTAGATCATGTTTCCTCTGCACCCGTCAAGTTTACATCTTTTGCTTGAGGCATATTCTTCTACAGTATAACCTCAATAAAGAATGAATTAGTAAATTGCTAAAATGGGATATCTTACTTGTGACTCTCTTCTTTACTTCATTTTCTGGTTTCTTCTACAGAATATGAAAGTGTTGAATTACTAAGACTTGATGCTTTTAAGTAATGTAGGTTAAAAGCTATGTATTTGGTCCTGCCGGACTTCGACAGCGTTATAATACAGGGACCTTCACTGATTTCTTTTCAAAGGATTTCATATTGTTTGATTTCATGATGGCAATTTCAAGGATTTTACAATAGGCATGTTCTGAACCAATTGGATCATTAAGGAATGTCTTGATTCCAGTATTTGTCAATTTTATTCTCTCCTGCTATGGCCTCTTCTTTCCTTTGATCACATTTGCCCTTTTCCACTCTGTTTCCTCAAAGTAACATGCTCTTTATCACTCAGAGCACTCGCTTCGCTTGCGCTGCGTCCCGTTGCGCCCCTCTCACTACTGTGTCCCTTTTACCTTCTCCATTGGAGAATTGCATTCTCATCTTCCTCTCTTACCTCTCTCTGCCGACCGTCATCATGTCCCTTCATGCAGCGTGCATCTCCACCTTAGGAACGCGTTGTGGCTGTGCAAAGCTACAGTTTTGAAAGTCTAGCGTTAACCCAATCGCCGTGCATATACGTATGCCTGCATCTGTACACTTACAATTTCTCCTATATTAACCATGTAGAACTAGAGAATTTTACTACTCGCCCGCCCTGCTACCGGGGACACCCACGTGCGTCATACGGGTTCGCACCTATTGGCTACACCACGACGTCACGTGGCCGGCGCGTGCGCGCCGAGCTGCCTATGCGCGAGCGGGAGAGGCCGCGCGGCGGCGTCCGCGCAATGCGCCGCCCTCGGCCCCACGCGCGCGCGGCTCCGCCACGCGTCGAAACTGTGCGCCAGCCGTTCATTCGTGCCTTAGCCGCAAGCGCACACCTTTGGTGGCATTGCGCCATCCACAAGCTCACCCAGCCCTAACATGCGGAGGCCGGTCTTTCGGAGTGATATAGCTCTAGTTCAGACGTTAGCAGGGAAGCACAGATCGTATCGAGGCTCAGGCAACTTTAGGAGTGCGTGTGGGCGACCTCCGCGATCTAGGCTTGTTCGGACGGCGGCGATCAGACGTACCATACAGAAGGAGAAATCGCCCCGGCTTCCTGCTGCCTAGCGATACGCTCGACGAGCTCTACTGCGGATATCGGCAGGGACAGCACTGAGCGAGCCTAGGGGCAGACAGATGAGGTTCTTCACACATAAATCCACATAATTAGTATACAGTCTCTTGATTGGGAGCGTAGCCTAGGAAGCTGTACACACTCTGGCAATTTTTCAGAGACAAGCCAGAACCGGCTCAGAAATCACAAGTCGCGGTGGAAAAAGTTTGCAACTCCTACAAATCTCACAGCAAGACATTTTCTTGCAAGAAAAAAAAATGAACAGATCTAGAGTTCTGTTGGGAGTCGAGATGTGTCTTGTTTGCATCTGTTCTGTCCGGTAACATCACTGGCACCACTTCACAGATTGTGCTCCTGAGAATGTCTTCACGGTTGTCCCAGTGAATACAATCATTGAATAGAAAATTCTGGCTTTCCTATAGTTTTCCTTGAAAACACACCGCGACTAACAGACCAAAAGGTAATTTATTACCAAATACTGTGATTCACTAGAATATTTTATGATGAACCCACAAAATATACATAAATGTCTTAACTGAGTGACCCCCCCCTAATGCTGGTGCATTGTAGTCATTGTATGTTATTTTTGGCTCAAATGTTTTTCATGAAATCTGAGTGGCATAGATAGTCGTGTCGATAGACAAAATGTCTGCATATCCCATTCACGATCGATGACTACACCAGCCTTCACTAGACCATATCGACTCGCTATGGATAAAAAAACATCTATGTAGGCAGAGATAGCCGATTGCTGGGACCACCGCCAGATTGCGCTCCAGAAACGGGCGTGTAACTCAAATAAATACATTGCTGTCGTGCCGACGCCAGTTGAGGTAACGGTCCACGCAGTAGCTCATAGTAGGGGGGCAGAGAGTCAAGGGGAAATGAAGAAGAGAAACATGGCGGAAGGTAGTGGGATGTGCATCTCTCGATCTGCTATCTATCTATCTATCTCATCTCATATCATTATGCTATCTGATCTATTCATATCTCATCACATATCTATCTACTCTTAATCTATCTAGCTACTATCTATCTATCTATCTATCTACTATCTATCTATCTACTCATGTCTATCTCTCTCAACTCTTATCTATCTAAATCTATCTATCAGCTATCTTATCTATCGCATATCTATCTCATATCTATTATCGACTATCTCATATCTATCTATCTATCTATCTCTAATCTCAGATCTATCTATCTCATAGCTATCTATCTATTACCCTATCTATCTATCTATGCTATCTATCTCATATTATCTATCTCCTATCTAGCTCATCTCTCTCCAATCTATCTATCTATCTATCTATCTATCTATCTCATATCTATCTATCTCAATCTTCTATCATCTAGCGATCTATCTCATACTATCTATCTACTATCTCATATCTATCTATCTATCTATCTATCTATCTATCTACTATCTTCGATCTATCTATCTCATATACCTTCGGATCTATCTATCGTTTTATCGTCCGACTATCTATCTATCTATTCTATCTATCACCTCATACATCTCATACTTCTATCTAGTCGATCTATCTATCTATTATCTATCTCCTATCTATCTATCTCATATCTATCATCTTCTCATATCTAGCATCTCCTATTATCTCGACCTATCTATCTATCTATCTATCTATCATCTATCACTCCTATCTTCTCCTATCTATCTATTTCGGAACTAGGAATGAAAGGAAAGTTACTGCGACAGGGTTAGAGGTAGTAGAGAGGGGGCTGGGCGGAATGGGGGGGAGTGGAGGGTTCTATCTCACTCCTTATCTCTCGTCTCTCATATCTATCTATCGCATCTATGTCATATCTCTCTATCTATCTATCTCCTAGCTATCTAGCGATCTCCTATCTATCTCCCATCTACTACTACACCTCATATCTATCAACTCCATCTATCTAGCTATCTATCTATCTCAATCCATATGAAACACGTATGCTATCTATCTATCTCATATCTCTATCTATCTATCTCTATCGATCTATCTCCGATCTATCTATCCTATCTATCTACTATCTATCCACTTCTCATATCATCTATCTATCTACTATCTATCTCATATCTATCACATCTCTATCTGATCTCTTATCTGCTGATCTAGCCCCTAATTCCCCCCTATCTATCTCATATCTATCTATCTCTTATCTATCTATCTATCTATCTCATTTCTATCTCATATCATCTATCTATCTATCTCATATCTATCGGCTATCTCATATCTACTATCTTCCTATCTATCTATCTATCTGCTATCTATCTATCTCACATATCTATCTCATATCTATCTATCTATCTATCTATCTATCTATCTATCTATCTATCTAGCTCGCATATCTATCCTATCTCATACTATCGATCTCAATTCTTATCTTCTCTATCTATCTTCGATCTATCGAGCTCATGATCATCTATCATCATATCTTATCTATCTATCTATTCTATCTATCTATCTATCTTCTATCTATCTTCTATCTATCTAACTCTCACATATCTATCTCCAAATCTATCGATCTACTATCCTCATTCTATCTAGCGCATATGTTATCTATCTCATTCTATCTTCTCCTATCTATCTCCTATCTATCTATCTATGCTATCTATCTCTCATATCTATCTATCTAGCTATCTTCTCCTATCTATCTCTCTCATATCTAGCTATCTATCTATCTATCTATTTTCTATCTCATATCTACTATCTATCTATCTATCTATCTATCTCTATCTATCTATCTCATATCTATTATCTATTATTATCTATCTATCTCATATCTATCTCATATCTATCTATCTATCTATCTATCTCTATCTATCTCTCTATCTATCTATCTACTATCTATCTATCTAGCTCTCTATCCATCTATCTCACATATCTATCTCATATCTATCTATCTATCTATCTATCTCTCAGATCTATCTATCTCAGATCTACCTATCTCAATATCTAGTCTATCTCCTATCTATCTTATCTAATCTATCTATCTATCGATATCTATCTATCTCATATCTATCTATCTATCTATCTATCTATCTATCTATCTATCTATCTATCTATCTAACTATCTCACATATCTATCTCATATCTATCTATCTATCTCTCATATCTATCTATCTCATATGTATCTATCTCATATCTATCTATCTCCTATCTATCTCCTATCTATCTATCTATCTATCTATCTAGCTCAATATCTATCTGATCTATCTTATCTATCGATCTAATCTATCTCATATCATCTATCTCATATCTATCTATCTCTATCTCCTATCTATCTATCTCAATCTATCCTCATATCTACTCATCTTATCTCATATCTATATCTATCTATCTATCTACTACGATCTATCTCCTATCTATCTTCTATCACTCATATCTATCTATCTCATATCTATACTATCTATCTATCTATCATCTCATAGTCTAGCTATCTCCTATCTACTATTACTATCTATCTATCTACTCATATCTATCTATCTCCTTATCTATCTATCTCATATCTATCTATCTATCTATCTATCTATCTATCGATCTATCTATCTTCATAGCTATCTATCTCCTCTCTATCTTCTATCTATCATCATCATAGCTATCTAATCTATCTCCTATCTATCTTCTATCTATCTATCTACTATCTATCTATCTCCTATCTATCTCCTATCTATCTAGCTATCTACTCTATCTATCTATCTATCTATCTATCTCCATATCCTATCTATCTAGCTATCTATCTCTCTCCTGTCTCCTATCTATCTATCTATCTATCTATCTCTCGATCTTCTATCTATCTATCTATCTATCTCATATCAGCTATCTACTATCTCCATATCATCTACATCTTCTATCTCATACATCTATCGTCTTCTCCTATCTATCTATCTATCTATCTAATCTCCTATCTATCTACTATCTCATATCTATCTTCTACTATCTATCTATCTCTATCTATCTCCTCGATTCATATCTATCTCATATCGATCTATCTATCTATCTCAATCGATCTATCTCTATCTATCTATCTATCTATCTATCTATCTATCTATCTATCTCATATCTATCTATCTGATTACTACACATATAACAGGTGACAATGGGGGAGATGTATGATTATTTTGCGCTCCATTCGTCTTCGTCTGACAGAGATTTTCTTTCTTCTTGCATTTTTGTACCAAATTTTTTTTCGTGGGGGGCAGAATACATGTCTGTTTTTCTTCCCGCTCCTTCTCTCTTTTTTGCTCTTCCGTTGTTCCTTGCCTCGTCTTTCTGCCTTTTCTTCTATTTCTTCCTGCTCCATCTCTCTCGCTCCGTGGCATTTATTCCAAGTGATAGGGTTTGCTCACTTCTCAGAGTGTTTCGTGAGCTCTGGGGAGCTTGAGGGTGCTCGGAGCGAATCGGAATTATACCCATTTTTACCGCAAAACCCCTGCGCTGGGCTGCTGGCTCAGGGATGTAGCAGAGCTGAGTTTGATGATTTGATCATTTTGTTGTCATTACTTCTCAGGATATCACAGTCTTTCTGATAAATTCTGATAAATGTCCACAAGTGATGTATTCAGCTCTGCTACATCTATATTATACACTAATGTTTAGTAATCCCACTTACCTCTCCACTATCTCTCCCTCGCTCTCAGCTATTGCATTACGTCCAACATATGTAGCAGAGCCGAACTGTAAATTTACCTACAGTCCTATGTAAATCCAAGCCAAAGGACAAACTCATCTCTCGTCCTGCGTATTACGTTATGTTATAATATTCAACTACGTAAAACCGGACTAGCGCGATCATCGGTGTGACACCAGGCGACAAACTCGACTCTGCAGTCCTATGTCAATGCGTAATTAAGTGTCAAAGCGCGGACAGTGCGCCAGAGGTGCGAATTACCAAGCCGAAAGGACACGGCGTGACGTGTTTATCTACAGATGACAAACCCAGCTCTGCTACATCTGCATAGACATATCTATCATTTTATAGGCGCGCTGCCCCCTCCTCGGCGCAGCCTCATCTCTCTTCCATCTGTTCTTCGCACTAAACTTCCCCTTCAATGAGTCTCCCGAAAAAGCCCGACCCCCAGCTGTCACTCAGGCCGTCCCCTGGCGTGTGATTGGCTGCGGCATCACCTGGGTGTAGTGTGCCGGCTCACTATTTAAGAGCACATGGCTTGTTAGGAGATAGGCAGAGGATGTGACTGATCGCCTAGTGCGAGCTATCCTGTTGATTTACTGGGCTTTTGGGGAATCTTTGGATTGTCGCTACCTTTTTCAAATGCCACTGGCTCTTAGTTTATCCAATCACGCGGGGGCACCAGGTCTCTTCCCTAAACCATAAGGTAAGTCACCGACTCGCCCTACGCTCCAAACTATGTCATTTACGCAAAAAAAAATCGTGGCAGACGAGACGAGTTTGTCATCCGGTTTTCCCGTAAAAATGACGTAAATTCCCTAACTCGACTCAGCCCTGCTACACGGTAAGCCCGTCAAACTTAACGAACTCGATCCGCAGCGCAGAATTTTTACCCCAGCGAGATCGGATCGTGCGATATGTGCAACTTCAGCTCTGCTACGTCTGTTCCGAAATAGAATTGTGATCGGCGCGTTCCATCGCGATTGAAGTTTAGGTTAAAATGATGCGGCGTCCATGGTTTATCTTGGGATACGGATGAGGAATTGGGATAAATGACTAACTCAGCTCTGCTACATCTGTAGTCTGTGACAGGCTGATAAGAATGGTTTCTATACCTGTTTATACAATGTAATTCTATGAGACTTGTTACAGAAGGAGAACTGTGACACATGACAAACCCGGCTCTGCTATATCTGTGATTAGCTGATATGAATGGTTACTCTGTTTATATAATATAGTTCTAGGGAGATCTCACTGTGATACAGAAGGGCAATTGTAGCAAATGACAAACACAGCCCTGCTACATCTGTAGTTTTTGATAAGAATAGTTTCTATATCTGTATATAATTTAGTTTTAGGGAGATCATATTGTGATACAGAAGGGGAATTGTTGCCTATGACAAACTCAGCTCTGCTACATCTGTAGTTTGTGATAAGAATAGTTTCTATATCTGTTTATATAATGTAGTTCTATGGGAGATCATATTGTGATACAGAAGGGGAATTGTAACATGACACACTCAGCTCTGCTACATGTGAAGTTTGTGATTAGAATAGTTTTTATATCTGTATATAATGTAGTCTTTTGGGAGGTCTCACTGTGATACAGAGGGGGAATTGTTGCCTATGACAAACCCAGGTCTGCTACATCTGTAGTTTGTGATACGAATGTGTGTCTATATGTATAGAATTAGTGTGGGGAACATATGGGATACAGCAGGGGAAGGTACCATATGAAAACTCACTCTGTCATCTGAATTTGTGAGAGAAAGTTTCTATCCTGTGTTTTTGGGCATTAATATAGTTTTATGGGAGGTCTCATTGTGATACAGAAGGGGAATTGTTGCCTATGACAAACTCAGCTCTGCTACATCTGAACTTTGTGATAAGAATAGTTTCTATATCTGTTTATATAATGTAGTTTTAGGGAGATCATATTGTGATACAGAAGGGGAATTGTAGCGTATGACAAACTCGGCTCTGCTACATTGTTTTAGAATTGTTTGTCTACCTGATCCTTGTTGCCCGGCTATAAATACCGGCTGTCCCCGTGTAACAGTTGGGTCCTGTTCGCAGCATCTGTTCCGCGCTCGCAGCAGCTGCAGGACGCAGTAGTTGGAATTTCTTAAAAGCAAAAACTGAATGGCGATGGGAGAGAGCAGCGACATCTGCGCTCCGTCTCTCTTCTCTCGCCTCCAAATATTTCATCCATTGGTCATCATCGTTCCCCTTTCCAAAATCCTGCGCCCCCCCCCCCCCCCCATTGGATGTGACTAACCGGAAAAAAAAATAAAAAAATTTGGGACGCCGCGGCTTTAAAATATCAAAAAAAAAAAAAAAGTTGCATCATGTTCCATTTCCATTGTGACAGCTGAAGCAGTAAAGCGCAGTGCTGCGCGCACCAGCCCCCCCTTATAGTCGGGGGTGATGAAACCTGCGCTCGGGGTGAACTCATCTCCCCGTGTAGCAGAGCTGAGGTTGTCATATGGCAGGACCAAGGCTCACATCACGATATTGCTGCGGGTTGTGATAAATTCGGCTCTGCTACATCCTGCGCTGGTATGATGCATCGGCGGTGATGTTATCTCATCCTCTCCCGCGTATTGCAGAACAGATGTCCGCGCTGAATCAGAAGCAGCCGCTTTTTTTAAAGGGCCGGTACAGGGTGTCGTTAAATACGTGCAGACTGGTGTAGCAGAGCTGAGTATGTTGGATGTAGCGCTGAGATATTCACCTGCCAGATATCAGATATGAAAAGGAAGCGATAAACTATTTCGGCTCTGCTACATCTTTCAACAAAGTTCGGAGTGTTAGAAGACTGGTCCATGAAGTGGATGCAGACTGAAGTTGTCAGATGTACAGGCTGAGTTTGTTAGGTGTAGCAGCAGTGACCTATTCATTTGCCAGATATCAGATCCACAACAAACAATTCCATCACTGCTACATCTTACTGCGAAGTTAAAAGTATTAAACTTGTCCACGAACTAGGGTTTTCTGGTGTAGCAGGGCCGAGTTTGTTAGATGTAGCAGGGCTGGGTTTGACAGATGTAGCAGGGCTGGGTTTCTTAGATGTAGCAGAGCTGGGTTCGTTAGATGTAGCAGGCTGGGTTTGTTAGATGTAGCAGGGCTGGGTTTGTTAGATGTGGCAGGCTGGGCTTGTTAGATGTAGCAGAGCTGGGTTTGTTAGATGTAGCAGTGCTGGGTTTGTTAGGATGTACAGGGCTGGGTTTGACAGATGAGCAGGTGCTGGTTCTAGATGTAGCCGGCTTGGTTCGTTAGATGTAGCATGCTGGGTTTGTTAGATGTACAGGCCTGGGTTGTTAGATGTGGCAGGCTCGGGCTTTTAGATGTAGCAGAGCTGGTTTTGTTTAGATGTATCAGTGCTGGGTTTGTTTGATGTAGCAGGCTGGGTTTTCTTAGATGTTAGCAGTGCTGGGTTCTAGATTAGCAGTGCTGGGTTTTGTTAGGTGTATCAGACTGGGTTTGTTTATAGTGTATCAGGCTTGGCCTTGTTAGATTAGCAGTGCGTGGTTTTGTTAGAAGATGTACGGCCTGGGTTGGGTGCGGTAGGGTAGTAGCCGTGCGGGTTTGTAGGTGTAGCATTGCTTAGGTTTGTTAGATTATCAGTCTGGGTTTGTTAGATTCGCAGTGCTGGGTTTTGTTAGGTGTAGCAGTGCTGGGTTTTTAATGTAGTATTGCTGGGGTTTTAGATTAGCCATGCTGGGTTTGTTAGGTGTGTAGGCTGGGGTTGTTAGATGTAGCGAGCTGGGTTCGTTAGATGTATCAGGCTGTTTTTAATGTATCATGGCGGGGTTTCTTAGCTGTAGCAGTGCTGGGTTTGTTTAGATGTACAGGCGGGCTGTTAGATGTAGCAGGGCTGGGTTTCTTAGCTGTAGCAGTGCTGGGTTTGTTAGATGTAGCAGGCTTGGGTTTTTTATGTAGCATGCTGGGGTTGTCGCTAGCAAGCTGGTTCGTTTGCTTGCCATGGATAATCTTGAAGCTTAGGTATAAACAGTTTCGCATCTGTCTCCATCCTATAGTTGAGGATTGTTAGAAGACTAGTCTATGACTTTATTGCGACCAGATTCTTCAGTGTAGGCAGTGTCGAGTTTGTTGTCATGTTATCAGGGGCGACTTGTTCTCTTGCTAGATGAGTTATGAAGATGTAGATATTTCAGTTCCGGCTCTGCTACATCTATCCATATAGTTCAGGAGTTAGAAGGATTTGTCTAGTAGTCGATCACCCTAATATTATGGTTTAGCATAGGACTGCAGGTTATAGTCACATGACAAACCCACTCTGGCTACATCTCTATATACTATCCCTAGGCTCATGGTGTAACTGCCGGTCGCCTCTCCAACATCTACGCCATCGGTCGCTGCCATGTTTAACCAACACTAACCCCTGGCCCCGTTGGGGTGGCACAGGTGCGCAATTGAGCCGTGTTCACACCTTTCGCTTTAAACTGTGTCACTTAGCGTTCGGCGTACTTCATTTGTCAAGCAAATTGTCTTCTTCACTCTCACGAATGCTGATGTCCAGAGTGGGAGGTGTCATCGATCAGTTGACTTGGTCCGTATCGTCCACTCAAGAATACATACAGAAGTAGCAGCGCTGAGTTGTCTCTGTTGTCAAAATTATTTGAACACATCATACATACTCCTAGTTATGCCACTGTGCTGAGACCCCCCACAAATCACACAAACAGGACTCCCTGCAACAGGACTCCTCATGAATAATATTCATGTCAGATAGTCTTTAAAATGGCTGATGCAAAGCAATGACTTAAGTAGAATTTCTTTCTAGCCCCCTCCCCCACATCAATGCTGGATTTGGGGTGGAGGAAGGGTGGTTATAGAAAGCATTTAATAATGGTCCCAGTATTGTGACCTGGGCCATATTCAGCACTGGACGGGGCGAGAGAGTAGTAGGGGGCACTATTTTCTCTGCAGTCGTCAGAGACTGTAAGAAGAGGGGAGGGGGGGGGGCAGATCACAACAGGAGATCATGCCATGCTGGCTCAAAGTATGAAGGAAGAGGAAGCAGAGCTAGGTGTTTAACCCTTTGTCTGCCCCAATATAGCTTCCTGCAACCTGGACTGCCCTCCTGCATGCATGACAGATTTTACTGTGGGAAAGTATGTGTGAGATATGGGTTTGTGAATAACTGAACATAAAATGCAAGCATGTGTCTATTTGAATGTTTCCGTGCCTGTATGTGTGTGTGTGCGTGAGATAAATAAATGTACATGCAGCATCTGTGTTTGTGTGCATGTTCCTGGCATATATAAATGTGTGCATATTTCTTCATTTTATATAATAATAATAATAATCTTTATTTATATGGCACCATCAAATTCCGTAGCACATTTTAGTATATATATGTGATATACATTCACCGGCCACTTTATTAGTTACACCATGCTAGTTGGACCCCCTTTTGCCTTCAGAACTGCCTCAATTCTTCGTGCCATAGATTCAACAAGGTGCTGGAAGCATTCCTCAGAGATTTTGGTCCATATTGACATGATGGCATCACACAGTTGCCGCAGATTTGTCGGCTGCACATCCATGATGCGAATCTCCCGTTCCACCACATCCCAAAGATGCTCTATTGGATTGAGATCTGGTGACTGTGGAGGCCATTTGAGTACAGTAAACTCATTGTCATGTTCAAGAATCCAGTCTGAGATGAGCTTTATGACATGTGCATACGTGCTGAAAGTAGCCATCAGATGTTGGGTACATTGTGGTCATAAAGGGATGGACATGGTCAGCAACAATACTCAGGTAGGCTGTGTGGCATTGCAACGATGCTCAATTGGTACCAAGGGCCCAAAGAGTGCCAAGAAAATATTCCCCACACCATGACACCACACCACCAGCCTGAACTGTTGATACAGGCAGGATGGATCCATGTTTTCAGTTGTGTGACGCCAAATTCTGACCCTACCATCCGAATGTCGCGCAGCAGAATCGAGACTCATCAGACCAGGCAACGTTTTCCAATTTTCTAGTCCAATTTCAATGAGCTTGTGCAAATTTTTAGCCTCAGTTTCCTGTTCTTAGCTGAAAGGAGGGCACCCGGTGTGGTCTTCTGCTGCTGTAGCCCATCTTCCTCAAGTTCGACGTACGTGCATTCAGAGATACTCTTCTACTACCATGGTTGTAACGGGTGGCGATTTGAATCACTGTTGCCTTTCTATCAGCTCGAACCAGTCTGCCCATTCTCCTCTGAACTCTGGCATCAACAAGGCATTTCCACCCGCAAACTGCCGCTCACTGGATGTTTTTCTTTTTTGGACCATTCTCTTAAAACCTAGAGATGGTTGTGCGTGAAAATCCCAGTAGATCAGCAGTTTCTGAAATACTCAGACCAGCTTCTGGCACCAACAACCATGCCACGTTCAAAGGCACTCAAATCACCTTCTTCCCCATACTGATGCTCGGTTTGAACTGCAGGAGATTGTCTTGACCATGTCTACATTGCCTAAAGCACGAGTTGCCGCCATGTGATTGGCTGATTAGAAATTAAGTTGGACAGGTGTACCTAATAAAGTGGCCGGTGAGTGTATGTGTGATATATGTATATATATATACGTGTGCGTGTGTGTGATTGCATGGTTGTATTTTTCTCTGTATTGTTATAGTATAGATTAGGTGATTTATTAGTGTATAGGTATTATAGGGACATTATTTAATAGAGATGTATATAATGGTATATATATATATGTGTAAGGATCAGTTCACCTCTCTGTTGCGCCCCATCGTCCTCAAGTTCCTTTATTTATAACAGCGAAAATAGAGCTGCAGTGCATATAACTTTTGCAACTATATTTAACGGAAACATGTTAGAAGAAGCCTTGTGTACATGTATACCTAAAGGGAAGGGAAGTTGAATGGAAAAGCTTCGGTTCACCTTCCATTTATAGTTTCTGTTATTCTCTTCCAAGAAATAAATAACAGAAGAATGACAATACAACTCAATGGGAAAAAAGTGAGGATGGAGAGCTTTCATACATGTAACTCAACGGGGAATGGAGGATGAATGGAGACCTTCTACACAGTATCCGTTATTCTCTTTTATGACAGAAGAAGATAGAAGCTTTTAGCCGTGTTGGGAACTGACACTTTATGACTGGTCTGGATCTGACATCTACAAGAACAAATTCTATCTACACTGGACTAAAATCAGCAGCATTTTACAGCATTTATAAGGGTGAAATCACATCTGGGTGACAAGGGTGACAAGTCCACAGCTGATGTGTATATTGTGAGGTTATGTAGCAGTCGAGATGTGATTTATGATGTCTTGCAGCAGCTAAGGTATGTATTGTGATGTTCTGCAGCATCTAAGGTGTGTATAATGAGGTTCTGGAGCAGCTGAAGTGTGTATTGTGATCTTCTACAGCAGCTGAGGTGTACATTATGAGGTTCTGCTGCAGAAGAGGTATGAATAATGAGGTTCTGCAGCAGCTGAGTTGCATATTAGTAGGTTCTCTGGCAGCTTTCAAAATAACTTTAGGGGTTTGGTGCAAATTTTAAGGTTGAGGATTGGAAAGTAATGTGATTGGGGGAGGTGGCAAAATGTGCTAGTCGTGGAATTTTTAGTGGTGGTCCGGATTCTGAATACACGGCTCTGCTATAAAAGCCTGCCTCCAAAAGTACAAATTGTTATTGCAACTGGTCACTGCCCCTTCATGATGCTAAAGGGAGGAGGTTCTCCTCTGCCTCCTCTATTTAGGTTCCAGGGTCGGTTTTGTCCGTGGCACCAAAGAGTATAACTGCCATAATCAGTGTCAGAAGTAATTTTGTAAGTAATGACAACTGTATAATGCATCCATTCTGTATGGAGAGGGCTCAACCCTCAGCATTATGATATACAAATAGTCCATAAACCATGAAGGGATACACATAAAAATTAAGTTTAAAAGAAATAATTTTCTGGAGACACAATAATAATATAAGACCTGCATACAGATAAGATACATTTTACTCTTTGACAACTGTTTTTTTATTTCAGTGCTTTTACTGTCTACAGAACACTTTCATCAAAATTACTTAGAACTCTTGAGATTACATTTAATTGTTTTTTTTATTTGTTTTATAAGACCACACTATTCTCAAAGTTATAGGGAAAAACAATCTGTTTGGTTTGCTTGATCAAACCATTTAATGGACTAGAGCTTTAGCTCTTCATATTACTTTCAAAAGCCCGGAGATTTCTTCTTAATATTTTCAATAACTTCAGTACAAAAAAACGAAATCAATGAAAAGCAAGGGGAATCTAATAGTCATGTTGATCTGAAAAGTACAAAATGCCTTATACTGTATGAATGAATCAATCACTTATTGTGTTTCATTTTTGAACAATTGGATGTTCTTCCAAAATCCTGAAGGATAATAATTATTTCTGCTATAGTTAGATATTGTATTTTGAAGATTATTTTCACACAATGGACAAGAAACAGGACAAGAAATTAAAGTTAAACTTTTTAAACTTGAATGTGCTTGACTGAATGATGAATGTCACTACAGGTTAAAGGAGATTGTGTTATGGGATGACTAGTTTCTTTTACTGATTTTTGGCTAGAAATACCCAATTTTTGACTCAGCTAATAAAGTTTTAAAGAGAACCTGCCCTGCAAATTGACCCACCCAAAATAAATACTTCATTAAAAACTATGATGAAAAAGCATTATGTTTATACCTAAATTGTTTCTTTCCATGGCTGCAATCAAGGTCGGATTAAGATTTGTGGGGGCCCCTGGGTGCAAAATCTGGTGTAGGCCCCCACAGAATGTAGCCCAGACAGGGTACGCATTTAGCATTCATGTAATAGGTAGGACTCCCCTTTATTAAGTAATCCATGTAAAAGGCAGGGTTCCCCCTTAGGCCTCATGCACAAAAACCTAAGGGAAACCATAATCTGGTCACGTAATTTGCAGCCAGATCACGGTCCCCACAGATGTCCACAGTTCCCCAGTAATTAATATACAGACCCATTAGTAATTAATAAACTGCCACCAGTAATTAATAATTATACCTCCCCTGAGTAATTCATAAATGCACAGCCTATAGCGGTGGTGGCGAACCTATGGCACGGGTGGCAGAGGCGGCACTCAGAGCCCTTTCTGTGGGCACCCAGGCCATTGCCCCAGCACACCAGACAGGACTCAAAGAATGTTCCTGCAGTTCCAAGCAACTTAAAAGATGCTGCTTTCAGTGATATTTTGATATTTACTTGGCTACGTGGGACTGTAAGAAGAGGGAGAATTAGACAGGACTGAATTATTTTTGGAGGATCTCCTGCTGGCCCCAGAGGAAAACTGGAAAGAAGCTAAAATGATGCAAATTTGACTAATAAACTAATATGATTGAAAGTCGTTGAACAGGAAGCAATAAGTTACTGCTTTAATATTTGGTTGGCACCTCGCGGTAAATAAGCAGGGTTTTGGGTTGCAGTTTGGGCACTCGGTCTCTAAAAGGTTCGCCATCACTGGCCTATAGTAATCAATAAATATACAGCCCCAATAACTAATATACAGCCCCCAGTAATTAATATATGTATACAGCCAACACAGTAATTAATAAATGAACAGCTCCCAGTAAGTAATACATTTACAGTCACCCAGCAACTTATAAATTTACAGACTTCAGTAACTAATATACAACTCCCCGTAATTAATAAATATACAGCCTCCAGTAATATATACAACCCCCAGAAATAAATATATAGCCCTCGGTAACAAATATATAGCCCTCAGTAATAAATACATAGCTGCCAGTAATATATAAAGTCCCCCCAGTAATAAATAAATGTACAGCCTCCAGCAATTAATAAATATGAATCCCCCAGCAACTAATAAATATACAGCCCCCAGTAATGAATAAATGTAAAGCCTCTAGTAATTACAAAATATACAGCCCCCAGTAATTAATATATACAGACCCAGTAATAAATATACAGCCCCAGTAATTAATTTATACAGCCCCCAGCAATAAATAAATACAGCCCCAGTAATAAATATACAGCCCCAGTAATAAATATATACAGCCCCCAGTAATTAATAAATATACAGCAACAGTAATAAATATACAGCCCCAGTACCGTATATACTGGAGTATAAGCCGACCCGAGTATAAGCCGAGGCCACTTATTCTACCACCAAAAATTCTAAAAACCTATTGACTCAAATATAAGCCAAGGGTGGGAAATGCATTGGTCACAGCCCCCCCCCCCCAGTATATACCAGAGCCTGTAGTATATAGCCTACCAGCCCCTGTAGTATATAGCCTACCAGCTCCTGTAGTATATAGCCTACCAGCCCCTGTAGTATATAGCCAGCCCCTGCCCCAGTATATAGCCATCCAGCCCCTGTAGTATATAACCTGCCAGCCCCTGCCCCAGTATATAGCCATCCAGTCCGTGCCCCAGTATATACCCATCTAGCCCATGCCCTACCTTTGTATAGCCTGCCAGCCCCCGTGTACCAGTATATAGCCATCACCTACCCTGTAATGCAGGCGCCCCCCCTCTACATAACAGACCGTATTATGTAGCCCCGTTATACAGACATTAGATTTTAAAAAAAAAAACTCACCTCTCCGGCGCCCCGGCAGGTCTTCTGTGTGATGCATCAGTCAGCGGCAGGCCCGTGCAGCGCACAGCTCTGACGTCAGCGGACGACGCTGACATCAATGTGTGTGCCGGCTGCCATGGCTCCCTACATATCGAACTGATGCCTTCACAGTTCGCCACAGAATGGGCTAAGGTGGTGTTCGTGATCAGTCTTCTTTCCGGGAAAGCCCTGGCATGCGCTACTCCCCGCTGGGACAGAAAAGATCCAGTCACGGCTACTCTCACCGCGTTCCTCACTGAATTCCGGTCTGTCTTTGAGGAACCTACCCGGGCGTCTTATGCTGAGACCACATTGCTACTTTTAAATATGGACTGTTTGATCAGATCAAAGACGCCTTCTCCGCACGGGACCTGCTGTCTACTCGGAGTGATCTCTCTGGCCACTCAGATTGACATCTGGTTTACTGAGCGCTCTGAGGAGCAATGTCTCGAGCAACCGCAAGTCAGGACCCAATGTCTGTCCCGTCTGGCTCCAGTCTTCCGTGTCTGCTGCAGAGGAGCCAACGCAGGTGGATAGAGCTTGTCTGACATCCCAAGAGCATACCAGATGAAGACAGGAGAAAATCTGGCTTTATTGTGCCAGCCCAGCACACATTTTCGTGAGATTTGTCCAGTCTGTCCTCAAGGGTTCGGGAAATGCACGCACCTAGGGTTCTTGGGAGAAGCGTCCCTAGGTGATACTTAAGCTTCCCCACGTCTGAATATTCTCATTCTGCACAGGTAACCAGATCCATATTTCTGCCTTCTAGGATCCTCGTTCTGCTTAAATTTTAGCCCTTTCCTGTATCCTCTGCTGGAAATTGTGCCTCGTTGCCACTGAGAAAGCGTGTTCCTATGTCCTCTGCGTTTATAGTGATTTCCCGTGGTGACCTCGATTCCGTTCCTGACTACACTCCTGTGCTGCCTGTCCTGACCTTCCGCTACGTCCCTGACTCTGATTTCGTGCCCCATGTCTCGACCTCCTGCCTGTCCCCGACCACGAGTTTGCCTTATGATTCTGTACTCCGCCTTGGCCGCCATCTCGGACAAAGTCGCGCCTGTGGAAAGACCTGGTGGTATTACACCTCAATAAGTCCACCGGGTACCACTTAGACTCCGGTCCCAGGTGTCGGCTTACGTCATCGAGAGGATCCACTACCCCTGGTGCCTGACAGTTTTCTTTTGAAACTTGACATTTGAAAACACAAATGCCACTTGCGGCAAGTGATAGATCTAACTTAACCCTTACTTTCCAGACAGAGGGAAGATGGCAAAGCAGAAACTAATATATTTAGGTAATTAAGACATTGGTGCCTTAAGAGCTAGTATTGTGTGACATAGCTTTTGACACTCTTGGAAATTAGATCATGTTTCCTGATCACCGTCAAGTTTTCATCTTTTGCTTGAGGCATATTCTTCTACAGTATACCTGCTATAAAGAATGAATTAGTAAATTGCTAAAATGGGGATATCTTTACTTGTGACTCTCTTCTTTACTTCTATTTTCTGGTTTCTACAGAATATGAAAGTGTTTGAATTACTAAGACTTGATGCTTTTTAAGTAAATGTAGGTTAAAAGCTATGATATATATTGTCCTGCCGGACTTCGACAGCGTTATAATACAGGCGCTTCAAGCTGATTTCTTTTCAAAGGGATTTCATATTGTTTGATTTCATGAGGCAATTTCAAGGATTTTACAATAGGCATGTTTCTGAACCAATTTGATCATTAAGGAATGTCTTGATTCCAGTAGTTGTCAATTTTATTCTCTCCTGCTATGGCCTCTTCTGTCCTTTGATCACAATTTGCCCTTTTCCACTCTGTTTCCTCAAAGTAACATGCTCTTTATGTCACTCAGAGCACTCGCTCTAGTCTCTATGTATCTCATGGGAGAAGTGCATCACGACACAGCAACGCCACCTTAGAATGCCTTTTGGTGTGCAGAAGCTACAGTTATTGAAAGTCTAGTTAACCCTGCATATACTGTATGCTATGCTGTACACTATATACATTCTCCTATAGTTAAACAGTATAATAGGAATTTTTACTGTCATTGAAAATTATCAAAATC
Organism: Engystomops pustulosus; assembly: GCA_019512145.1. Taxonomy (NCBI): domain Eukaryota; kingdom Metazoa; phylum Chordata; class Amphibia; order Anura; family Leptodactylidae; genus Engystomops; species Engystomops pustulosus. Next base: position 94,874,041 of record CM033644.1, read on the forward strand.
TACTATTTTTTACGATAAGGAATTTATAGGTACAACAGATAAATTGTTCGGTTTGCTCTGTAATGACATTTACTACCTTATAGATATCCTGAATACTAATAAGTGGCATTAATAGAGTATCACTTGTTCTGCTATGAAATTGGATGGTGGCGTTTATGTTGTAAGGACTGCGGCTCAAGATGCTACCAATAAAATGATAAGATGCTGTCCTTTCCTTCCTATCATAGTCTCTCCCTGGGGAGGTCTTGACACTGGCAGCTTTTGCAGACAGGATTAACTGTTCTTCACACATAAATCCACAATAAGATATCACATTCTCTTTATTTTATCTTTTATCCTACTGAGCTGTACACAGCTCTGGCAGATTTTTCAGAGCACATATCCATAACCGTGCTCATAAAAACAAGTCTCTTGGGAAAAAGTTTGCACTCCTACCAAATCTCAGCAAGACATTTTCTTGCCAAGGAAAAAAAAAATGAAACAAGACCTAGAGTTCTGCTGTGGGAGTCGAGATGTCTTTGTGTATGCATCTGTTCTGTCCTGTACACATTGCAATGGCACAGCTTCATATTGTGCTCAGTGTGAATGTCTTCACTGTTTTCCAGTGAAATACAATCATAGTGTAATAGAAACTCTGCTTTCCTAGGAAGATTTCCTTGAAAACACCGCGACAAGACAGTACCAAAAGGTATTTAGTACCAAATACTGTGATTCACTAGAATATTTATGATGAACCCACAAAATACCATAAATGTCTTAACGATGAGGGACCCACCTAATGCTGGTGCATTGTAGTCATTGTATGTTATTTTGGCTCAAATGGTTTTTCAATGAAATCTGAGTCAGTAATGGAAATAGACAAAGTTGCATAAACATTATTAATGAAACCCATTTACTGATCATACTGCATGTGATAAAAATCTATTTAGCAGAGATCCGTATTTCTGTTACCAAGCTCCATATTCTCTCCATAAACTTGCTGTAGAATCAAATAATACATTGCTGTCTTGCCTACAGCCAGTTTAGGGGAAACTGTCCACTCATTAGCTCAGGTATCATCAGAATAAATACAAATACAAGAAGTACCAGATTTAGGAATACCCATGTTGATTAGATGACATTTCTGGTAACTACTATTATACTTCTAAAATACCTAATCCATACTTAGCGATACATACGTTATAGTTATCACGTACATGTTTGGATCTCACAAAATCATCACATCAGTAACCATAGGAGATTTAATCTTGTTGCTTTGTTACTTTTCCTGTTATCACACAGCTGTCATTAGTCCCTACAGTTTAGCCAGTGCATACAAGGAGTCCATGGTAGTCTGGGACACACCGCATGTCTCCTAACTGCTTTAGTCATGGTAATGACCATTGCTAAGAACTGAAGATTTGTGTAGTTCAGAACGCACAGGTCTTTTTACATGCATCCCATGTTTGTCATTTATTTTTAGTGGACCATTAAAGTTAATTGGATTTTATTATTTTTTGAGTGAAATTCCATTTTTGTAAAGATTATTTTTATTGCAGGACCTGATATCCTACAGGACAGCCCTGAGGAAACCACTGTTGATGGCGATGGAGTTTTTACCCCAGTTCCCCTATCTGGAAGGACCATTTTATTTACCAGGTAATAGACTGCATGTATATCTAATAGTTGGGGATCTCGTGGTTAATGGTGGGGTGATTATCAGTGATATGATATGCTCTCTTTTTTAAGCACTTGCACCGTGTGAATATTTTTACCACCCATGAATGCCTGAGTTCACTTGTACACACAATTGTTGATTTATTGTTTGCACACGCTATAATATGTTGTGCGTTCCCTAGAAATGTTATTATGATGAGTTTTCACTTTTTTATTGAATGCATTCACTCAGTGTGCAGTCTTTTGTATTATGAGTATCTAGAGAGATTACCTATTCGTAAATGACATGTCTTCTTGGGTACTCTTAATCCCCACCGTAGAATCCTGATATGGAGGTCACTAAGGAGTTAATACAGGGAAGTATGGAGGGTAACCATACTTTAAATAGTAATGTATATGCAGCTTTGCCATGGAAAATAATTATATCAATATTAAGTAGCTCTTTTTATTTCTTTTTCTCTGTCTTTAGTCGACCTTTTTGTTTAGCGGTATGTTCGCGAAAGTGCTTGTGATGCGTTATGGCTTATGTATCGCAGTTTAATCTTTAACCGGTTAAGGACGGGGCCCTTTCCGTTATTTCATTCCTTTTCACTCCACCTTCAAAAATCTATAACTTTTATTTTGTCACTTAAAAAGCTATGTGACGGCTCATTTTTTGCATAACAAATTGCACTTCATAGTGATTGCTTGAATATTCCATGCCATTACTGGGAAGTGGGAAAAATTCCATGCAGTAAATGGTGAAAAAACGCATTTGTTCGTATTCTTGTGGGCTTGGATATTACGGCTTCACTTCACGCCACAATGACGCATCTAATTTATTCTTTGGGTCAGTACAATTACAGGGATACCAAATTGGTATAGTTTTTTATATGTTTCATACATTTACAAAAATTAAACCTCATGAACAAAAATTTTTTTATTTTTACGTCTTCTTGTGCTTATAACTTTCCTCATCTTGTTTTATGGGTTGCGGGTGGTGTCATCTTTGCGACTTTTATGTTTTTTCAATGATTTATTTTAGGACTGTACGACCTTTTGATCATTTTTTATAGAATTTTTATTTATTTTTAATGGCAAAAAGTGCCAGTTTTGACTTTGGACAACGATTTCCGTTACGGGTTAAACGCAGTGAAAAACCGTTATCATATTTTGATAGATCAGGATTTCGGATGCGGCGATACCTAATGTTTATGATTTTACTGTTTATTATATTATATCAGTTCTGGGAAAGGGGGGTGATTTGAATTTTTAGGTTTTTTTATTATAATTTTTTTTTTACTTTTTTTTATTTTATTTTACTATTTTCAGACTCCCAGGTACTTTAACCATAGTGTGTCTGATCGACTCCTAACCATATCTGCCATATACAGTATGGCAGTATATGGGGATTTACCCTCATACATTCAATGTGCTGATAGCACATTGTAATGAATGGGTTAACCCAATAGCTTGGTCTTCGTGAGACCGAAGCTACCATGGCGACGGATCGCCTCCCGATGACGCCACGGGGAGCGGCGATCCTCGAAAGATGGCGGCGCCCATGCGCCGCCATCTGTTTGAAGCCGCCGGCAAAGCAAGAAAACACCGCGATCGGGCCGGCACACGACGTGGTGTACCGGTAAGCCTTTGCTGCAAATATGCAGCAGAGACTTACGGCTATGGAGAGGGCTCGGCCGCGGCCCTCTGCATGCATCGGAACGCGACCGCCGCCGTGAATACACGGCGGGCGGTCCGCGAACTGGTTAAGAGCCGTTTTCCTCCAGATCAGGAGGATATTTCACAGATCAGTGGACAATACATGGTTACACTTCCTCTCTTCTCCCACTCCCTCCCCTCACACTCTTACATGACTGTGCAAGGTGTAAAAGAACCTTTTTGTGTGCATTCTTTACTAAAATTACATTTATAATAATGTAAAAATGAATTGCCACTAGTTCCTTTAATCTGAATTAGTCAATTAGGATTTTCCATACTTTCTCATTCATGTTTTCTCATTCACAAACAGTCCAAGATTTTCCCATGATGTAAAGTCAGCATAGGACAATTCTTTAACTTTAAAGATTATTAAACTTGCTTACAACTTACTTTACCCAACCATATAATATGTGTTTCACTGTATCCAGTGCATATTTTAGTATCTGCTTCTGCCTTGTTGCTATTGTTTTGTCAAATATGAGTCAAGCAATCAAGGAAATAAATTGAAAGTGAAAAGTCAACGAGACTGGTGTAAGATTGTACATTGGTGTGACAATGATAAAGATTCAGTGACCGAGTTTCTGAAGACTTTGAAGCTGCTAAGAGAGCAGTTTTACACTAAAGCCCCAAAGCAAGTACTGTAAAATTCCATTTGAATTTTCTAGCTGGAAGCCCAAACACTGCCACATGCTGATACTGATAAATCCAAAGAGGCACAACCTTTGCAAAGCATTTTATTATCAAGAGTAAAATGATGCTGCCTCAGCAGCCCATAAGTAGAAAATATATCATGTTGTATTACATTCCCTTTATATACACAATATGGTAATTGTATACATTTTGAATGTATTTTAAGGTGCTTCTAAAAAACACTCAATTATGATGCACTCAATTCTTTAACATATAAGTAAACGTGGATACTGGCAACCGTGCAAGTGATACTAAGGAAACTGTATGCACTGGTTGAAATGAGAGGAAATTGGCAAAGTCAGCATTATTACACATAACTTATTAATATTTCAATAAAACATCTACTCATTACAGATCTAGCACTTAGCAGTCTTAATTTGATACACATTTGATTCATATTGTTCACATGTACAGAAATGATTTTGAAGCAGAGATGGAGACACTTCAAACCTATTTTCAAGGAAATTGTGTCATCACCAATGACATCCTGTATATTACCCAAATATTTCTCTTTGAGACCATAGGTGACACTGGAAAAGCAGAGCAACAACTGCCAAGCACAATTCTGAAGTCACTAAGGGTGTTTTCCCAGTCTCCAAATTAAAAAGTATCTCAAAAACAAAATTATCTATATTATTCATCTATAATGTAAGCCCCTAATATCTAGGCATGAAAAGTCCTCAATGACTAAACCATTTTTTTGATTTTGCAGACATGGTAAATTATGTCCACAACTAGAGAAAAATAAATTTAAGTAGATAATTTGATCCAAATTTCATTACCATTTTGATTCGTTACCGAGCCAAAGTTCCTGGCACTTTTTGGTAACAACATTTTCCCAAAATGGTGGCTACAAGCAAGAAAACAAATTTCCAGGAATAGAACCTCTTATGTGATGATCTGTAAGTAGTTGATCAGCAGGTAGCCAAACCCTGTGATGTCTCAGCCCCTATAAATTGTGACAGATGTGTCCATGCTAAGGATAAATTGGGAAGGTGCAGAGATCTGGAGCAAGCCATGTTAAAGGAAACCTACCATGAAGAATCTACAATCAGAAGTGTATACTAGTAATATCTAAATTAACCACAGAGGCTACTGGAGCGTGTACTAACCTGGTCGGGCACTGGGAGATAAGGCTACTCCACGCCCCAGTAACCTCTGCATTTAATTTACATATTACATAAATTATGTTTGTAACAAATTAGGTTACAGTAGGTTGCAGATTAGGCCAGAGGCAGGAGAAATATACCATCAGATCTACTTCTGATGGTATATTGCTCATGGTAGGATTCCTTTAAGGGAAAGCTCTTTGGGGATATTGTTGATGACAGTCCTGCTGAAGCAGGTTGCCATTTAGTCATTTCGTGGTAAAAACACAATGTCATTGCTGCTGCAGCCAATAGTCTGCCTTCAATTGATCGATGGCAGCCTATCTAGTTACTGTTTGCCTTGTGAGCTCATGTCCATACACAATGACAATTCCATTCATATTGTAATGAAAGGGTTTAACTGGTACATGATTAGATCACTTCCCTGTATTTTCTTGGGGGGAAGGGGCGTTACTGAAGGTTGCTGTATGCTTTTCTTTTGTTCTAGGTAGGCATTAAATATGTCAGTAAATCCCTACCTACACATCCACGTATTGTTTGAGACCTGCTTCTCATACTACTGTATCACAGTATATGTTTCACTACCATTAAGAACTTGCCCTGCAACGTACAGTGGTTAAAATGCACATATTCTCAAACAGTAGGAGAATGGGGGCACTACCCACTTGCTGGATGAATGTCCATTCAGATATCTGCAAGGGGTATATAATCAAGCATGTAATATACATGGAGGGTATAGGTGTGGTGCTCAGTCGCCTCCACATAGACAAGCAAACTGATAAAATAAAGTAATACAAGAATGATTTTTAAACTCTCTCCTCTACAATCTATCTTTAATTATAGCTTATTGCTAGCACTTGCGATTATTTAGCCCTATCCACCACCTTCATGCCAGTGAGGTGTGAAGGGGGGGGTGACCAGCCAAACAGAGGGTGCGGCTGCCCGGGAGAGGGCCGGCGTAGGGTGTTATTGACCCCGTGCCTGCGCACTCACTGCAGCCAGCAAGTTTTTACATGTGATAATTAGACAGCTACGTTTTTTTCTATGCTAGGCAGGGCAATTTAATATATCTGTGCAATCATTTTCTAGCAAAGTTGTGTCCTTCTAGAGCAAAGCAGGAAACAAGAAGGTTGAGTTCTGAATCTCTAAAGGTGAACGTATTGACAGAAAGAAATGTAAAAGTGTATAAAATTAAATATATACTAGTACTCAATCTCTTCCCAAAAGACTCATATAAATACATGTCTGGATTAATATTAAGAGTGGTGTGAGAGGACTCATTGGCTAAGTTCATGGTGAATCTGCTGAATTCTATAGCAGTCATCTGCTGTTAACTGCCAAGATCGGTATTGGCACTTAACCTGTTAGGTACTATAAACTCACCCAACCGTGGCACTTAAACAGCATCACATCATTGGGCGGCTTCGATCATTTGTGACAGTCAGTGTGTTCATATCCGATTACTGTCCCTGATGAAATTGATACAGAAACACATGAGTCTCTTTATCTTGCTTCGGTAATAGGTTCTAGACAGTCTCTTCTGAGAGAGAGGAGATTAGAACACAATGCTTTTTACAAAGGCTAAGCCAGATTCTCCTAACTTGAGCATCATTGCGACCTATAAATACAACCATAAAGTGCCATAAAGAGGGAAACTGGGGACTGGTAACCCTGTCATACTCTGATTGTTATTTTGTGGTGGAAGGCTCGCACTAACTATTGATTCTACCCTAGTTTTAGCTTACACTATTAATGATTGAAGAGAAAAAATTCCAGCTACAAACGGTGTCCACGTGCGGTTAAAACACTGTTGTCTTTATTCAAAAAGTGTAAAAGCAAAAAATATAATTAAGGCAAACAGCCTATAGGCATGGTAAACACTGGCATCGGGTAGTGAGGGGACGGGTAGAGCCCTTCCAAGGAGGAGATCAAGAGGTTACTTCTCATAGAGAAAACCCTTCTGGATCTTCTACGTTACAAAACTCCGTTTTCCGAAGAGCCTAAAAAAAAACAAGATTTAATAGATCAATGACTGATACTATTCTTCTAGTATATGGTTTAGATATACTTTGTCTTTCTTATATGACTACTTACCCATTTTAACTACTTTGTACTTTTAAGTAATAATGTTGTTAAAAAATCATTGCTGTTCTCTGTTTTTGACTCTAGGCTCGTTTCCAGCTCAGGCGTTGGGTAGGGCACAGTCTTTACTTGACTGAGAGACCTTACACGACTCCGCCCATTTTTGTATCATGTGATCCCAGTCCATTCTGCATATTAAGCCCCAGTTTACTGTGACTATTCCATGCTAGGAGATGATTCTCTGAAGCGTTGGGGCTAGCACCGTCCCATCACTACCCGATGCCAGTGTTATCCATGCCATAGGCTGGTGCTATTATATTTTTTTGCTTTTACACTTGTTGAAATAAAGACAACAGTGTTTTAACAAAACAAAAATTCACCGTCAACTGGAACCCGTTTGTAGCTGGAATTTTTTTTCCTTTGCGAATCTTTCTGTACTACGGAGCCAAAGTGTCCAGTGATCACGTGGATGCCACGGTCGGCATTTGTCCTGATCATCCAGGTGAAGCTGACTTATTCCTTTGCTGGTGTCTACTATATTGGTTACATTTTTAAAGTCCAATCAAACAAGACTCTTCTAAGAGTTTACTTCAGGAATTATATATATGAGGATAAAGTAAGTGTTACAAACTACTGTGTAAGAGTTACAATGATGAACCCTCTTTAACATTGAACTTTATCATATATATGTATGTATAATTCAAAGGTCTGGAGATACATTTCTCGTGAGCAGCTACATTACAGTATACACATAGACCTAAACCCTGCAGCTGCTAGAATGTTTAAAAGTCATCTGGCATTCATACCATATTTCCCATGTGCTAAATATATATAGGTATAAATGTAGCATACGGAAAAATGTGTAAAGGTGCAGTGACAAAATTAGAAATGATCCCACATAACCCGATGAAAAAGTCTACATTAATTAAAGAAAAGACAGCCAAAACAGTTTGATACGCTGTTCACCAACTGAGTCGTAGATAAAGTGCACACTGTACACAGCCTGGAACAAAGACAGTATACCTGTCTAAATCTAACTTTTACATTATAAGATCATAAAAAATGTCTGGTCTTAAAATCTCGTAACTAGTAGGTAATGCAAAACCTCAAATAAACTTGCTGATAAGTGATGGTGTTAAGCTTGAGCCTTGGGAGCTGTGTATCATGTTTTGTGAAAGTGCTTGCAGCTACTTCAAGTGCTCTGCATTGAACTTTCACATACCCCTCCCCCTGCCTGAGTAACTTTGCTGTAACCAACCCAAATCCTGCAACAGCTTTACTGAGCTTAAAGAAAATCACTGCTTCATGAGTACAGTTTTGAGCTGAGCACACATACAGACTAGCGTTATTCATTGGATAAGGTTTTTTATCTTTTTTTCAATAAATCGCTATTGCTGAGAAAAACATTTATAAAATATTAATATAGTTCTAGTGCTCCAGGGTGTTTGGGTTAGCAGATTTCCCAAGACTAATACAGCCACGTCTCGATGGTGGATCCACAATCTAGTACATCTGTAGGAAACTGGTTTATCTGATGTGGGAAGAGGCTGTTGACTTGAGAATGAGTAGAAGTTTCTTCCTACAGTCCTTGCTCACGCTCCGCCAGATTGGAATTGGGTGGAACTCCAAACTTTACCTAGACTTTGCAAACACTTTGACTAGAACATTTGTATTTTTCTTTATGACCTGATATGAGATCCAGAGAATTCAATAAGGGGCACTTTCTTTTTCTCGTGACTGCTTACAGTTATATACTGCTTCCCTTCAAAAGTAAAAGTAAAAAGCTGTCATTTCCAAAATAAATATAATAAACATTAAAGCATGTGAGGTGGTACCATTCTGGCAAAATCTACCCCCCCTCCCCCCATCTATGCATCTATCTGCTTTCATACCTCTAAACAATAGAAACTACATGAATATTTTTTTTTCCATTTAATGACTGTATAAGTAAGAAATATCGATGGCGTGGACTCTCCTATGTCGGAAACATAACATAACCGTATATTCCGCGTATAAGACGACCTGGTGTATAGACGACCCCCCTACTTTACTGTTTAAATATAGAGTTTAAGATATATCGCCGTATAAGACTACCCCTTTCCAACGCATACAAAACAACCGGTAAAAATTTTAAAAAACAGATTGAATTAACATGGTCCTTTTTTAAATGTAAATTCTTATGACATGCAGAGTATATCGAGGAAAACTATGCTCCATAAAATAAGGCATACAACACAAAGTACATTACAGCCAGCCACCGTGTATCAGCTCAGCCCCGTAGTTAAGAACAGCACCCAGCAAAAAAGCACAGCCCGAGTATTATAACAGCACTGCCCCCAGTAGTAAAAAAAAAAAAAAAAAAAATACACCGCACAGCCACCCAGTAGTAACGCACTGCCCCAGTAGTATACAGCACTGCCCCCAAGTAGTATACAGCAAGCCCCCAGTAGTATACAGCAACAGCCCCCAGTAGAAAACGCCAGCAGCCCAGTATATACAGCAATGCCCCCAGTAGTATTACAGCACAGCCCCAGTAGTATAACAGCACAAGCCCCCAGCATAAATGATACAAAACAGTTCTCTGCTACCTCCAACTTCGCTGTGACCAGCGCAAGGTACATCCAAAAAGCCCACGGAAAAAGGCACATGTTCCAGGAAGAAGAACTTGATGTCAGCGCTTCAAGGCTATGCAGTAAAAATACAAATGTTTATTTCCAAGTAAAGTAAAATCCACAAAAGGCAAGTTAACATAGCTGTGGGCCCGGTGTAGTGAACCGACGCGTGCGCCCTAGTCTCAGTGGATTAAATGGTCTCAGAGCCAATTAAACTCTGCAATACCGACTTTAAGATTCCTCTCCGGTAATGGCGGTGACGTCACGGTCACGTGACCGTAGTCACCTATCGGTTGAGACCCGCCACCTCTGTACAGGGGATATGTGTATAGAACTACAAAAGGTTTAAAAGCAAACATATTAGAGGGTAAGGTAGGGTACTGAAGAGACACTGGATATAAAAGCCAATTATAATAACAAAGAGGATTATAAGTTAACCACTATCACGAGAACTCAAAAATGGGATGTCCCATGTGATATCAATCGTAGATACCTAAGACAACATGGATGAATAAAGTAGTGAACGCTAAAAACCCAGGGCCAATAAGTGTATTGAGATAAAGACTAAATGACGATCCTTTACATAATTAGCCTGAGCATAGCTGTAGATATATCTATTCAAATATAGGGGGAAAAAATAAACCTAAAAGTTATATACATAAACTGGCACAGCCAGAGTATATCAACAGGTGAACAAGGAGGAGCCAAAGTAAAAAACAGTAAGTGCAGAAAAGGCGGGAGAAGAAGGGGAGGGGAGGGAAAGGGGGAAGAAAAAGAAAAAAGGAGGAACCCACTAAAAGAGGAGAGACATATACATATTGAAGAGGATAAATGACCAAGGCATATACCTAGTAGGTAAAAGAAGTCAAGTCCTGTTGAGTTCTCATCCTGAGCGTTAGGTGTGGTTTTCAATACAAACATCCAGTATGTCTCCCTGTTCATAGTAGTATACAGCAGCGCCCCAGAGTAATACAGCACTGCCCCCCAGTCAGTTACAGCACTGCCCCACGTAGTATACAGCACAGCCCCCAGTAGTATACAAGCACTGCCCCAGTATATAACAGCACTGCCCCCCGTAGTATACAGCCCAGCCCGCATTAAAACAAAAAAAAAAAACTTATATACTCACCCTCGGGGGGGTCGGGTGCGCCCCGATGTGCGGCGCTGCCCCGCAGATGTCCCCCTCTTCGTTCTCTTCGCTGGGCGCCACCATTGATCTCCCGCTTCAGTCCTATATGACGCGCCGCTTGCTGACGTCATACTAGGCGCCGACCCGTGGAAAACTGGCGGCGCCCGACAAGAAAGGAAGACGGCGCGGAAGACTGAAGAACAGCACAGCGCGTGAGTATTTTCCCCAAGATGTCTTTTTGTAGGCTTCCGGCACTTTTGAGGCTGCGCAGCCATCCGCTGTGCAACACCCGCGATCGGTGCTACACCGATGGGGTGGTTCGTAAGCCTTTGCTGCAAATGCAGCAAAGACTACCGCTATTGGAAGTCTCAGACACGTTGAGCCCTCTCCATTGCACCGGACGCCCGACTGTATAAGACGATTACCGGCGTATAGTACGACCCCAGAGAAGACAGGATTTTCTGTCTTCAAAAGTCGTCTTATACGCCGGTACTACGGGAAGTTCTTTGCGAAGACCTAACGATACCTTCTTATATTCAGTACAAAACTATAGTTATGAAAATATCCTCATGCTCCTTACTAATTTGAAGCTCGATGTAATGGAATTATTGTCGGTATTTAGTAGTCAAAGGAAAACCAATATATCCTAATAGATGCCGCTTTCCCCCTAGTTTCAAAACCTATGAGATTTTGTAAATGTGTCCCTCAGTGCAGCCATGACTGGTTCCTTGCCCTGCAGTCTTGCTAGTCTGTTCCTAATACAATGAACTTGTTACAGAGAGTCATCAGCAGTTTCCAACAGGGCAAGACAAAAACACATCACAAGCTTGTGAAATGGAATCTCTGGCTGCAGGCAACAGACATTAGAGCAGTCATCAGCTCAGGATGTCATTTCATCTAACCGACGAATTGTCCAAGATTCCATAAAAACTGTGAATTTACAGAAAAAAATCTGCAATCCAATAATGTATTAACCATAAATGTAACATGAAAAATAAATATGGATCTACTATATGTGGCTATGGTTTTCAACTTTTTTCTTCGCTTGCCTTCCTCTCATGTTTTTAAGCACGTTCATAATAATTAAAGCTACAAAATATTTAGGTGGCCAAAAATCAGAAACCAACCAAAAGTCCCAATAAATCGAGGTTAACCAGAACAATACTAACTCTTTCACCCATAGGCATATTACTAACAGCCAGTGAATTACAATGAGATCCTTCTGACACAATTATTAGTCATATGCAACAGTTTGAAATATTGATAATGTGCCACTTCCATTGTTCAGAGACAGTGTGTGTGTAAGTAACAAAATTAGAGCCTCAACAGTGTCTCGTACTCTTTTGCTTATAAACCCTATGGATTGCAGGTAAACACTAAGGCCACATGTATGACTTTATAATTTAGGAATTAGCATAAAATTACGAGATTGCAATTGAGGGGTAGAAAACTGTGCAGGTGGATGTTCCACACGTGTGTCTGTAGGCTATGTAGGTTATTAATTTGGAGAATCTGCTTATTAATTTATGGGCTAAATAATTTGGTTAAACCTCTCTTTGATTCCGGGGATCCCATTGGAGTACAAAATATATCAAAAGTTATTTAAGAAGTGACACATTAACAGACATTACCCCCTAGGATGGGGGGGGGCGCACCAGGCGTTATAGTACGTCCCCGGGGCTAGCTGCCCTTAGCGCAGGGGACGTTCTATACGTCTGCTTCTGGCAACCGGCTCCACGAACTGAGCCGTACCAGAACAGCGGTGCTCAGCTGTCTAGGTACAGCTTACAGACCTGCGCTAACACCCGCGATCGAGCGGCTTCGATCGCGGGTGTTAACCCTTACACGCACGACGTCAAACTGACCGCGCGTGTAAGGGTGTAGCGCTGTGATCGGATCCCCCGTGACCGCTACCGGGGGATCGATCCTCTGCGGCAGCTCCGAGGACTGCATCTGTGCCCCGGAAAAAGTGCCTCGGTCTCCATGGCAGCCAGCCCCTTCACGGGTCTGGCGTAAAAGTCTGAGGCTGCGAACAGACTTGCTCAGACAGTTTACAATCCACTCTACACATAAATAGTATTGTAGAGCAGTGTATTGAACTTAAAACCAGTGAATCAAGCATCACTGGTTTAAGTTCAAGTAGTGTATACATAAAAATATGCAAAAACAGGTTAACACTACAGCTGTATAAGATAAAAAAATTATACATAAAAATAATAGCCCCTGAAAATTCACTTTCCATAAAAAAACTTAAAGTATAAAAACACATCAAAGACAACAAAAAACCCGCTATTTGTATTGCCGCGTCCCTAACAATTGCATAATAAAACATAATTGTTACTGGACCGCACGGTAAACGCCGGAGGAAAAAAACAAAAAAAAACGTTCCCGAAAAAACGAAGCTTTTTAAGTTAATAGTCCCCTATAAAAAATGCTCTCAAAAAGTGATTAAAAATTTAATTCACTCAAAAAGCCCACTAAAAAAACAACTGTTCTCGCCAAAAAATAGCCCTACAAGATTTGTCCTGCCAAAAAATAAACAAAGTTTGCTATAAAAGATGGTGAATGCGAAAATTGAATAGATTTCTCCAAATTAGTTTTTTATTTCAGTACCATTGAATAAAATACACAAAACCCCCACATATTTGTGGTCTCCCTGCGTCTAACAATGTATATAATAAAACAGAATCGTTATTGATGCCGCAAAGTGACCCCGTAAAACAACTAAAAAACTCTCTCTGATAAAGACTGATGTTTATTAATGCCCTGTAAAATGCCTTAAAAAGTGATTTTAAAAAGTTACGCAATCTAAAATAACACTAAAAAGAGCTACATTCTCCTGCAGAAAATAAGCCTTAAACAGCATTTTGAGGTGAAACTAAAAAAGTTATGTCATGTAGTCGGTGATGCTAAAATTAACAACAATTTGCCAAAATAATATTTTATTTCAGTAATAAATGGGAAAAATAAAAAAATAATATAATGAAGTATTTCAAAATGGGCGACCCATAAATAAAATAATATACTAATTTTTCATCATGGTATGGTTTAACGGCCACAAAAAAAACAACATGAAAAAGTCTCAAAATTATGATTTCATTTCCTCCACCAACAAGATAATTAAAATCTCCAAATTACTCTAGATGCCAGCCCAAAATTCGTATTGAAAGTGCTCTCATGGGCAAAGAATAAGCCCTATAGGCCTCATTAAAAAAGAAAAAAATTACTACCTGTACAAGTGACAGAAAATTGCTCGGAATGGCGCCTCCTTCCCTTCTATGCCCGGCCGTGCGCCCATACAGCGGTCATCACCGCTAGTGGGGTATCCGTGTCTCGGGAGAATTGGTATCTAAACTTTGTGGAGCCTTTTTTCTTTATCCATTACAAAATGTTTAAAATTTTCCACCCAAAATGAGTGATTGTGAAACAAATCTACAATTTGCAGAATCCACCTCCATTTTGCCCTTCCAGAGGAGGAGATCACAGAAGGTTACTTCTCAATAGAGAAACCTTCTGGATCTTCTCGTTACAAACTCGTGTTCCGGAAGGCCTAAATAAAAAACAAGATTTAATATATCAATACTGATACTTTCCTCTAGATATGTTACAGATACACTTGTCTCTCTTATATGACTTACTTACCTCATTTTATCTACTTTGACTACTTTTAAGTAATAATGTGTTAAAAAATCAGGTTTGGCTGTGTGCTTTGCGTGCTTCTTTCGGTTTACCACTCTAGGCTCGTCGTTCTTCCAGCTTCAGCGCAGGGTTGGGTTGGTTTCAGGGGCAACAGATCTGTTCACCTTGCGTGGAGCCCATGTGACTTACGACTCCGCCCATTTTGTATCCTGTGATCCCAGTCATTCTTGCATTTAAGCCCAGTTTTACTGTGACATTCGCCATGCTAGGAGATGATTCTCTGAAAGCGTTGGGCCTGCTACCGTCCCCCTCACTACCCATGCAGTGTTATCCATGCCTATAGGCTGTGTGCTTAATTTATTTTTTTGCTTTTACACTTTTTGAAAAAGACAAACAGTGTTTTAAAAAACAATTAACGAAAAAATTCAACGAACTGGAACCCGTTTGTAGATGGAATTTTTTTCCTTCATCTTTCTGTACTGGAGCCAAAGTGTCCATGACTCACGGATGCCACGGCGCATTTGTCATGATGCATCAGGTGAGCTGACTTATTCCTTTTGCTGGTCTACTAGTATCTGGTTACATTTTTAAAGGTTCCAATCCAAACAACATCACTTCTAAGAGCTTACCTTCAGTGAACTTAATATAGTATGGAGGATAAAGTAAAGGTTAACCAAACTAACTGTGTATAGATGTTACAATGTAACCTCTTTAACTTGAACTTTATCATATATATCGTATGTATAATTCAAGGTCTGAGATAATTCTCGTGAGCAGCATACAATTACAGTATACACATAGACCTAAACCCTGCAGCTGTCAGATGTTTAAAAGTCATCTGCATTCATACATATTTCAGATGTGCTAAATATATATAGTGTATAATGTAGCATACGGAAAAATGTGTAAAGGGCAGTGAAAAATTAGAAAATGATTCCACATTAACTCCATGAAAAAGTCTACATTAATTAAAGAAAAACAAGCCAAACAGTTTGATACATGCACCATGAGGCGAGATAAAGGTTCAACTGCTACACAGCTAGCCAAAAGAAGTATACCCGTCTAAATTCTAACTTTTACATTATAAGTGCATAAAAAATTTCTGGTCTTAAAACTCGTAATAGAGGTAATTCAAACCTCAAATAAACATTGCTGACTAAGTGATGGTTGTTTAAGATTGAGCCATTGGGAGCTGTGGAATCACTGTTTTGTGAAAGGGCTTGCAGCTTTCAAGTGCTCTGCATGAACTCTTCACATATGCCCTCCCCCTGCCTGAGTAACTTTGCTGTAACCAACCAAATCCTGCAACAGCTTTACTTGAGCTTAAACGAAAATCAACTGCTCATGATACAGTTTTGAGCTGAGCAGCACACATACAACAGCGTTTTCATTGGATAACGGTGTTTATATCTCTTTTTTCAATAAATTCGCTATTGCTGAGAAAAACATTTAAAAATATTCAATATACTTCTAGGCTCCAGGGTGTTTGGGTTTAGCAGATTCCCAAGTAAACAGCACGTCTTCGATTGGTGGATCCACAATTTAGACATGTGTAGGAAACTGGTTTATCTGAGTGGGAAGAGGCTGTTGACTTGAGAATGGAGTCAGAGTTCTTCCTACAGTCCTTGCTCACGTCGCCCACGCATTGGAATTGGGTGGAACTCAAACTTTACCTAGACTTGCAACACATTTGACTAGAACCATTTGGTATTTTTTTTTATGACCTGATATGAGATCCCAGAGAATTCAATAAGGGTGCACTTTCTTTTTCTCGTGAATGCTTACAGTATAACTGCTTCCCTTCAAAAGTAAAAGTAAAAGCTTGTCATTCCAAAATAATATATTAAACACATTAAGCATGTTGAGGTGGGTACCATTCTGGCAAAATCTATCCCCCCTCCCCCATCTATGCCATCTATCTGCTTTAATACCTCTAAACAATAGAACTAACATAATATTTTTTTTTCCATTTAATGACTGTACATAAGTAGAAATAACCGATGGCTACATTCCATGTCGGAACTAACATAACCGTAATTCGTCGTATAAGAACGACCTGTGTATAGACGACCCCCCTACTTTACTGTTTTAACAATATAGAGTTTAAGAATATATCGCCGTATAAGATAACCCCTTTCCAACGCATACAAAACACCGGTAAAAATTTTAAAAAAGAACAGATTGTGAATTAACATGGTCCTGTTTTAAATGTAATTCTTATGACAATGCAGGAGTATACGCAGGAAAACTATCGCTCATAAAATAAGGCATACAACAAACAAGTACATTACAGCTCCAAGCCCGGTACAGCTCACCGTGTATAACAGCTACGCCCCATTATATACAGCACAGCCCCCATAGTTAGCAGCTGAGTATGTAACAGCAACTGCCCCCAGTAGTAAAAAAAAAAAAAAAATACACCGCACAGCCACCAGTAGTAACGGCACTGCCCCAGTAGTATACAGCACTGCCCCCAAGTAGTATACAGCAAGCCCCCAGTAGTATACAGCACAGCCCCCAGTAGTATAACGCCCAGCCCAGTAGTATGACAGCAACTGCCCCCATAGTATTACAGCACATGCAGTAAGACACCCCCACAAGTACAATAATGATCACAAAAGTTCCTGCCACCTCCAACTTGACTGTGACCAGCGCAAGAGTACATCCAAAAAGCCCACGGACAAAGGCACATGTTCCAGGAAGAAGAACGTGATGTCCAGCGCTTCAAGGTATGCAGTAAAAATACAAAATTGTTTATTTCCAAGTAAAGTAAAATCCACAAAAGCAAGTTAACATACTTGTGGGCCCAGGTGTAGGACCGACGCGTTCGCCCTATCTCCGTGGTTAATCATGGTCTCAGTAAGCCAATAAACTCTGCAATACCTGACATTTAAAGATTCCGCTCCGGTAATGGCGGTGACGTCACGTCACGTGACCGTAGTCACACTATCGGGTTGATACCCGCCCACACTCGTATCAGAGGATATGTGTAATAAGACTACAAAAGGTTTAAAAGCAAACATATTAGAGGGTAGGTAGGTCATGAAGAGACACTGATTATAAGCTCATATTATAATACAAAGAGGATATTTAAGTTAACACATATACACGAGAACTCAAAATGGGATGTCACCATAGTGAGTTTAATCGTAGTATACCATAAGACAAACATGGATGAAGTAATAGCTAGGGAAGCTTAAAAAAACCCAGGCACAATAAGTGTAATTGATGATAAAGACTATGACGTATACTTTACATAACATAGCCTGCATAGCTTGTAGAATATCTATTCAAAATATAGGGGAAAAAATAAACCTAAAGATATATACATAAACTGGCACAGCCAGAGTATAAACGAGGTGAACAAGGAGGAGCCAAAGTAAAAAAACAGTAAGTGCAGAAAAGGCGGGAGAAGAAGGGGAGGGAGGGGAAAGGGGGGAAAGAAAAAGAAAAAAGGAGACCACCAAAAGAGGAGAGCATATACAAGTTGAAGAGGATAAATGACCAGGCATATACCTAGTAGGGTAAAGTAAGTAGTCAAGTCCAGTCTGAGTTCATACCTGAGGCTTGGTGGGTTTTCAATACAAACATCAGTATGTCTCCCTGTTCATAGTGTATACAGCACAGCCCCAGTAGTATACAGCACTGCCCCCCAGTGTTACAGCACTGCCCCACGTAGTATCAGCACAGCCCCAGTGTATACAAGCACTGCCCCAGTAGTATACAGCACTGCCCCCAGTAGATACACCCAGCCCGCATTAACAAAAAAAAAAAAAACTTATGATACTCACCCTCGGTGGGGCGGTCGGGGGGCGCCCCGAGGTGCGGCCTGCTCCCACGATGTCCGCCCTTCTTCTTTCTTGCTGGGCGCCACCATTGATCTTCCCGCTCAGCCTATATGACGGCCGTGTCTGACGTCATACTAGCGCCGACCCGTGGAAAACATGGCGGCGCCCAGAGAAGAAAGGAAGACGGCGCGGAAGACTGAAGACAGTCACAGCGCGTGAGTATTTTCCCCACCGATGTCTTTTTGAGGCTTCCGCACTTTGAGGCTGCGGCAGCCATCGCTGTGCAAACACCCGCGATCGGTGCTACACCGATGGGGTTCTGTAAGCTTTGCTGCAAATGCAGCAAAGACCTACCGCTATTGGAAGTCTCGCACGTGAGCCCTGCTCATTGCACGGACGCCCGATGTATAAGACGATTAACCGGCGTATAATCGACCCCAGAGAGACAGCAAGATTTTCTGTCTTCAAAAGTCGTTTATACGCCGGTACTACGGAGATTTCTTTGCAAGACCTACGATACCTCTTAATATTCAGTACAAAAACTATAGTTATGAAAATATCTCTCATGCTCCTACTAATTTGACAGCTCGATGTAATGGAATTAATTGTGGTATTTAGTACAAAGGAAACCAAATATATCCTGATAGATGCCGCTTTCCCCCTAGTTTCAATACATGAGATTTTTGTAAATGTGTCCCTCAGGCAGCCATGCTGTGTTTCCTTGCCCTGCAGTCTTGCAGTCTGTTCTAATACAATGACTTGTTACAGAAGCCATCAGCAGTTTCCACAGGGCAAGACAAAGAAACATCACAGCTTGTGAACTGTGATCTCTGGCTGAGGCAACAGAGTTAGAGCACATCAGCTCGATGTCATTTCATCTAACCGACGAATTGTCCAAGATTCCATAAAAACCTGTGAATTTACAGAAAAAATCTGCAATCCATATACATGTATTAACCATAATGTAACATGAAAAATAACTAATGGATCTATATACTGTGGTCATGGTGTTCAACTTTTTTTTGCTTGCTCCTCCTCATGTTTTAAGCACGTCATAATAAATTAAAGCCTACAAACTATTTAGGTGGCCAAATCAGAAACCAACACAAAAGTTCACCAATAAATCGAGGTTAAACCGAACAATACTAACTCTTTCCCATAGGCATATTACTTAACAGCAAGTGATTACAATGATGATCTTCTGACCAATATTAGTCAATCATGCAACAGTTTGAAATATTGATAATGTGCCACTTCCAGTGTTCAGAGACATTGTGTGTAGTAACACAATTAGGCCTCCAAGTGTCTTCGTACTCTTTTGCTTATAAACCCTATGGATTTGCAGTAACACTAAGGCACATGTATGACCTTTATAATTTAGGAATTAGCAAAAAGTTCGAGATCTGAGATAGAGGGGTAGAAAACGTGCAGGTGGATGTTCACGTGTGTCTGTAGGCTATGTGTTATTAATTTGGAGAATAGGCCTTATTAATTTATGGGCTCATAATTTGGTTAAACCTCTCTTTGATTCCGGGTCCATTGGAGTACAAAATATATCAAAAGTAAATTTAAACGAAGACAACATTAACAGACATTACCCCCCCTTAGAATGGGGGGGGGGGGCGCACCAGACGTTATAGGTACGTCCCCGGGGCTAGTGCTTAAGCGCAGGGGACGTTCTATAACGTCTGCTTCTGCACGGCTCCACGAACGAGCCGTACCAGAAGTCACCGGGTCGACTCAGCTGTCTAGACAGCTACAGCTGCGCTAAACACCCGCGATCGAGCGTCTCCGATCGCGGGTGGTTAACCCCTTACACGCCGCGTCAAACATGACCGCGGCGTGTAAGGGGTTGTAATGCGCTGTGAATCGGAATCACCCCGTGACCGTTACCGGGGGATCGACCTCTGCGCGGCAGCCCCAGGACTGTCTGTGCCCCGGAAAAAAGTGCCCGGTCTCCATGGCAATCCACCCCTTCCCGGGTCTGGCGTAAAGTCTGAGCGCATGCGAATTGCCTCAGACAGTTTTACAATCCCCTCTACACATAAATAGTATTGTAGAGCATGTATTGAACTTAAACCAGTGATCATAGATCACTGGTTTAAGTTCAAGTATTATACATTAAAAATATGCAAAACAGAACATACAGCATGGTATAGAATAAAAAAATTACTACATAAAAATATAGCCCCTAAAAGGTCATTTCCCATAAAAAACTATAAAGTATAAAAACAATAAAGACAACAAAAAACCCGCTATTTTTGTTGCCGCGTCCCGTAACATTGGCATAATAAACAAATTGTTACTGGCCACACGCACGGTAAACCGCCGGAGGAAAAAAACAAACAAAAACGTTCCCGAAAAAAGAATTTTTAAGTTAATACCCGTATAAAAAATGCTCTAAAAAGTGATTAAAAATTTAATGCACTCCAAAAAGCCCACAAAAAGAACAACTGTTCTCGCAAAAATAAGCCCCTACAAATATTTGCTGCAAAAAATAAAAAGTTTGACTATAACAAGATGGTGATGCAAATTGAATAGATTTTCTCCAAATTAGTTTTTTATCAGTACCAATGAATAAAATACACAAAACCCCCACATATTGTGGTACTCCCTGGTTTAAAATTGATATAATAAAACCAGAATCCGTTATTGATCCGCAAAGTGAACCCCGTAAAAACAACTAAAAAAACTCTCTCTGATAACGTGATGTTTATTAATGCCCTTAAAAATGCCTCTAAAAAGTGATTTTAAAAAGTTTTACGCAATCTAAATATAACACTAAAAAAGAGCTAACATTCTCTGCAGAAAAATAAGCCTTAACACATTTTGAGGTGAAAATAAAAAAGTTATGATCTATGTAAGTCGGTGATGCTAAAATTAACAACAATTTTGCCAAATATACTTTTATTCAGTAATAAATGGGAAAAATAAAAAAAATAATATAATGAAGTATTTCATAAATGGGCGACCCATAGAATAAAAATAATATACTATTTTCTCATGGTATGGTTAACGGCCACAAAAAAAACAACATAAAAAGTCCTAAAATTGATGATGTTCATTTCCTCCACCAACAAAGATTAATTAATCTCACAATTACTATAGATGGCCCCAAAATTACGTATTAGAAAAGTGCTCTCATGGGCAAAGAAATAAGCCCTATATGGCCTCATTAAAAAAGAAAAAAATTATAGACCTGTACAAGGTGAAAGCAAAATTGTCCGGATGGCGCCTCCTTCCCTTCTATGCCCGGCCGTGCGCCCATACAGCAGGTCTCACCACTGCTAGGGGTATCCGTTGTCTCGGGGAACTTGGCTATCAAACTTTGTGGAAGCCTTTTTTCATTTATCCATTACAAAATTGTTAAATTTTCCACCCAAAATGATTGTGATTGTGAACAAATCTTACAATTTGCAGACTCCACCTCACTTGTCTCTCTTATATGACTTACTTACCTCATTTTATCTACTTTGATACTTTTAATGTAATAATGTGTTAAAATAATCAGTCTGTTCACCTTGCCGTGAGAGCCCCATGTGACTTACGACTCCGCCCATTTTTGTATCATGTGATCCCAGTCATTCTCATTTAAGCTCCCAGTTTACTGTGACAGATTAGCCATGACTAAGGAGATGATTCTCTGAAACGCGTTGGCTGCTACCCGTCCCCTCACTACCCGATGCCAGTGTTTACCATGCCTATAGGCTGTTTGCCTTAATTATATTTTTTGCTTTTACACTTTTTGAATAAAGACAACAGTGTTTTAACCGCACGTGGACACCGTTTGTAGCTGGAATTTTTTCTCTTCAATCTTTCTGTACTCGGAGCCAAAGTGTCCATGCTCACGGGATGCCACGTCTGCATTTGTCCTGATTCATCCAGGTGAGCTGACTTATTTCCTTTTGCTGGTTCTACACTATTAATGGTTACATTTTTAAATTCCAAACACATACTCCTTCTCTAAGAGTTTACTTCAGTGAACTTATATAGTATGTGAGGATAAAAGTTAAGGTTACCAAACTACTGTGTATTAGATGTTACAATGTGAACCCTCTTTACGTTGACTTTTCATTATATATCGTATGTATAATCAAGGTCTGAGATAATGTCTCGTGAGCAGCATACAATTACAGTATAACACATAGACCTAAAACCCTGCAGCTGTCAGAATGTTTAAAAGTCATCTGCATTCAATACATATGTTCCCAATGTGCTACAATAATATAGGTATCAAATGTAGCATACGGAAAATGTGTAAAGGGCAGTGAAAAAGTAGAAATGATCCACATATAACCCATGAAAAAGTCCTCATTAATTAAAGAAACAGACAGCCAAACATTTGATACATGTTCACCAACTGAGGCGAGATCAAGTGTTCACACTGCATACACAGCTGAACTCAAAGACAGTATACCCTGTCTAAATCTAACTTTTAACATTATAAGAAGTCATAAAAAATGTCTGGTCCTTAAAAATTCTAACTAGTAGGTAAATCAAACCTCAAATAAACTTGCTTGATAATGATGGTGTTAAGTTGAGCCTTGGGAGCGTGGATCAACTGTTTTGTGCAAAGGTGCTTGCAGCTCTTCAAGTGCTCTGCATTGAACTCTTCACATATGCCCCTCCCCCTGCCGAGTAACTTTGCTGTAAACCAACCAAAATCCTGCAAACAGCTTTACTGAGCTTATAACGAAAATCAACTGGCTGATCATGATACAGTTTTGAGCTGAGCAACACATACAGACAGCGTTTTCATTGATAAGGTTTTTTATCTCTTTTCAATAAATTCGCTATTGCTGAGAAAAAACAGTTTATAAAATATTACAATAGCTTCTAGCTCCAGGGTGTTTGTGTTTAGCAGATTCCCAGCTAAGACAGCACTGTTTCGATGTGGATCCACATCTTTAGTACAGTGTAGGAAACTGGTTTAGCTGAGTGAGAGGCTGTTGACTTGAGTAAGGAAGTAAGAGTTCTTCCTACAGTCCTTGCTCGCTCCGCCCACGTTGAATTGGGTGGAATCCAAACTTTACCTAGACTTGCAACACATTTGACTAGAACCATTTTTTTTTTTTATGACCTGATATGAGATACCCAGAAGAATTCAATAGGGGCACTTTTCTTTTTCTCGTGAATGCTTACAGTATATACACTTGCTTCCTTCAAAAGTAAAAATAAAAAGCTTGTCATTCCAAAATATCTTAAAACATTAAGCATGTGAGGTGGGTACCATTCTGGCAAATCTACCCCCCCTCCCCCCATCTATGCCATCTATCTGCTTGCATACTCTAAACCAATAGAACTAACATAATATTTTTTTTTCCATTTAATGACTTAATAAGTAGAAATAAGATGGCGTGACATCTCCATGTCGGAAAACATAACATAACCGTATATTCCGCGTATAAGACGACCTGGTGTATAAGACGACCCCCCTACTTTATGTTTAAATATAGAGTTTAAGATATATCGCCGTAAAGAGTACCCCTTTCCAACGCATACAAAACAACCGGTAAAAATGTTTAAAAAAAAGATTGAATAACATGGTCCTGTTTTAAATGTAATTTCTATGACATGCAGAGTATATGAAGGAAAACTATCGCTCCTAAAATAAGGCATACAACAACAAACAGTACCATTACACTCCAGGCCAAGTGTATACAGCTCAGCCCCGTAGTATACAGATCAGCACAGCATTAGTCAAGCACAGCCCTGCAGTATTATAACAGCAACTGCCCCCAGTAGTAAAAAAAAAAAAAAAATACACCCGCACAGCCACCCAGTTAGTAACGGCACTGCCCCAGTAGTATACAGCACTGCCCCCAATAGTATACAGCACAGCCCCCAGTAGTATACAGCACAGCCCCCAGTAGTAATAAGCCCACCCAGTAGTATACAGCAACTGCCCCCAGTAGTATATACAGCACAGCACCCAGTGGTTAACGCACACCCCCAAGCATAAATAGATACAACAAAAGTTCTGCTACCTCCAACTTGACTGCTGACCAGCGCAAGGTACATCCAAAAAGCCCAAGGAAAAAAGGCCATGTTCGCAGGAAGAAGAACGTTGAATGTCCAGCGCTTCAAGGATATGCAGTAAAAATACAAAATTGTTTATTTCCAAGTAAAGTAAAATCCACAAAAAGGAAGTTAACATAGCTGTGGGCCCAGGTGTAGGAACCGACGCGTGGTCGCCCTAGCTCCGTGGACTTAAACATGGTCTCAGAAGCCATTAAACTCTGCATACGACAATTTAAAGATTCCTCTCCGGTAATGGCGGTGACGTCACGTCACGTGACACGTAGTCACACTGATCGGGTTGAGTACCCGCCCACTCTGTATCAGGGATATGTGTAATAAGACTACAAAAGGTTTAAAAGCAAACATATTAGAGGGTAGGTAGGGTATGAAGAGACATGATTAAAGCCAATATAATAACAAAGAGGATATTAAGATTACCATATCACGAGAACTCAAAAATGGGATGTCACCATGTGAGTTTAATCGTAGATACCATAAGACAACATGGTGAATATATAGTAGGAAGCTTAAAAAAACCCAGGGCACAATCAAGTGTATTGATGATAAAACTAATGACGATTTACTTTACATAACATAGCCTGGCATAGCTTGTAGAATATCTATTCAAATATAGGGGAAAAAATAAACCTAAAGATATATACATCAAACTGGCACAGCCAGAGTATGAAACGAGGTGAACAAGGAGGAGCCAAAGTAAAAAAACAGTAAGGCAGAAAAGGCGGGAGAGAAGGGGAGGGAGGGGAAAGGGGGGAAAGAAAAAAGAAAAAAGGAGGAGCCCACTAAAAGAGGAGAGCATATACATATATGAAGAGGATAAATGACCAAGGCATATACCTAGTGGTCGTAAAAAGTCAAGTCCAGTTGAGTTCTCATACCTGAGCGTTGGCTGTGGTTTTCAATACAAACATCCAGTTGTCTCCCTGTTCATAGTAGTATACAGCAGCCGCCCCAGAGCTAATACAGCACTGCCCCCAGTCAGTTACAGCACTGCCCCACGTAGTATACAGCACAGCCCCAGTGTATACAAGCACTGCCCCCAGTAGTATACAGCACTGCCCCCGTATATACAGCCCACCCGCATTAAAAAAAAAAAAAAAACTTATGATACTCACCCTCGTGGGGGGGGTCGGGGGTGGCCCCGAGTGTGCGGCCTGCCCCGCGATGTCCCCTTCTTCTTCTCTTGCTGGGCGCACCATTGATCTCCCGCTTCAGTCCTATATGACGCGCGCTTGCTGACGTCATACTAGGCGCCGACCCGGTGGAAAACTGGCGGCGCCCGGAAGAAAGGAAGACGGCGCGGAAGACTGAAGAACATCACAGCGCGTGAGTATTTTCCCCAAGATGTCTTTTTGAGGCTTGCCGGCAGCTTTTGAGGCTGCCGGCAGCCATCGCTGTGCAAACACCCGCGATCGGTGCTAGCACCGATCGAGGGTGTTCGGTAAGCCTTTGCTGCAAATGCAGCAAAGAACCTTACCGGCTATTGGAAGTCCGACGTGAGCCCTGCTCCATTGCACGGACTGCCCGATGTATAAGACGATTAACCGGCAGTATAGTCCGACCCCAGAGAGACAGCAGATTTTCTGTCTTCAAAAGTCGTCTTATACGCCGGTATCTACGGGATTTCTTTTCAAAGACCTACGATACTCTTATATTCAGTACAAAACTATAGTTATGAAAATATCGCTCATGCTCCTACTAATTTGACAGCTCGATGTAATGGAATTTATTTGTCGGTATTTAGTATCAAAGGAAACCAATATATCCTGAATAGTATGCCTGCTTTCCCCTATTAATCACTAATGAGATTTTGTAATGTGTCCCTCAGGTGCAGCCATGCTGGTTTCCTTGCCCCTGCAG
The DNA here is from genome assembly GCA_019512145.1 of Engystomops pustulosus. Classification (NCBI taxonomy): domain Eukaryota; kingdom Metazoa; phylum Chordata; class Amphibia; order Anura; family Leptodactylidae; genus Engystomops; species Engystomops pustulosus. The sequence continues at coordinate 94,900,343 of CM033644.1, forward strand.
TCTTCAGTCTGTTCTAATACAATGAACTTGTTACAGAAGTCCATCAGCAGTTTCCAACAGGGTCAAGACAAAAACACATCACACGCTTGTGAAACTGGATCTCTGGCTGAGGCAACAGACGATTAGAGCAGTCATCAGCTCGGATGTCATTTCATCTAACCGACGAATTGTCCAAGATTCCATAAAAACTGTGAATTTACAGAAAAAATCTGCAATCCATATACATGTATTAACCATAAATGTAACATGAAAAATAATATATGGATTCTATATACTGTGTTAGGTTTCAACTTTTTTCTCGCTTGCCTTCTCCATGTTTTAAAGCACTCATAATAATTAAAGCCTACAAAATATTTAGGTGGCCAAACAATCAGAAACCAACTTCAAAGTCACCAATAAATCGAGGTTAACCAGAACAATACTAACTCTTTCCCCATAGGCAATACTTAACAGCAAGTGAATTACAATGAGATCCTTCTGACCAATTATTAGTCATGATGCAACAGTTTGAAATATTGATAATGTGCACTTCCAGTGTTCAGAGACAGTTGTTGTAGTAACAACAATTAGGCTCAAAGTGTCTTCGTACTCTTTTGCTTATAAACCTATGGATTGCAGGTAAACACTAGGGCCACATGTATGACATTTATACATTTAGGAACTTAGCAAAAATTCGAGATATGCAGATAGAGGGGTAGAAAACTGTGCAGGTGGATGTTCCACCGTGTGTCTGTAGGCTATGTAGTTATTAATTTGGAGAATGGCTTATTAATTTATGGGCTACAAATAATTTGGTTAAACTCTCCTTTGATTCCGGGGGTCCCATTGGAGTACAAAAATTCAAAAGTATATTTAATGAAGACACATTACAGACATTACCCCCCTTAAGGATGGGGGGGCGCACCAGGACGTTATAGACGTCCCCGGGGCTAGTGCCTATAGCGCAAGGGGACGTTCTATTACGTCTGCTTCTTGGCACGGCTCACGAACTGAGCGTACCAGAACACGCGGTCGACTCAGCTGTCTAGGACAGCTGACAGCTGCTCTAACACCCGCGATCGAGCCGCTTCCGATCGCGGGTGGTTAACCCTTACACGCCGCGTCAAACATGACCGCGGCGTGTAAGGGGTGTAAGCGCTGTGATCGGATCCCCCGTACCGCTTACCGGGGGATCGACCTCTGCCGGCAGCCCCATGGACTGATTTGCCCCGGAAAAAAGCTGCCTCGGTCTCCATGGCAATCCAACCCCTTCCCGGGTCTGGCGTAAACGTCTGAGCGCATGCGCAGATTGCTCAGACAGTTTACAATCCCGTCTACATAAAATCGTATTGTAGAGCAGTGTATTGAACTTAAACCAGTGATCAGTAGATCACTGGTTTAAGTTCAAGTAGGTTATAATAAAAATATGCAAAACAGTAACATACAGTGGTATAATAAAAAAATTAACTACATAAAAATAATAGCCCCTAAAAGTTCACTTTCCCATAAAAAACTATAATAGTATAAAAAACAATCAAAGACAACAAAAAAACCCGCTATTTTTGTTTGCCCGCCGTCCTAACATTGCATAATAAAACAAATTGTTACTGGGCCACGCCACGGTAAACGCCGGAGGAAAAAAACAAAAAAAACGTTCCGAAAACGAATTTTTAAGTAATAACCCCTATAAAAAATGCTCTAAAAAGTGATTAAAAATTTAATGCACTCAAAAAGCCCACAAAAAGAACAACTGTTCTCGCAAAAAATAGCCCCTCCAAGATTTGGTCCTGCAAAAAATAAACAAAGTTTGCTATAAAACGTGGTGAATGCTAAAATGAATAGATTTTCCTCCAAATTAGTTTTTTATTCAGTAACATTGAATAAAAATACACAAAACCCCCACATATTTGGGTTCCCTGGTGCTTAACAATGCTGATCATAATAAAACCAGAATCGTTATTAGATGCCGCAAGTGACCCCGTAAAAACAAACTAAAAAACTCTCTCTGATAAACGACTGATGTTTATTAATGCCCTTATAAAATGCTCTCTAAAAAGTGATTTTAAAAGTTACGCAATCTAAAAAACCACTAAAAAAGAGCTACATTCTCCTGCAGAAAAATAAGCCCTTAAACACATTTTGAGGTGAAAAATAAAAAAAGTTATGATATGTAAGTCGGTGATGCTAAAATTAACAACAATTTTGCCAAAGTATTTTTATTTCAGATAATAAATGGGAAAAATAAAAAAAATAATATCAATGAAGTATTTCAAAATGTGGGACCCATAGTAATAGAAATAATATACTAATTTTCATTGGTATGGTTTAACGGCCAACAAAAAAAACAACATAAAATGTTCAAAATTGATGATTTCATTTCCTTCCACCAACAAGATTAATTAAATTCCAATTACTCTAGATGCCCCCAAAATTCGTATTAGAAAGTGCATCTCATGGGCAAAGAAAAGCCCTATATGGCCCATTAAACAAAAGAAAAAAATTCTAGACCTGTACAAAGTGACAAGCAAATCTGTCGGAATGGCGCCTCTTCCCTTCTATGCCCGGCCGTGCGCCCATACAGCAGGTCATCACCAGATCTGTGGGGTATCCGTGTACCTCGGGGAATTGGCTTATCTAAACTTTGTGGAGCCTTTTTTTCTTTATCCATTACAAAATTGTTTAAATTTTCCACCCAAAATGAGTGATTGTGAAAATCTTACAATTTGACAGACTCACCATCCATTTTTACACTATTAATGGTTACATTTTTAAATTCCAAACACATACTCCTTCTAAGAGTTCCTTCAGTGAAATTATATATATGGAGGATAAGTTAAAGGTTAACAAACTACTGTGTAAATTATGTTACAATTGAAACTCTCTTTAACAGTGAACTTTATCATTATATATCGTATGTATATTACAAAGGTCTGGAGATACATTTCTCGTGAGCAGCATACAATTACAGTATACTACATAGACCTAAAACCCTGCAGCTGCTCAGAATGTTTAAAAGTCATCTGGCATTCAATACAATATTTTCCATGTGCTACAATATATATAGTGTATTATGTAGCATACGGAAAATGTGTAAAGGGCAGTGAAAAAAGTAGAAAATGATCACATACTCCATGAAAAGTCTCATTAATTAAAGAAAAGACAAGCCAAACATTTGATACATGTGCACCAATGAGTCTGTAGATAAAGGTTCACACTGATACACAGCCATGAGAAAAAGAAAGTATACCCTGTCTAAATTCTATACTTTTACATTATAAGTCATAAAAAAATGTCTGGTCCTTAAAAATCTTAATAGTAGGTAAATGCAACCTCAAATAAACATTGCATGACTAATGATGGTGTTAAGCTTGAGCCCTTGGGAGCTGTGTAATCACATGTTTTGTGAAAGTGCTTGCAGCTCTTCCAACGCATACAAAACACCGGTAAAAATTTAAAAAAAAACAGATTTGAATTTAACATGGTCCTTTTTTAAATGTAAATTCTTATGACATGCAGGTATATAGCAGGAAAACTATAGCTCATAAACATAAGGCATACAACAACAACATTACCATTACAGCACAGGCCCCAGTAGTATACAGCACAGCCCCCAGTAGTATACAGCACAGCCCCCAGTAGTATACAGCACAGCCCCCAGTAGTATACAGCACTGCCCCCAGTAGTATACAGCACAGCCCCCAGTAGTATACAGCACTGCCCCCAGTAGTATACAGCACTGCCCCCAGTAGTATACAGCACAGCCCCCAGTAGTATACAGCACTGCC
>CM033644.1:94904172-95224661 GCA_019512145.1 Engystomops pustulosus
CCACGCCCCTACGTCCCCAGTAGTATACAGCACACAAAAGCCCCCAGTAGTATAAGCACAGCCCCCAGTAGAAAGCACAAGTAAAATCATGATACAACAGTTCCTGCTCACCTTCCAACTTGACTGCTGACCAGCGCAAGGTACATCAAAAAAGCCCCACGGACCAAAGGCACATGTTCCAGGAAGAAGAAATTGATGTCAGCGCTTCAAGGATATGCAGTAAAAATACAAATTGTTTATTTCCAAGTAAAGTAAAATCCACAAAAAGGCAAGTTAACATACGTGTGGGCCCAGGTGTAGTGGACCGACGCGGGTTCGCCCTATCTGGCTTAATCATGGTCTCAGTAGCTCTAAAACTCTGCATACTGCAATTTAAAGATTCCGCTCCGGTAATGGCGGTGACGTCACGGTCACGGGACAGTAGTCACATGATCGGGTTGAGACCCGCCACCTCTGTACCGAGGGATATTGTGTTCATAAGAACTACAAAAGGTTTAAAAGCAAACATATTAGAGGGTAAGGTAGGTATTGAAGAGACAATGATTTAAAGATCAATATAATACAAAGAGGATATTAAGATTACACACATTACACGGAAACTCAAAATGCGGATGTCACCATAGTGAGTCTAATCGTAGTATACCATAAGACAAACATGGATGTAATATAAGTAGGGAACGCTAAAAAACCCAGGCACAATCAAGTGTATTGATGATAAAGACTAAATGACGATTCCTTTACTTTACATTAGCCTGAGCATAGTTGTAGATATTTCTATTCAAATATAGGGGAAAAAATAAACCTAAAGATTATATACATAAACTGGCACAGCCAGAGTAGTATGCAACGAGGTGAACAAGGAGGAGCCAAAGTAAAAAACAGACAGTAGGCAGAAAAGGCGGGAGAGAAGAGGGGAGGGGAGGGGAAAGGGGGGAAAAGAAAAAGAAAAAAGGAGGAGACCCACATAAGAGGAAGAGATATACATAGAAGTGATAAATGACCAAGGCAATATACCTAGTGGTAACATAATATCAAGTCCTGTCTGAGATTATACCTGAGGCTGGGTGGTTTTCAATACAAACATCCAGTATGTCTCCCTGTTCATAGTAGTATAAGCACAGCCCCCAGTAGTATACAGCACTGCCCCCAGTAGTATACAGCACTGCCCCCAGTAGTATACAGCACAGCCCCCAGTAGTATACAAGCAATGCCCCCAGTAGTATTACAGCACTGCCCCCAGTAGTATACAGCCCAGCCCAGCATTAAAAAAAAAAAAAAACTTATATACTCACCCTCCGGTGGCCCCGATGTGCGGCGCTGCCCCACCGATGTCCGCGCCGTCTTCTTTCTTCTGCTGGGCGCCACATTGATCTTCCCCGTCAGTGCCTAGTATGACGCGCCGCTGTGACGTCATACTAGGCGCGACCCGGGAAAAAGGGGGGGAAAGGAACGGGAAAGAACTGGCGGCGCCCAGAGGAAAGAAGACGGAGCGTGAGCTGAAGACGCCAGCGCGTGAGTATTTCCCCCCCGATGTCTTTTTGAGGCTGCCGGCAGCTTTTGAGGCTGCCGGCAGCCATCGCTGTGCAAACACCCGCGATCGGTGCTAGCACCGATGCGGGTGTTACTGGTAAGCCTTTGCTGCAAATGCAGCAAAGACTTACCGGCTATGGAGAGGCTCAGACCGTGAGCCCTCTCCATGCACCGGGACTGCCCTGTATAAGACGATTAACCGGCGTATAAGACGACCCCAGAGAAGACAGAAGATTTTCTGTCTTCAAAAGTCGTCTTATACGCCGGTATATACGGTAGTCTCTTTAGCAAAGACCTAAAAGATACTTCTTATATTCAGTACAAAACTAGTTATGAAAAGTATCTCTCATGCTCCTTACTAATTTGACAGCTCGATGTAATGGAATTTAATTTGTGGTATTTAGTAGCAAAGGAACCAATATCCTAATATATGCTGCTTCCCCTATTTAACTAATGAGATTTTTGTAAAGGTGTCCCTCAGGCAGCATGACTGTTGTTTTCCTTCCTGCAGTCTTCTCAGTCTGTTCTTCTAATACAATGACTTTGTACAGAGCCATCAGCAGTTTCAACAGGGTCAAGACAAAAAGAAACATCACAGCTTGTGAACTGGGAGTCTCTGGCTGAGGCAACAGATATTAGAGCAGCATCAGCTCAGCGATGTCATTTACTCTAACCGACGAATTGCCAAGATCACCTAAAAACTGTGAATTTACAGAAAAATCTGCCATCCATAATAAATGTATAACCATAAATGTAACATGAAAAATAAATATGAATCTACTATACTGTGTCATAGGTTGTAACTTTTCTTCTGCTTCCTATCAGTTTTAAAGCACGTTAATAATAAATTAAAGCCTACAAAACTATTTATGTGGCCAAATCAGAATACAAAACCAAAAGTTCACCAATAAATCGAGGTTAAACAGAACAATACTAACTCTTTCACCAGTAGGCAATACTAACAGCCAAAGGTGAATTACAATGATGATCTTCTGACACATATATTAGTCAATAGCAAACAGTTTGAAATATTGATAATGTGCCACTTCCATTGTTCAGGACGTGCTGTTGTAAGTAACCAAATTAGGCCTCAAATGTCTTCAGTACTCTTTTGCTTATAAACCCTATGGATTGCAGTAGGTAACACTTAAGGGCACATGTATGACATTTATAAATTTGGAACTTAGCTAAAAGTTAGAGATATGAAGATGGAGGGGTAGAAAACGTGTCAGAGTGGAGTGATGTCAACCGTGTGTCTGTAGGCTAGTAGGTTATTATATTTGGAGAATATGCCTTATTAATTATGGGCTATAATTTGGTTAAACCTCTCCTTTGATCCGAGTCATGGTACAAATATCAAAAGTTCAATTTAACTGAATGACAACATTACAGACATAACCCTAGGCGACCAGGACGTTATAGTACGTCCCCGGGGTAGATGCTTAGCGCACGGGGCGTTCTATAAATCCTGCTTCTGGAACCGGCTACGAACGAGCGGTACCAGAACAGCGCGGCTGTCAGCTGTCTAGTACAGCTGACAGCCTGGCTAACACACGCGACGAGCCGCTCCGGAGTGCGGTGTTACCCTACACGCCGCGGTGCAAACATGACCGCGGGTTTTTCGGAGTTGGGTGTAAGGGTGTAAGCGCTGTGATCGGATCCCCCGTGCCGCTTACCGGGGGATCCGATCCTTGCGGGCAGCTGCCGGGACTGGCATTGCCCCGGAGCTGCCCGGTTCCATGGCAGCCAGACCCCTTCAGGGTTGGCTGTAAACTGTCTGAGCATGCGCAAGCTGCTCAGACAGTTTACATGCTCTACAATAAAATAGTATTGTAGAGCAGTGTATTGAACTTAAACCAGTGATCAGAGCATCACTGGTTAAGTTCAAGTATGTATAATTAAAAATATGCAAAAACAGTTAACACTACACTTATAATAAATAAAAAATTAATACATAAAAATAAGCCCCTAATGTCACTTCCCATAAAAAAACTTAATAAAGTATAAAAAACATAAAAGAAACAAAAAAAACCGCATTATTTGGTATTGCCGCGTCCGTAACAATGCCATAATAAAACAATTGTTACTGGACCCGCACGGTAAACGCCGGGGAAAAAAACACAAAAAACGTTCCGAAAAAAGAAATTTTTAATTAATACCCTATAAAAAATGCTCTAAAAAGTGATTTAAAAAATGTTATGCACTCCAAAAAAGCCCACTAAAAAGAACAACTGTTCTCGCAAAAAAAAGACTAACAAGATTGTCTGCCCAAAAAATAAAAAGTTATGCTATAAAAGTGGTATGCTAAAATGAAAGATTTTCTCAAATTAGTTTTTATTCAGTACAATTGAATAAAATACACAAACCCCCACATATTTGGTATCCCTGCGTCCGTAACAATCTGATAATAAAACAGAATGTTATAGATCCGAAAGTGAACCCCGTAAAAAAAAAACCTAAAAAAACTCTCTCTGATAAAGCTGATTTTTTTTAATGCCCTTTAAAAATGCTCTAAAAAGTGATTTTAAAAAGTTACGCAATTAAAATAAGACCACTAAAAAGAGCTATCATTCTTGCAAAAAAATAAGCCCTTCTTAAACAGATTTTGAGGTGAAAATCTAAAAAAGTTATGATATGTAAGTCGGTGATGCTAAAATAACAACAATTTTGCCAAATTCTTTTTATTCAGTAAAAATGGGAAAAATAAAAAAATATATAATGAAGTATTTCTAAAGTGGCGACCCATAGAATAAAAAAATATACTATTTTCATGGTATGGTTAACGGCCAAAAAAAAAACACATAAAAAATTTCCTAAAATGATGATTTCATTTCCTCCACCAACAAAGAGTTAATATAAATCTCACCAATTAGCTATAGATGCACCCAAAATTAGTATTAGAAAAGTGCATCTCATGTGGCAAAGAAATAAAGCCCCATAGGCCTCATTAAAAAAAGAAAAAAATTATAGCCTGTACAATGTGACAGCAAATCTGCTCCGGATGTGCGCGCTCCTTCCCTTCTATGCCCGGCCGTGCGCCCATACAGCAGGTCATCACCATATATGGGGTATCCGTGTACTGGGAGAGAATTGCGTATCAAACTTTGTGGAGCCTTTTTTCATTTTATCCATTACAAATGTTTAATTTTCCACCCAAAATGAGTGTATTGAACAATCTTACAATTTGCAGACCCACCCCATTTGTTTAACCCCTAAAAACCGTAAGGCTGTTATTAACAAACTTCTTAAAAGTGGTTTTTCATTCGTTGAGGGGTTTGTATGTTGTACGTTTCCACAATGGGGTAATTACGAGCTTCTCTCGATATATTTAGGGCCTCTACAGTGTCAATTAGAAACTGTGCCAGGTCCATTCTAAATACAGGTTTTGGCGATTTTTTTACAAAAATGTGAAAATGGCTCCCAAATTCTGAGCTTCATACATTCTAGTAAAATATGATGGAATCTGAAAAAACCATGCCAACATAAAGCCAAACCATTTGGGAAAATGTAAGTTATGAAAAAAATGATTGGGTGCTATGACTTTGAATCAAAAAAAGTAGAGAATTTTAGAAAGTTGAAAATAAAGAAAATTTTTCAACATTTTGCCAAATTGTTTTTTTTCATAACTAACGCAAAAGATTTCATACAAATTTTTTTAACTAAGTGAAGTACAATGTGTCACGAGAAAACAATCTCAAAATCCCCTGGATATCTCACAGCGTTCCAAAGCTAAACAACTTATAGTGACACAGGCCAGATTTAACAAGGGGCCGCGTCCTTTGGCCGAAAAGGTATGCTGTTGTCCCGTAGGGGTTAAAAACAGTTGACAGTAAAGAAGGATAAGCACAACAATGTGGTTGGGGGCTTATGCTCCTATAACAATATGGGAAATCGGTTGTGTGTGAGACCCTAACCTGCGTAGTCAAGTAGGCCAACATGACAGAGCTGCAAACCCACCCAATTTTCATAGGTATCAAAAATTATTTATTAAAGGACATAAAAATTAGGACACCTAAGACACACAGTGGAGATTATTTTTAGGGCTTGTGGATAATGGTAGCACTTGCAAAATTTTCCCCCATGTCCGAAACCTCTAAACCAGGAGGACATGGAGGGGCATTTTAGAAGTGGTGGGCGCGAACAGCAGAGGTGGGTCGGCAACATGGGAGTTCTTGTCCCAGCAGTGGAGAGACTTGCTTCGCCAGTGAATCTCATATGTGAAAATTTGCACCCGGCCTGCATTTATGTCTTGCACCAGACAGGCCTGGGCCCTAGAGAAAATGTGGAAGGGATGGGAGCATGCTAACACATAAAAGCCCATAGTGGGCTTTCAAAAAAATATTGTTTAAGTTTATCTTCAAACATAGTTTTCAAGTTCAATACAGTGTATTACACCTAAATAAATAGAAAAATATTGGAAACGTGCCCAAGATAACTACATAAAATTATAAATCAGTTATATATTATGAACAAGTTCTCTTGGGTCCTCAAGGTGTTTTTAACCCAGTATAATCATATTTAAAAAAATTAGTAGATAAAATCTTTATTATAGAGGGAAAAAAGTATTATACAATACCACCCTGGAAACAGGTAGGGTGGTTGCTACCGGCATTCAATCATTATTCTGGACATGAGAACAAGGCTTAAGGTAATGGAACCCCCCCCACCCCACCCCCCACCATGAGGCAATATTTTACCATATGCATGTTTAAATGTGTGAACAAACTGGGTCTGTGGTATACAGAAGCAATTGAAACCTGAAATCCTACATACATATAGGTGTTACAGTTTTCTTGTCTTTGCTTGTGTGGAGATGCATCTTCTTATCAAAATCCCAAATTTACCAGGAGAACTGGGATCAGACGTATTTCGGAAATACTTTCGGAAATCTCCATGCATTGAGAGAAATCAATTGATGTTATTGAAAACCTGGAAAACCTAGGGTTAAAGTCGTCAGAATGACCCATCTAAATATACGTATCTGAATTTGCAAACCCTAAGGTTTATTAAGATGGACGGAACAAAAATATATATCCTGGTAAAAATGTTGCATACACAAAACGATAGTTGTGTTGTAACAAATATCTTATTGATCCTCGCTATTTAGGCAATCCAAAGATATCTAGAAGTCACAAAGAATAATAGTTTTGAACCAGGACAGGGAGGACCTTATGCAGGGTTGGCACCAGCACTGGGTATACCTGGGCAAGTGCCATGGCCCACATAAGGCTGTACATAAGGAATCAAGGCTCTATATAAAGTAACCATGAAGGGCTGTTTGGTACGATAAAATAGGGAAAATTTTATAGAACAGTAGACTGTCTTAGTTTCAGAATTTTTAATGCCGCCACTATGGCTCTCTCGCCCAGGGCCCTACTGAAACCGACCCTGGCTTTATGTGTAATTGTGAGAGTTATAATGGGTCTTGAATACCTCTATTTAAAAAGTGCATAAGGTGTCGCCACAATGCCATAGATCACACATCAATGCATATAAATAATATAAAAAGTTATCACCCGGATATCAGGGGAGAGGGCCGGCTGCCAATTATACCTATTTGGGAGTGTTTGAAGGTGCCTATATGCAGGGGCCTAACTAAGAGAACCAGGGTTCCAAACCAGACTTTTGAATGGGGCCTCCCAACCCCTTTAAAATATACATAATACACTCATATGTACACACATTTCTATACCTATATACTGTACATAAACATATAGTTCTTTACTTATACACACACATTTATGCATTCTTACACACTTACACACATATAGAGCATATGCACATCACAGATACACACACATACAGTGCCATATACAGACATACTGCATATACATCACGTATATGTTACAATGTGCAGCATAATATATTCCTTAGTGTCAAGTTGGATGTTGGGCCCCCTTACACTGCGGATCCTATAGCAGCTGCTATGGCTGCTACCGCTGTAGTTACACCCCTGCTTATGTACGTTCAATAACTATTCTGCTCAATTGCACCATGCATGTATACACACTCTTTTTAGTCAGTTATAATTGTTTTTGTGCATTTTCACATCCTAATTTTAGTGTCACAATTCACAGTAATGTAAAAAGGGCCTTCTGCCCAATCAGGGATCCGGGTTGTAGAGCCCAGATAACTTATAAGGTGTCCGCAGCATCTAGAAGAGCTGAAAGTACTTTTAATACCTTCCAGCGACTGCATTAGAGGATACTGCATAGCCAAGGGTCTGATAAAGAGCCACATGTCTACCCCCAGCACAAGTCTTTCAGACTCTGACTAGTATGATATTTAGTATCCAAAGCTTCATTGTGATTGTGTTTAAATGTCCGTGTATGGATATGAATAAGCTTTATATTAAAGCCATTAGATTCATAATATTGTAATCAAGGAGCAAAACAGGTTCTGTGCATTCTAGTAGTCGCTGAAATGACTAAAAATACCAAATATAACACCCCTTTTCTCACATGTGTATGCAGTTCACACTCCATTTAATGCAAAATATCCAGGTAAAATATATTAGCTACATGTAGTATTAATCATTTAAAATTATATTTCTAAAAGTAACAATATTTCACACTTTAAGCCTAGATGTCATAGGGGTCTTTTACTTTTTTTCTATTTGCATATTTGCGGCACAATTTGCGACTTTTCCACCCTCCAATTAGCCTTGCCAGAAATTTTTGTCACAATTATGGCACAAATCTCGGTAAAACGGTACAATTTTGTCGCAAAAAAACCTAGTCGGACAGGCGTAGGCAAAGTTTAGAAAGGGGTTTCAGAAGAATTTGTGATTTTTGGGCCTGATATGTCACCCTCTGAGATAAATGAACAATTCCATAACCCTGAAAAAAACCAAATAAGCACACATAAATGTACTGACTAAAGAAAATGCCCCCTAGTGTGTTTTTTACTAATCACAGTCATTTTCAGATAAAATTTCATTTGTCAGATAATTATTTATGCGTTCATCTTTTTTCTTTGTATTCCTTCTTGTGTATGCAGCATTTCTTAGTGAAGCTTGGGATGGAAATTTAAGGCGCAATGAATAAGAATGGGAAACCTGGAGATATTTTGCATTGAAATCCACTGGTCTTCTCCAGTTTTTTAGAGTAGGATGTCCATCAGTCATGATTATTATGAAGATGAAGCTTCGAAATTTGTTGTTATTAATGCAAAACTAGCAGTCCGGTCATTGTTTTTGTCTTCAGTAAACAATTTATTGACACTACTTCTCAAAGGAGTTTATATAATAGCAGGCAACAAAGACATTCCAGATGGAGAACAATGTAGCTCAATAGCTCGCCCTCTTGTGAAAGCAGTTCTTAAAACAAAATACTTTAACATTTATTTTCTTATAGCTTTATAACACACAAGTATACAAATAGAATGATATAGGAAACTCCACTGATTCAAATTGTATTCATGACATGTTATAACTTATACAAAATACGATCTAAAACTTAAAATGATTATTAAATAACCCTTAATCCAGGCCTTAAGGTTTAGATTTTTTGTTGAATGTAGAAGTTGATGCCTGTAGCTTTTTTATTTAGTGATTGTCCCCCAAACAAATCATAATTTTTGATCATAATGCATAACATTAGAATGTCAGGCATTTTTAATGGAATTTTTTTCTCTTTGTTTAGCTTCTTAAAAATAAAAATACTGAAAAAGAAGGACACTAAAACAACATTATGAATTCAGAATACCTTCTGCATAGGGTTTTTTGATTGTCTAAGGATTTTTTTGATAGTGAGTTGACTACATTGGCTTTGATTAGTACCAGGTTGTGGAACTTATAATCAAACTAATATTAAAATATCATGTGAACTAGGTAGTAGTAGTAAGTAGTGACTAGCAATAGATCTTTTTGCTTGGGCTTACTTGTTATTTAAAATTGTACCAACAAAAGCAAAATTAAAGGGGTATTCCCATGAAAGAAACGATATTAAAGATACTCAGGATAACAAATTTACACATCTATAATTCACTGTTATTAACAAAAATAAAGAATTTACAGATATAATTACTGTATATCATCAAGTAATACAGCTCAGCCCCCAGTAGTATACAGCACAGCCCCCAGTAGTATACAGCACAGCCCCCAGTAGTATACAGCACAGCCCCCAGTAGTATACAGCACTGCCCCCAGTAGTATACAGCACAGCCCCCAGTAGTATACAGCACAGCCCCCAGTAAGCAAATAAAATAGATACAACAGTTCCTGCTCACCTTCCAACTTGACTGCTGACCAGCGCAAGGTACATCCAAAAAAGCCCCACGGACCAAAGGCACATGTTCCAGGAAGAAGAAATTGATGTCAGCGCTTCAAGGATATGCAGTAAAAATACAAATTGTTTATTTCCAAGTAAAGTAAAATCCACAAAAGGCAAGTTAACATACGTGTGGTGGCCCAGGTGTAGTGACCGACGCGTTTCGCCCTATCTCAGGGCTTAATCATGGTCTCAGTAGCTCTAAAACTCTGCAAATACTGACAATTTAAAGATTCCGCTCCGGTAATGGCGGGTGACGTCACGGTCACGTGACAGTAGTCACATGATCGGGTTGAGACCCGCCCACCTCTGTACAGAGGGATATTGTGTCATAAGAACTACAAAAGGTTTAAAAGCAAACATATTAGAGGGTAAGGTAGGTATTGAAGAGACACTGATTATAAAGCTCAATATAATACAAAGAGGATATTAAGATTACACACATATACACGAGAACTCAAAATGCGGATGTCACACATAGTGATTCTAATCGTAGTACCATAAGACAAACATGGATGTAATATAATAGTGAACGCTAAAAACCCAGGCACAATCAAGTGTATTGATGATAAAGACTAAATGACGATTCTCTTTACATACATTAGCCTGAGCATAGCTTGTAGAATATCTATTCAAATATAGGGGAAAAAATAAACCTAAAGATTATATACATAAACTGGCACAGCCAGAGTAGTATGCAACGAGGTGAACAAGGAGGAGCCAAAGTAAAAAACAGTAAGGCAGAAAAGGCGGAGAGAAGAGGGGAGGGGAGGGGAAAGGGGGGAAGAAAAAAGAAAAAAGGAGGAGACCCACATAAAGAGGAGAGAATATACATATGAAGATGATAAATGACCAAGGCATATACCTAGTGGTAACATAATATCAAGTCCTGTCTGAGATTCATACCTTGAGGCTGGGTGGTTTTCAATACAAACATCCAGTATGTCTCCTGTCATAGTAGTATAAGCCACAGCCCCAGTAGCATACAGCCCACTGCCCCAGTGTTACACGCACTGCCCCAGTAGTATACAGCACAGCCCCCAGTGTATACAGCAATTGCCCCCAGTAGTATATACAGCACTGCCCCCGTAGATACAGCCCCAGCCAGCATTAAAAAAAAAAAAAAACTTATATACTCACCCTCCGGTGGCCCCGATGTGCGGCGCTGCCCCACCGATGTCCGCGCCGTCTTCTTTCTTCTTGCTGGGCGCCACATTGATCTTCCCCGTCAGTGCCTAGTATGACGCGCCGCTGTGACGTCATACTAGGCGCGACCCGGGAAAAAGGGGGGGAAAGGAACGGGAAAGAACTGGCGGCGCCCAGAGGAAAGAAGACGGAGCGTGAGCTGAAGACGCCAGCGCGTGAGTATTTCCCCCCCGATGTCTTTTTGAGGCTGCCGGCAGCTTTTGAGGCTGCCGGCAGCCATCGCTGTGCAAACACCCGCGATCGGTGCTAGCACCGATCGCGGGTGTTACTGGTAAGCCTTTGCTGCAAAATGCAGCAAAGACTTACCGGCTATGGAGAGGGCTCAGCCCGTGAGCCCTCTCCATGCACCGGGACTGCCGCTGTATAAGACGATTACCGGCGTATAAGACGACCCCAGAGAAGACAGAAGATTTTTCTGTCTTCAAAAGTCGTCTTATACGCCGGTATATACGGTAGCTTCTTTAGCAAAGACCTAAAAGATACTTCTTAATATTCAGTACAAAACTATAGTTATGAAAAAGTATCTCTCATGCTCCTTACTAATTTGACAGCTCGATGTAATGGAATTTAATTGTGGTATTTAGTAGCAAAGGAACCAATATATCCTAATATATGCTGCTTCCCCCTATTTAACTAATGAGATTTTTGTAAAGTGTGTCCCTCAGGGCAGCCATGACTGTGTTTCCTTCCCCTGCAGTCTTCTCAGTCTGTTCTAATACAAATGACTTTGTTACAGAGCCATCAGCAGTTTCAACAGGGTCAAGACAAAAGAAACATCACAGCTTGTGAACTGTGAAGTCTCTGGGCTGCAGGCAACAGATATTAGAGCAGCATCAGCTCAGGATGTCATTTCATCTAACCGACGAATTGCCAAGATTCCTAAAAACCTGTGAATTTACAGAAAAAATCTGCCAATCCATATAAATGTATTAACCATAAATGTAACATGAAAAATAAATATTGAATTCTACTATACTGTGTCATAGGTTGTCAACTTTTCTTCTGTTTCCTCAGGTTTTAAAGCACGTCATAAATAAATTAAAGCCTACAAACTATTTATGTGGCCAAAATCAGAATACCAAACCAAAAGTTCACCAATAAATCGAGGTTAAACAGAACAATACTAACTCTTTCAACCAGTAGGCATATACTAACAGCCAAAGTGAATTACAATGATGATCTTCTGACACAATATATTAGTCAATATGCAAACAGTTTGAAATATTGATAATGTGCCACTTCCATTGTTCAGAGACAGTGCTGTGTAAGTAACCAAATTAGGCCTCAAATGTCTTCAGTACTCTTTTGCTTATAAACCCTATGGTATTTGCAGGTAACACTTAAGGGCCACATGTATGACATTTATAAATTTAGGAAACTTAGCATAAAAGTTGGAGACATGAAGATGGAGGGGTAGAAAACGTGTCAGAGTGGATGTCAACCAGTGTGTCTGTAGGCTATGTAGGTTATTATTATTTGGAGAATATGCTTATTATATTATGGGCTATAATTTGGTTAAACCTCTCCTTTGATCCGAGTCATGGTACAAAAATATCAAAAGTTCAATTTAACTGAATGACAACATTACAGACATTAAAGTAGATATTGGTAACAGTTACGTTTTAATACATTTATAGAATAATTACTAAAAGCGGTAATTATTTTAATATAACAGTACAAAGGTTTAGATTTTCTTATGTTTCTTATCCAATACATATTCATAATTATAACCCATGTAAGTCCATTCTGGGTCTCGACAATGGTGCACCCTTCGTGCACCGTGACCACAAAAATAGTCCTGAAATACGCTATTTTCCAATACTATTAGTTCCAGCCTTTTCCTTAAATGAGACTGAATTGTTAGTGTGGTTGCATCAGCATTCTTTAATATCTCTCCTTTACCCTTAGGCATTTTCCTAATTCCCATCATGATTATGCAAATTAGGTAATTATTTTACAAAAAACCTTTCATTTTGGCAAGAAACGTTATTTTTTTCTGTTATGTCAGCATCCCGTGATGAATACAGAAATTTTCTAATTAGATCCGCTTTTATTTTCTAAATACACTTTCCAATAATTCCTGTCCAAATATACCCCATACGCTATAGTTACAGTCAAACTAAGAAAATTATTTGTATTTAGCTTTAAGAGAACGGGAAAGAAATGTAAAAATAGCCTGGTCATTACAGGGGAAAATAGGTGCCAAGTACAAGGTAAATACTCTCTTCCTCTCTATTACTGTTAAAATATTTTTTTAATTTAGACTTACACTCAATCCTGTCCATTCCAAACCTACTGACGCGGCATACTAGACTATCGTATATGATTGTATGGTAGGATCAATCATACAACGTAGGGTTAAGTCATACCCTGGGATGTTCTGAAAAATAGTAACAAAGTATTAAAAAGGTAATAAAAAATATAACTAAAAATACATATTTTTTCCACTTCCCATTCCAAGGGATGGAATATTAAATACCTCCCTATGAAAGTTCAATTTGTTGTGTAGAAAAAAAAACCTCTCTCGCATAGCTCTCTAACTCTGGAAAAATCAAAGTTAATGGCTGTTTGAGTGGGGAGTAAAAAATGAAACGCAAAAGGAAAAAGGCCTTGGTCCATTAAAGGGTAAAAAAAGAATTCCTCCCCTCCCTTCCGTCTTCTATAGAAATGAGCTTAAGATATCCAAAATGTATGTCATAATATTTATATTACTGTCTATTTTCGAGAGCATCATGAATCCCATGGTGCTGTAAAACAATTTAAGGGGTTCACACACATTACATTAATACAAGAACAAATGTACATACAAAACTACTATGAGCAGGAAACAAGTGAAAACCCATCTACAGTGGAATTTATTTTGTGCCTGCGTATGTACAGTTATTACATAGCATATACTGAACTAGAGAATGTGAGTATCCGAAAATACCACTGGGGGGCCTTTCCGTACTAAACAGGCCCTGCTTGGCATATCGTTGCGTCCTCTATGATAAACCGCCTCCATAGAATTTCTGCTAATGTTTCCATTACATGATCTTGATCTTTGCTCAGCATTAGGTAGAGGCCAATTCAGTCAGCACTCATATGTATTGTTATGAATGAAAACTCGACTTCTGATTACCAGGCCATATCTAAAATTAGTCTTCAGCCTACAGAACATTCCACCAATCTTCCAATCCCTAACATTGTACTGTTTTTCTCTATCTGAGTTGTTCAGGTGAACAGATGGTGGTATCATCCTTGTGTGTGAAACATGCGAACTGTATTTCATTGCTAAATCTCATATAAATAATGCAACTCTGAGGAATACCTAACCTCCAGTAGAACAAAATCTATTTTAAACATATTTCAATTTTGAATGTTTAGAATGAGATATTAGAAACGGAGAAATCATTTATTGTAGGTTTCATTCAGCAGTGTATTAAATTCATTATTATACGAGTATGGGGGGTATCTATGCCGGCCGGTTAACATAGATGTCCTGAAATAATTTGCCAATGCTTATTGCTACACTTGGATTATTTATGGGCCGTAACAGGGCGTTCATTTCCTACGCCTGCCATACTCGCTGCAGCAGCAGGCTTGGCGTAGAAATAAGACGCTCCCAAGCTCATGCGATGTGGCTTTTTGATGTAGTTGGCTGTCCAGAGCGTGCGTGCCGGCGTATGATACCTAACCCCTGGTTTTCTTGTATTAAGTAGCATAATAGAGAATTAATTAAGGGTGGGTATTTCCAATATAATGTCCCCGACATCTTAAATCCACATCTAATTGAAGCGAAGCATTTTATCATAGACAACCGCACACGTCGAAATTTAAAGCAAGCTAAATACCATAAAACTCCAAGGTGGTAGTACCATATCAAGTACATGATATCAAAAATATGGGAGAAACAATAAACAAAGAGTGTCACCATGCATACATCAATACCAACCAGGAAGGGGGCACACCACTCTTACCCGTTTACTTGTATAAAAGTGTTTTGCCGCTATATTAAATCGACAATTGAGAATATTTATTTGGTAGGGGCCTACATTACGACTACTTTTTGGATAGAATGTCCATGCTATACTTAATATTAGCTCCTCTCAATTTAAGATGGAATTAATACACCCCCCACTCATAGATGAGTGATGACAAGCTATTTGAGGATGAAGGGGTAAGTGGGAATAAAGTGTGAAATCAGACATGCAACCAAAGCTAAGTAAGATAATAGACAGATTAAACCAGATGATATTAGCTATGAGGAGGTGGCATAAAAGTATGGGGTAATGGAAAGTGATTTACTTTGAAATGTTGAAAATAAAAGTGCCTTGTTGTTTTTTATAGAAACCTTAAATTGTAGGTCCTATGTGCACGATAAATAGCCATGCTTGTATGATACACACCTTCTCCTAGTTTGATTCCTAGATTCTTTTTGTTCTCTCCCCCTTTTAATTGTAATACTACTTGTATTATGTATGTCTATATTGTGTATCGCAATCTGTATATTTATTGTAAAAGAAAAAATCCAAGACTTGCTGCAATAAACATCATAAGTATTTTTTTCCACCTCTCCCCTCCTTACTCCTACATTTTTTTAGTTAGCTCTTCGCATGGCACCAGTAAACACTGAGTGAAGTTGCCCCCCCCCCCCTCTTGTTCAAATACAACGTGTGAACGTTTGTGCAGCAGAAATTTTTTTGTTTGTGCCCTATCTTGTTTTAAATATATAAAAGATTTCAGAGGTCTCAAGGTCCAAAACCAGCCCCGCCACAATTGCCAAAGCAAACAAACTGGCCAATCAATTGTGCTACGGTTGTGCTGTTCAAATTTTTGTTTGTGCTGCTTTTTTTGATATCAACTTTTTAAATGTCAAAGGTCAACATCCCCCCCACATGTAAACCGAATCAAACAACTGGTGTCAAACTAGTGTCCTACATTTGTCTTGATTGCGCACCTTTTGTTTGTGCTGGCTAATAATTTTTTTATATCAGTCTATTTTTTTCCATAGGTCATCATAGTTCATATACTTTCCAAAGTACATGTGTTTGCCCTGAGCTCCCATTGTGATAAAATCAGAGAAGTGTCACTAGGTGGTGTTTTTTTTCCCAGTTTACCTAAACACCTAAAGCATATTTATCCACCTAAAAAACTTAACAATGATAGCAGCACAACCCGACCATGAGTTTTCCTCTGTAAGGCCTTTTTATGGGGCAGTGTCCAGGCAGTGGATGTTTCTGTATAATACACTTCCATATATCATTTAATCGATATATAAAAATAATATAAAATGAATACAATGTTTACAAATATACAAAGAATTCAAAATGCGCCCATATATTTAAAACTTCACACACCATAAAAAAGTAAAATCCTCAGCACAAAAGCCAACATTGCCCACATCTGTACAAATCACCATAATTATAACCAAACACCGATCGATAAAATATTAGTACAATGAATGTATTCTATATGGTGTATTAACAAGGAAGGGACATTAACAATCATTACGCAAATTGATATTTTTTGCACCCCCTCCTCCCAAAAAAGTTACTGAAATTGACTCTATGGGGTATTGCTACGACATCAAAATGATTGTTACTGTATTTCATGAGGGGTTTACTTTCCAATATACTTCACTCTTTTGATATTTTTTTTTACTGTTCTAAATACTAACTATTTCAGAGGTTCAGCACAGCAAACAAAACAGCCTGAAATCTGGTTGGCAAAGCAAAACGTCCCTCAAAAGTACCTTGGTCCGGTCTCCCTACCTAGCACCCCTACAGGCAGTTTTGTGCCCATGTGTCAGATATTCCGGCTTCTAAGAAACATATAACAAACAATGGTGTGAATTTTCTTTTCTTTAATAAACCCCTTCTAAAGGTTCTGTTTGGGGACAAACAGTTGGGAAAGATGGCAGAGTATTAAGATAAACCACAGTGTTGTCTCACATGATAATAACTTTTTTAATATTCCTTGTTCTTGGAGAAATTGAATGTAAATGTTGGTATTTTATCCTGGTATTGGCGATATTACATTGGACTCCTCCAATTATTACTCTGTATTTTACCAGGTAGGTCTATTTTTATTATTAGAGAAAAAATTTAGCCAGTAGAGTAATTAAATACAATTGGACAGGTTTTTTTTTTTATGGAAATGGCTTCATGTAAAGTATCCTATGTAAAATCTATAATATTTTCTTGTTGATTTTCAATGACAATTACAACGCTAAAGCAGTGCACACAACGGCCATCAAATATAAATCGAAGAATATATACAAGCATCTTTATTTTATAGGCACTTTATTGAAGCACTTGTACTTTTGTATTTTTTGCTTATTGTTGAGGATATATTACTTGCACGTATAATTATTTGGTTGCGCTGCTTGAGTCTGTGCCTGGATATTTCATATATACCCATTTCATACCCCACTATATCGGAGGTTGTCTGTTGACACTATTCAGTGTTGGAGAGAGGAGGTATACGGTCAATCCCTACATGGGTCCCCGGCCTGTTTTGTTTGGTACATTTTGTGTTTTAGATGTTTTTAGATGTCTGGATTTGTGATTGTTTGGTCTTCTTATTTTTCATAAAATTGTTGTATATATCTTCAGATTTATATTTGATGGCGGTTTTTTGTGCAACTGCTTTAGCTTTGTAATTTCATTGATGTATCTCTCTGCACAAGGCCATTTTTTTGATACTTTCAGGTGGTGCTATCCAATCCTTTGCTTGGTACATTCTTGTGATTTCAGTAATTTTTGTGAAATTATCATTGTATTTTGTAATAAGGTTTGTTATTTTTATTGGCATACTATGAAGGTATTTGTGGCAAATAATTTGAGCGGGATTTGCTATATTTTTTGCATTATTACAGTAAGTGGATTTATGTCCATTTTGTTGTAATAGATTGGTAATAATATTGGATTTCTCTCTGTATACATCAAGTGTGGAAGAAGCCCTTTTGTCTCTAATATATTCTCTTAGAGGGAGACTAGAGATAGTATGAATGGGATGACTGCTGGCAGTGCTCAGCAGAGTAGATTTTCTATAAAGTCTGGTTTGGTTTTCTGTCACATAGTCAATAAGAAGAACATCCTGGAATGGTATAAAAGTATCCTCATGGTCAAATGTAAACTTGAAATCATTGTATTGCGAAAGAACCTCCCGCATTAAGTGACAATCGTCAAGTATCTACCTTCCAAGTGGTATATGAAACAACATCTCCTCCCATGGCCATTGAAATCTTTGTCAAAGATGGTAAAACCTTATGTAACCTGGAGCTTGCTCGAACCTCCTGGATAACTTAAGAAATACCAGTTAGTTATTATGTACATTTAATATAGGTTCATATTCTTATGTACTACAACTGCATTTCAATTAAATCTTCCTACTACAACTTTGCTAAAAAGTGCATTTTCTTCTGTATTATTGCGCTTAAGGTAAACATATTCACTATCAATAACTTTTTATTGCTTTAAACCACATGAAAATACCTTTGTAGTGTATAAAATAATGCTAATCTGTTAATTTCCCGACTCTGTCTTTATGGTCAAGGAATAATTTAGTTTAGTAATTATGTATGTATTTTGTATTGGATATGTTTATAAGCCCCACATTACCACTTTTTCTCTACACTTTGTATTTACATCACTGTTTAAAATCCCATATTGATAGATAAAATACACTACAAAATAAAACCAGCAATATCATGAGTGCACACTATTAACTGTATTGTGTTACTCTCTCTCTCTAAGTAATTATGTTTAAAGTATTCATAGTATTTCACATCAGCTGAATTAACACTTGTAATGAAGTGTATAATATGCATCTACCCACGTACTAGAAACGATTAACTGCATTCGTCATGTGAATAGTCTAGACATTCAGTGAGCCTGAATATCTTCAACATCCTATCAACAGATGGCTGGCCTTTCCTGTTGGCATTCAGAAGCCTGAGTAGTATCTGGGTCACAAGCCCTCAAGTGCCTTATTCATAGCGATTTAGTCATAATGTGTTCTTATATTTACTTTATTGCTGGTAAATATATTTCTATGTAAACAGTCGTGAAGATATTACAGAATGAATTGGATTATATCATAAGGCTGATAAGTATTAAGCATTGTTAAATGATTTGATTATACCCATTGAAAAGTTTAACTTTGATCTGTTCTTTTATTTCTGTTGCTGGTGCTATCTGTAGATCTTTTGTTTCTTGTCATATGTATTTTGCGTTTTTTAACCTTGATATTGATGTAACCTGATCTAGAAGAAAGACATTTTGTAAGCACAGTATTGAAGACTATATGTAAATGTGTTGATTGAACAATGAAATGGAAAACCCGTGAGTTTTTAAAGGATCTTCACATCTCTTCCCTTCATCTAAATAACCGTTTGAGGAAGAACTCCTATAGAGAGTCGAGATGATTATTAGTGTAATTTGAGCAATCCTGCATTCTTTTAGATTTGGTAAAATTTCCACATTTTGTAGATAATCCAGTTGTAATCTTGTATCCATTTTTAATTTTTTTTTTTTTTTTTACTGTTCTAAATGAAGTTTTTTTAAATTCAATTATAGTATCTGTCTTCTTCTCAGGGGAATATATGAACGCTCATAACAGCGCAGTACAATCCCTTCATTCTGAAACCTCCCAACATTACTATTTGCATATATGCAACAGGTTTTATAAACCATAATATAAAATAACTAAATAACATCAACCAATATACCTCAGTAATGAGATGAGGCCGAAGTATTACTCGTCCGAGCTTGATGCTCATGTCCGAGTTTGCATCTTGAAACAGCTCGTTTGCTCGGACGAGTATGTTGCCGCGCAGCATTTACTTAACCGAAACCCAGTGAAGAACATGAAGAAACGTGAAAGAATATAAGGAAAACAGTGAACACAGTGAACACAGGATTCATTTAAATGAAGAACCATTGAAATAATCACAGTTAAGAACA
Organism: Engystomops pustulosus; assembly: GCA_019512145.1. Taxonomy (NCBI): domain Eukaryota; kingdom Metazoa; phylum Chordata; class Amphibia; order Anura; family Leptodactylidae; genus Engystomops; species Engystomops pustulosus. The sequence continues at coordinate 94,924,127 of CM033644.1, forward strand.
CTGCAGATGTTCTGTAACATTGCTAACATATCCAAGAACACACGGTGCCAAACGGTGTTTCTTCACATATTGTTTCTTTCAATTTCACATACTATTGTGAAGAACACCGTTCGGCACCGTGTCTGGCGGATAATTTAAGCAATTTCGGAACACTATGCAATGTGTTCTTCACTGTGTTCTTTCATGTGTTTTCTTTCTGTGAAAACATCTGCAAACATCTGCAATGTGTTCTCACATTGTTCTTCTCAAATGTGTCTTTCTTTCATTGAAAAAGGCTTGAGTCTCCCATTGACTCATGGGGTTCTTTATGCGGATACAACACTCGGCATGAGAAAAGTTTGACCGGAGGAACGAGCACTTGAGTCATTTTTGTGCTCGCTCATCGCTAATCAGTAAGTCAAAATACTTTGAAATTTCTATTCTAAACAAATTAAGGAATTGACTTAGGGAATTTGGAAAATTCATTTTGATAAATTTTGACAATACCCCTGCCAGTAGTTTTTTTTTTTTGTCCCGTACAATGATCTTACTTTATGTGATCAGCAGCCAGTCCTTCATAGCCAGTTAAAACCTGCAAGCATAGCATATGACGAGACTTAAGCCTTGAATTTAGCTCCATACACTTCTCACCTGACAATTGGGTTTTTCATACCAGTCTTAAATTCCCCCTGTCTGGCGGTCCTGTTCCTGTATTTCCGTGGAGACTACAGTACATGCCACAGGCTAATCTGCCCTAAACGCCCACAGTTGATGTGTCAGGTCAGAGAAGGCAAAACAGGCAGGGATAGGGAGATCGTCTACTATAAAATAGGCATGAAATTATATGAATCTCCCCCCAATTAAATCCCCGAACATGTTGACTTAAAGGGGTATTCCGACAAACACAAAATTTCTAACATATACCTCAACACAAATCACAAATTCTATAATTCGTCATGTTAAGTATTAATAACAAAAATCATAAGCATTTCACAGAATTCAATCTGCTTACCAGTCCCTTGGTGTTTTATATTTTGGTTGTCTCTTGAATCTGACCATAACTTCTGACTATGGTTTATAAGAGCTTCCTTCTGAATATTTAACTCTTTTCTTTGCAGGGGAAGGGGCAGTAGATATAGAGTTCTGCAGCGTGCATACTAGACCAGCACTACAAATCCTATAGCAGAGGACCTTCCTGCAGAAGAAACTTCTCTACAAACTACAGAAATGTAAGGTAAGATTTGAGAGGAGGGAGAGGCACAGAGGCTGCTGTGTGTTTATTGGTTTACGTGGAGATAGCAGAGCTTAGGGTGTGTCATTGGAGCACTGTATCATGAGTCTGACTTTGCCCATCTGTGTTTCTGGCTTTTCTTTGTCAGATATATTTTTAAAGCATTTTTTTTTCCGTATTGTTATGTGGTAATTGGTCCTTAGTGAATTTGCCACTCCAAAAGTCGCAACATTTCTCAGAATTTCATGACTGGTCGGGAACAGCGGTAGATTTTAAACCATAATTTGGGGAATTTTTTAGAAAGCTGCAAACTTTCATCACCATCTAATTAGTTCAGGAACACTGCATAAAACTAGATGATGGTGAACTTCAAAGGGAGAATATCTAAGGCACAACAAAAAGTTGCAATGATCACAATACCATCTCAATAAATTAAAAGAAAAAGGCAAGCCAAAATTTTTAAAACTTACCCCCATTGTTGCTTATATCCATCTCATGATTTTAATCTGCCTTGTCATCTTTTTATATTGTCACCTAGTATAATCTTCAAGCTAAATGAAAAGTTAGATAACCCTGTACCCTGATAATGCTAACACATTGTCAGGCACACAGGTCGCATAACACGGGACTCATGAAGTGTTCGTCAGCTCGTGCCTTTCATCACGCTAAATTTTCATTGACCATTCCATTTGATGATTGATGAGACAAACTCATAATCTGAGTAAATGTAAAGAAGTAAGGGGGTTAATTTTATCTTTATGTGTAAACATCACTAGGGGATTAAATTTGCGAACTTTCTTTCTTTACGCATAAGCTCCCACCTGTGTGACCATGGCCGATTTCTGTCCACTGGAATTAAATGCAAGAACTTTTCTATAGAATGAAAGCAGCAGAGAGATCAAGAAACCCACGAGAAATTGATACAGAAAGTCATATTTGAAAATTGTATAACTTTTTATATTAGACATATTACCTTGTTTGCTGTATGGGAATACCCCTTTCTTTTAAGTCAAAATAATTTAACAAATACATCAGTGTAATGCACTGTAGTATCTCTGTGTGAGTCAATTTCCCAGAAGCAACAGAACATTCAATTATTTTGGCTGTTTTATTGATACAAGCAGTTGGACCAAATTTCTTTTGGCTGACTTTATGTTTGAAAGTTTTATAGGAACATGGAAATCCCTCCTGAAATCAATGACCAATGTTATCTTGGTTGGGCCATAATGACTTGAAAAGTCAAACAGGTGAACCTACAGGCACTTTTGGTCATCAGTTTTTCATGACAAGACCAAAAGACCATGTCAAAACACTGGCATACATAATGCATTTTTTTATTAATGGGATGATCATTAGTGCTTCATTTGTGTCAGAAGGAAACTGCAACTCAGACAAATGACTTAGAATCCCCACATTTACATACCGTTTTCATAGATATTATAATCTATCTAATGTATTGTCGTATAAGCTAGGCCTTTGCAGTAAATGTATACTTTAATTTTTACCTTTTCCTCTTATCTCAAAATCATTGAATTACATAGAGTTTCCATCTAAGCCGTGAAAGGAATCGACCAGACTTTTCCCTTAATTCATTTCAAGAGGGACAGCAGGTAGCAATTAATCATACTATGACATTCATGTTAACTCTCGCAAGAATTTTACTTACAATTGTTCAACTACTGCTTTACTTCATTGTCTTTGACAGTTTCAACAATTTTCTAAGATATTGTATGGTGCAATACTCATAACACATTTTTGTCCTCAATTCAATATATGTGTCAGTGTTTGACATTCTCAAAATTGTACATATATTTTAGTGTGCTGGTAAATTATGGAATTACGGGAATTAGATTTTAAAAGTGAACGCAGTTTTCAAGGTTTTGTCTCATTAAATTTATTTTTTTTGTGCCATTGTCAATTAAATTTTTGCTTACAGTGAGATAAGAAAAATGTAAAGGTATAGGGGTTAGATCTTTCACCGCCAGTGCATGGTGAAAGGTTGTGTCCGCATATTTATGAAATCCCCGCACTCATATATGTTAGGATGCTTCGGCGTCTGATATCTCTGACTTTCCTCGCTGCTCTGGCTTAACAACTTCTATTTTCAGACAAGAACAGAGTAAGTTTGTTGGATAGTGTGCACAGGTCGTGAGAGGTAAGCCCCTGCGCAAATTCAGCTGCCCATAGCGTTCCCCTTTCTCACCCTCACTGTGTAAGGGGAAAAGTTGAAATTCCTGGTGTTTGTGCTAAGGAATTGCAATTATTTAGATACCAGCTACAAGCCATCAGGTACTTGTCCCCCGTATGCCTTGTGTATTTTTTGGGGAGGATGGGGTTGGATTTTGTTTGATTTATATTAGATGGCGTTAATATTCTGGCATATGAGTCTTTGGCAAAATTTTAGCATCCCTTTCTAATCTTTTTCCAACAACACCGCATTTTTTGTGCCAAAAAATGGTGACTCAAATCCTGAATTTCCAAAAATTTACTCTGTTGTGCAACCTTTGCTGGGCAGGGAAAGATGCAAAACAAGTCACCAAAAAAGTTGCAAAGGAATGGCAAAAAAAATAAATAATGTGATCATTCCTTCCCCTATAGAGGCACGGGTTTATGGTACAAGATAGTTTCTGTTTTTTTGTTCTTAAGTTGATTTGTAAGTTGGCAACTGTCTACGTAGAATTGTAACCCCATGACAAAATTATTTTAGGTTTCTTTGTCAATTGGATTTTTAAAACTTTGGGTTGTCATAAGAAACCTGATTTACATAAATCTTAATGGCAGTCCCTTTGATAACTTTTAACAGCTGACCATTGTAGCCTGGGACAAGTAGAGTAAATTACCACCATCCAAGGTCCGTTTTTGTAAGACGGGTGTTTCTTAGTAGAGGACCACCTTAATTGGTTTTGATTTCTTTTTTCAATATTTTCTGGCAAATACCGTCTCATCAGTGCAGTTGCTTTGTATATAGTAAGAAATCAGTAACTGAGTTAGTTGAGCTCATGGCTGGGCAAGCCGCCTACAAAGCTTTAAAAGCGTCTTAAAGAAACCATTGCAGTATACCTTAAGGACACAAACTTTTTTCAGTCTCCTGGACATAGCAGAGGGCTTTTTTTTCTGTAACAGAGCCTTTCCAATGGCTACATAAAATAACCATAATATGAAAATGTATTACTCTATCTTGTTGCAGACTGAAATAAATGTTTTAATTCCGTTATTTTATTATTATTATTTTTAATTAAATTTTTATTCCATTGTTATCCTATAGTATAAAAACATGATAACACTAATTCTTAGGTTATTATAATTAAACAGAAACCATTTACCTAAATTTTTCTTCTCAATGTTTTACTACTTTAAACTTTTCAATTTATCCTCTATCCACGATAGGGGTAGCACGTGGTGGCTGAGGCTGCAACTGGCTGAACAGAGGGGCCGTAACTATAGTGGTAGCATCCATACAGCCTCGATGGGGCCCACCAGTGTTAGGGGGCTCCGTCATCCTACCTGACATACTAAGAATGGAGGAGTGGCATCATTAAATCTTAGTTGACTACACATTATACAGCAACCATGTTATCCATTATGCTCTATATGTGTGTATAAATGTGGGATTAATAACTACTTCATGTTGAGTATACAAATATGTATATTTCTTTAGCTGAGAAGGGGTCCCCCATGCAGAAGCCTGCTATGGGCCCTGATACCCTGTTATGCCCTGTGCTGAGCCCCTCCACAATCAACACAACAGGGACTTCCCTGAACAGGACTTCCTTCATGAAATAATATTCTGTCAGATAGTCTTTTAAAATGGCTGATGCAAGCAATTACTTAAGTAGATTTCTTTCTAGCCCCCTCCCCCCACATCAATGCTGGATTTGGGGTGGAGGAAGGGTGGATTATAACGCAGTTAATAATGGTCCCCAGTATTGTACTGGGCTATTCATCCCTCTGGCACGGGGCGAGAAGATTAGTAGGGGCACGAGGTCTCTGCAGTCGTCAGAGACTGGTAAAGAGAGGGGAGGGGGGGGGGGGGGGGGGGCAGATCACACACAGGAGATCTGCCATGCTGGCCTCAAAGTATGAAGGAAAGCGGAAGCAGAGCATGTGTTTACCCTGTTGTCTGGCCCCCAATATAGCTTCCCTTCCTGCAACACCGGACTGTGGGCCCTCATGCATGCATGACGATTTTAACTTTGGCACGTATGTGTGGAGATATGGGTTTGTGATAACTGAACATAAATCAAGCATTTGTCTATTTGAATGTTTCCGTGCTGTATGTGTGTGTGTGGCGTGAGATAAATAAAATGGTGTACATGCAGCCAGTCTGTGTTTTGTGTGCATGTCCTGGCATATATAAATGTTGTGCAATATTTCTTCAATTTTATATCATAATAATAATATCTTTATTTATAATATGCACCATCAAATTCCGTAGCACATTTTTAGTATATATATGTGATATAAATTCATTCACCGGCCACTTTATTTTATTAGTTACACCATGCTAGTTTGACCCCCTTTTGTGCCTTCAGAACTTGCCGCATTCTTCGTGCCATAGATTCAACAAGTGCGTAGCATTCCTCAGAGATTTTGGTCCCTAGTGACATGATGGCATCACACAGTTGCCGCAATTTGTCGGTTTCTGCACACATGATGCGAATCTCCCGTTCCACCACTCCCAAGATGCTCTATTGGATTGATAGCTGGTTGACTGTGAGGCCATTTAGTACAGTAACTCATTGTCATTTTCAAGAATTCCGTCTGAGAGAGCTTTTGACATGGTGCATTATCCTGCTTAAGACAGTAGCCATAAGATGTTGGGTACATTGTGTCATAAAGGGATGGACATGGTCAGCAACAACTCATCAGGCTGTGTCATTGCAACGATGGGCCCCCTCAATTGGTACACAATGGGGAGGTCCCAAAAGAGTTCCAATAAATATTCCCCCACAGCCATGACACCACCCTCACCACCAGCCTGAACTTTTTGATACAAGGCAGGATGGATCCATCTTTTCATGTGTTTTGACCCAATTCTGACCCACCATCCGGAATGTCGGCAGCAGAATCGAGACTCATCGACCAGCACACGTTTTTCACATCTTCTCCTGTCCAATTTCCATGAGATTTGTGGCAAATTTTTTAAGCCCTCAGGTTTCCTGTTCTTACTGAAAGGAGTGGCACCCGGTGTGGTTTTTCTGCTGCTGTAGGCCCATCTCCTCAAAGTGCGACTGTACTGTCATTCAAGATACTCTTCTACATACCATGGTTGTAACGGGTGGCGATTTGGAATCACGTTGCCTTTCTCTCCAGCTCGAACCGTCCTGCTGCCCATTCCCTCTGAACTCTGGCACAACAAGGCATTTCCACTACCGAAACTCCGTCTCACTGATGTTTGTTCTTTTTTGGACCATTCTCTTTAAAACCCTAAGAGGGTTGTGCGTGAAAAATCCCAGTAATCAGCAGTTTCTGAAATACTCAGACCAGCCCTTCTGGCACCAACACATGCCACGTTCAAAGGCAACTCAAATCACCTTTCTTCCCCAATACTGATGCTCGGGTTTTGAACTGCAGAGTGTCTTGACCATGTCTACTCCTAAATGCACTGAGTTTGCCGCCATGTGATTGGCTTGATTAGAATTAAGTTGGACAGTGTAACCTAATCAGTGGCCGTGAGTGTAATTTGTGAAATATGATGATATATCTATATATAATAATAGATATATCTATATGTGTGTGTGTGTGGTGAGTGCATGGTTGATTTTCTTCTGTATGTTCTATCAGATTTAGGTGATTTATTGTGTATAGGTCTTAATAGGGACATTATTTAATTATAAGATTGTATATAATGGTATATAATATGTGTAGGATCATTCACCTCTCTGTTGCGCTCCCATCGCCCAAGTTCCTTTCTTTTTATACAGCGAAAATAGAGCTGCATTGCATATAACTTGTGCAACTATATTTAACGGAAACATTTAGAAGAAGCCTTGTTTACATGTATACCAGGAGGAAGTTGAATGGAAAAGCTTCGGTTCCCACCTTCCATTTATAGTTTCTGTTATTCTCTTTTTCCACGAATAAATACAGAAAAATGCAATACAACTCAATGTGAAAAAGGGAGGATGGGAGAGCTTTCATACCATGTAATCAATGGGGGAATGGAGATGAATGGAACCTTCTCACGTATCCGTTATTCTCTTTTATGCCAGAAGAAGATAGAGCTTTGCCTTGTTGTGAACTGACACTTTATGACTGGTCTGGATCTGACATCTACAAGAACAAATTCTATCTACACTGACTTAAAATCAGCAGCATTTTACAGATTATAAGGGTGAACTCACATCTGGGTTACAAGGGGACAGTCCACAGCTGATGTGTATATTGGGAGGTTATGTAGCAGTCGAGATGTGGACTTATGATAGTCTCCGCAGCTAAGGTATGTATTGTGATTTTCTGCAGCATCTAAGGTGTGTATAATGAGGTCTGGACCGCTGACGTGTGATTGGTTCTTCTACAGCACTGCGGTTTACATTATGAGGTTCTGCTGGCAAATAGGTATATAATGATGTTCTGCAGCAGCTGAGTTGCATATTAGTAGTTTCTGGCAGCTTTCAAAAAACTTTAGGGGTTTTGTGCAAATTTTAAGGTTTGAGGATGGGAAAGTAATGTGGATTGGGGAGGTGGCAAAATGTGCTATCGTGGATTTTTAGTGGTGTCCGGATTCTGAATACATACACGGCTCTGCTATAACAAGCCTGCCGCCAAACGTACAAATTTGTTTATTGCAACTGGTCATCTGCCCCTTCATGTGCAGGGGGAGTTCTCCTCTGTCCTCCTCTAGTTGGTTCCAGGGTCGGTTTTGTCCGTGGCACCAAAGAAGTAATAAACGCCATATCAGTGTCGAAAGTTAATTTTGTAAGTAATGACAACTGTATATGCATCCATTCCGTAATGGAGAGGGGCTCACCCTCAGCATATGATATACAATAGTCCGAAACCATGAAGGGATACAACATAAAAATTAAGTTTAAAAGAAATAATTTTCTGGAGACACAAATAAGAATTAAGACCTGCATACAGATAAGATACATTTTTACCTTTGCCACTGTTTTTTATTTCAGTGCTTTTACTGTCTACAGACCACTTTCTCAAAATTACTTAGAACTCTTGAGATTCCCATTTACTTTTTTTTTTTTATTTGTTTTGATAAGACCACACTATTCTCAAGTTCTGGGAAAAACATCTGTTTGGTTGCTTGATCAAACCATTTAATAAGGACTAGAGCTTTAGCTCTTTTCATATACTTCAAAAGCCCGAGATTTCTCTTAATTTTTCAATAACTTCAGTAGCAAAAAAACGAATCAATGAAAGCAAGGGGAATCTAATAGTCATGTTATCTTAAAATACAAAATTGCCTTATACTGTATGAATGATCAATCACTTAGTGTGTTTTTTCAATTTTGAACAATTGGATGTTTCTTCCAAATTCCTGAAGATAATAATTATTTCTGCTATGTTAGATATTGTATTTTGAAAGATTATTTTTCACAAATGGACAAAACAGAACAGAATTAAGTTAAACTTTTTAAATTGAATGTGCTTGACTGAATGATGAATGTCCCACTACCATGTTAAAAGAGATTGTGTTATGGGATGACTAGTTTTCTTTTACTGATTTTTGCTTAGAAATACCAATTTTTGACTCGCTAATAAAAGTTTTAAGAGAACCTGCCTGCAATTGACCTCACCCAAAAATAAAATAACTTCATTAAAAAACTTGATGAAAAAGCTTGATGTTTATACCTAATGTTTCTTTCCATGGCTGCATCAAGGGCGGATGGATTTGCTGGGGCCCTTGGTGGCAAAATCTGGTGTAGGCCTCCACAGAATGTAGCCCAGACAAGGGTACGCATTTAGCATTCATGTAATATGTAGACTCTCCCTTTCTTAAGTAATCCATGTAAAAGGCAGGGGTGGTTTTTTTTTTTTTTTTTCCCCTAGGCCCTCGTGCACAAAAACCTAAGGGAACCATAATCTGGTCATCTAAAGTTGCACCATATCACGCCCCACAGATGTCCACAGTTCCTTCCCTCCGCCAGTAATTATATACAGACCCTTAGTATAAAACGGCCACAGTAATTAATAATTATCCTCCCCTGAGGAATTCATAATTCACAGCCATGCGGTGGTGTCGAACCTATGGCACGGGTTGGCATAGGCGGCACTCCAGAGCCCTTTCTGTGGGCACCCAGGCCATTGCCCCCAGCACAAACCAACAGACTCAAAGAATGTTCCTGCATGTGTCCAAGCACTACGATGCTGCTTTCAGTGTATTTTTGATATTTACTACTTGGCTACGTGGGACTAGTAAGAAGATGGAGGAATTAACAGGACTGAATTATTTTTGGAGGTCTCCTGCTGGCCCCAGAAGGAAAACTGTAAAGAAGCTAAAATGATGCAAATTTTGACTAATAAACTAATATGATGAAAAGTCGTTGACCAGTGAAGCACTAAGTTACTGCTTAATATTTGGTTGGCACCTCGCGTTAAAGAAAGCAGGGTTTTGGGTTGCAGTTTGGGGCACTCGGTCTCTAACGTTCGCCATCACTGGCCCCATCGTAATCAATATCTACACCCATAACTAATATACATCCCCCAGTACATTAATATATGTAAACAGCCACACGTAATTCTAAATGAACATCCCCGTTAAGTAATACATTTACAGTCCACCCAGCAAACTTAGTAAAATTTACAACTTCATAACTATATACACTCCGTAATTAATAAATATACATACAGCCTCCATTTAATATATACAACCCCCACGAATAATATATAGCCCTCGGTACCACATCATATAGCCCTCAGTAAATAATACATGGCTGCCGTAATATATAGTCCCCCCCCTATAAATGAAATTACACCTCAGCAATTAATAAATATAATCTTCCCCCAGCAACTAATAATATACAGCCCCCAGTATGAATAATGTAAAGCCATCTAGTAATTTACAACATATACAGCCCCCCGTCAATTCATATATACAGACCCAGTATCATATAAGCCCCATAATTAATTTAACCGCCCCCCGCAATAAATCAATACAGCCCCAGTAATAAATATACAGCCCCAGTAATAAAAATATATACAAGCCTACCAGTAATTAATAATATCCAGCAACATGTAATAATAAACACCCCAGTACCGTATAGCTGGAGTATAAGCCGCCCTGGGTATAAGCCGAGGCCACTTATTCTACCCCATAATTCTAAAAACCTATTGTTGCCTCATATAAGCCAAGGTGGGAATCCATGGTCACAGCCCCCCCCCCCCAGTATCTACCAGCAAGCCCCTGTATTAATATCGCCTACCAGCCCCTTAGTTATAAGCCCTACCATCTCCTGTGTATATAGCCTCCAGCCCCTTTAGTATATAGCCAGCCCTGCCCCCCAGTATATATCCATCCAGCCCTGTAGTATAAACCTTTGCCAGCCCCTTCCCCATATCTAGCCACCATTCCGTGCCCCAGTATATACCCATCTATCCCATGCCCTACCTTTGTATAGCCTTCCCAGCCCCCGTGTACAGTATATAGCCATCACCTAACCCTGTATGCAGGCGCCGCCCCCCCCTACATAACCGCCGTATTATGTAGCCCCGTTATACAGACTTAGATTTTTAAAAAAAAAACTCACCTCTCCTGCGCCCCCCGCAGGTCTCTGTTGTGATGCTCAGTCAAGCGGCAGGCCCTGCAGCGTACAGCTCTGACGTCAGCGGACGACGCTGAAATCAATGTGTTGTGCCGGCTGCCCGTGGCTCCCTCACATATCGAACTTGATGCCTTCACAGTTCGCGTCCACAGAGATGGCTAAGGTGGCGTTCGTGAACAGTCCTTCTTTCCGGGAAGCCCTGGCATTCGCTAACTTCTCCCCGCTGACAGAAATATCCAGTCCACGGTACAACTCACTGCGTCCCTCACTGAATTCCGGTCTGCTTTTGAGGAACCTACCCGGGCTCTCTATGCGAGACCACTTGCTACTTTTTAAATATGGACTGTTTTGATCAGATAAAGACGGCCTTCTCCGCACGGGACCTCTGTCTACGATCGGATGATTCTCTGGCCCTCAGATTGACTCTGGTTACTGGCGCATCTGATGCAGCAATGTCTCGAGCACACCGCAAGTCAGACGATGTCTGTCCAGTCGGTTCCATCTTCCGTGTACCTGCTCAGAGGAGCCAACGCAGGTATAGATGAGTCTTGTCTGACATCCCAAGAGCATTCCAGATGAAGACAGGCGAAAATCTGGCTTTATTGTGCCCCCCCACCATGTTCGTGAGATTTGTCCAGTCTGTCTCAAGGGTTCGGGAAATGCACGCACCTAGGGTTCTGCTTGAGAGAAGCGTCCTTGTGATACTTAAGCTTCCCACGTCTGATTTCTCATCTCTGCACAGGTAACCAGATTGCCATATGCTGGGCCTTCTAGGATCCTCGTTCTGCTTAATTTTAGCCCTTTCCTGTATCCTCTGCTGGAAATTGTGCATCGTTGCCACTGAGAAAGCGTGTTCCTATGTCCTCGCTTTATATGAATTTCCCTGGTTGACCTGATTCCGTTCCTTCTTACTACACTCCTGTCTGCCTTGTCCTGACCTTCCCTATGTTCCCTGAACTCTGATTTCATGCCCATGTCTCGACCTCCTGCCTTCCCCTACCCGATGTTTTGCCTTACGATTCTTTACTCTACTCCGCCTTGGCCGCCATCCCTCGTACAAAGTCGCGCCTGTGGAAAGACCTGGTGGTATTTACACCTCCAATGAAGTCCACCCCGGGTACCACTTATACTCCAGGCCCCAGTGTCAGGCTTACGGTCATCGGAGGATCCACTACCCCCTGTGCCGAAGTTTTTCTTTAAAACTTACATTGAAACCACAAATGGCACTCTTGCGGCAAGTGTGTCTAATTAACCCTTACTTTCCAGACCGAGGGAAGATGGCAAGGCAGAAACCTAATATATTTAGGTAATTAGACATTGTGCTAAGAGCTAGATTGTGGTGACATAGCCTTTTGACACTCTTGGAAATTAGATCATGTTTTCCTGACACCGGCAATTTTTCATCTTTGCTTGAGGCATATTCTTCTACAGTATACCTGCAAACAGAATGATTAGTAAATGTGCTAAAATGGGGATATCTTCTTGTGACTCTCTTCTTTCTTCTATTTTCTGGTTTCTTCTCTACAGATATGAAGTGTTTGAATTACTAAGACTGATGCTTTTTTCCATTAATGTATTTTAAAGCTATATATATATTGTCCTGCGACTTCGACAGCGTTATAATACAGGCGCTTCCACTGATTTCTTTTCAAAGGATTTCATATTGTTTGTATTTCAGAAGGGCAATTTCAAGATTTTACATAGCATGTTTCTGAACCACATTTGATCATTAAGGAATGTCTTTGATTCCAAGTATTTTGTCAATTTTATTCTCTCCTGCTATGGCGCTCTTCGTCCTTTGATCACAATTTGCCACATTTCCACTCTGTTTCCATCAAGTAACATCTCTTTATGTCCACTCAGAGCACTCGCCCTCTAGTCTCCTATTATTCATGGTAGAAGTCATACGACACAGCAACGCACCTTAGAATGCCTTTTGGTGTGGCAGAAGCTACAGTTATTGAAATCTAGTTAACCCCCCTGCATATACTGTAGCTATGCTGTATCACTATATACATTCCCTATAGTTAAACAGTATAATAGGAATTTTTTACTGTCATTGGAATTATCAAATCTACTATTTTTTTACTATAGGTAATTATGGGTACAACAGATAAATTGTTCGTTTGTCTGTAATGACAGTTACTACCTTATAGATATCCGAAATACTAATAAGTGGCATTAATAGAGTATCACTTTGTTTCTGCTATGAAATTGATGGTGGCGTTTATGTTTGTAAGACTGCGGCTCAAGATCTACAATAAAATATAGATGCTGTCCTTTCCTTCCTACATAGTCTTCCCTGGTTCTTTGACCTGGAGCTTTTGCAGACAGGAGTAACTGTTCTTCACACTAACTCCACATAATATTCACATTCTCTTTATTTATCTTTTAATCCTCTTACTGTACACAGCTCTGCAATTTCAGAGCACATATCCATAGCCGTGCTCATAAAACAAGTCTCTTGGAAAAAGTTTTGCACTCCTACCAATCTCATCAAGACATTTTCTTTTTGCCAGGACACAAAAAATGAAACAAGACCTAGAGTTTCTGTTGTGGGAGTCGAATGTTTTGTTGTATATCTGTTCTGTCCCTGTACACATTGACAATGGCCCATCTTCATATTGTGCTCAGTGTGAATGTCTTCAAACTGTTTTCCAGTGAATCAATCATAGTGTAATAGAAACCTGGCTTTCCTAGGAAGATTTTCCTTGAAAAACAACCGCGAACAAAGACAGTACCAAAGGTATTTTAGTACCAAATACGGGTGATTCACTAGATATTTATGATTACCCACAAACTACAAATGTCTTAAAACGATGAGGGACCCACCTACTTCTGGTGCATTGTATCTTGATGTTATTTTGGCTCAATGTTTTTTCAATGAATACTGAGGTCAGCAATTGAAATAGACAAGTTGCATAAACCATTATAATGACCCATTTACGATCATAACTGGGTCTGTGATAAAAATCTATTAGCAGAGTCCGATTTCTGGTTACCAGCCTCCCCCCATATTCCTCTCCATAACTTGCTGTAGAACTCAAATAATACATTGCTGTCCTTGTCCTACAGCCAGTTTAGGGGAAACTGTCCACTCATTATCTCAGGTATCATCATAATAAACTACAAATACAAGAAGTACCAAATTTAGGAATACCTATGTCGTTAGATGACATTTCGGTAACTACTATTATACTTCTAAAATACCTAATCCTACTTAGCGGATACAATACGTTATAGTTATCACGACATTTTGGGATCTCACAAAATCATCCTAAGTAACCATAGGAGATTCATCTTTGGTGCTTTGTTACTTTTCTGTTTCACACAGTGGTCAATTAGTCCCAACAGTTTAGGCCCATGCATCCAAGGATGTCATGGTATTCGTGGGACACACCGCATGTTCTCCTAACTGCTTTAGTCATGGTAATGACGCATTGCTAAGAACGAGATTTGTGTAGGTCAGAACGCACAGTCTTTTTCATGCTCCCATTTGTTTGTCATTTATTTTTAGTGGAACCCAGTAAGTTACTTGGATATTTATTATTTTTTGAGTGAAATTCCATTTTTGGAAAGATTATTTTTATGCAGGACCTGATATCCGACAGTACAGCCCGGAGGACCACTGTTTGAGGCGGATGGAGTTTTACCACCAGTTCCCCGCTCTGGAGGGAACCACTTTATTACCATGTAATAAGACTGCATGTATATCTCATAGTTTGGGCTCTCTGGTTATGTTGGGTTATTATCAGTGATATGAATATGCTCTCTTTTTTAACACTTGCACAACCGTGTGAATTTTTTATACCACCCATGAATGCCAGTTCACTTGGTACACACATTGTTGGATTTATTGGTTTGTCACACGCTATAATATGTTGTCGTTCCCTAGATTTTATTTATGATATTTTCACTTTTTTATGAAGGGCATTCACTCAGGTTTGTGTGTGTTCTGTCTTTTTTATTATGGATGGCGTCGTGAGAGAGATTCCCGAGTTCCTTAAATACATGTCTTCTTGGGTACTCTTAATCCCTCGTAAATCTCCTTATATGAGGTACTAAGGATTAATACAGGAAGTCTGGAGGGTACCATACTTAGAATAGTAGGGTGGGTGTGTTGGAGGACTGTGGGGTGGCAGCTTTGCCATGGAAATTATTAGATCAATATTAAGTAGCTCTTTTTATTTCTTTTTCTCTGTCTTTAGTCGACCTTTTTGTTTAGCGGTATGTTCGCGAAAGTGCTTGTGATGCGTTATGGCTTATGTATCGCGTTTAAAATCTTTAACCGGTTAAGACCGTGGGGGGGGGTGGGGTCCCGTTTCCGTTATTTCATTCCATTTTCACTCCACCTTCAATCATAACTTGTTATTTTGTCACTTAAAAACATGTTGACGGATTCATTTTTTGCATAACAAATTGCACTTCCCAAATAGTGATTGCCTTGAATATTCCATGCCATTTACTGGAAGTGTGAAAAATTCCCATTCAGTTAAATGGTGAAAAAACGCATTTGTTCGTATTCTTGTGGGCTGATATTACGGCTTTCACTTCACCGCCACACAGCCGCATCTAATTTTATTTCTTTGGGTAGTACAATTACAGGGATACAATTGGTATAGTTTTTTATACTGTTTTCATACATTTACAAAATTAAACTCTCATGAACAAAAATTTGTTTTATTTTTACGCTTCTTGTGCTTATAACTTTCCAATTCCATACTTTGTTTTTTATGTAGGTTGCGGGTGGTGTCATCTTTGCGACTTTTTATGTTTTTTTTTCAATGATTTATTTGTAGGACTGTACTACCTTTTGACATTTTTTTTATAGAATTTTTATTTATTTTTAAATGGCAAAAAGTGCCAGTTTTGACTTTGGACAAACATTTCCGTTACGGGTTACACACGCAGTGAAAAACCGTTATCTATTTTGATAGATCATGAGTTTCGGATGCTCGAACCTAATGTTTTTATGATTTTACTGTTTATTTATATGTATATCAGTTCTGGGAAAGGGGGGTGATTTGAATTTTAGTTTTTTTTAATTATAATTTTTTGTTTTACTTTTTTTTTATTTTTATTTTTACTATTTTTCAGACTCCCAGTACTTTAACCATAGTTTTCTGATCGCTCCTAACCAGATCTGCCATCCTACATATGGCGTATTGGGGATTTTACCCTCATACTTCCAAGTGCTGATAGCACATTGTAATGAATGGGTTAACCCTAATTAGCTTGTGTCTTCGGGACCGAAGCTACCATGGCGACGGATCGCCTCTCCCGATGACGCCACGGGGAGCGGCGATCCTCGTAAAGATGGGCGGCGCCCATGCGCCGCATCTGTTTTGAAGCGCCGGCCAAAGCAAGAAAACACCGCGATCGGGTCCGGCAAACAACCGTATCGTGGTGTCCGGAAGGCCTGTTGCTGCAATATCAGCAGAGACTTACGGCTATGGAGAGGGCTCGGCCGCGGCCTCTGCATGGCATCGGAACGCGACCGCCGCCGTGAATACACGGCGGGCGGTCCGCGAACTGGTTAAGAGCCTTTCTCCAGATCAGGAGGAATATTTCAAGATCAGTGGACATACATGGTTTACACTTCCTCTCTTCTCCCACCCCTCCCCTCACACTCTTACCATGACTGTGCAGGTGTAAAGAACCTATTTGTGTGCATTCCTTTCCTACTAAATTACATTTATCCTATTAAATGAATTGCCACTATTTCCGTTAATCTGAATTAGTCATTAGGATTTTTCGATACTTCTATTCATGTTTTCTCCTCATTCACAAACAGTCCCAAGATTTTTCCCATGAGGTAAAGTCAAGCATAGGACACTTCTTTTAACTTAAAGTTGTTAAACTTACTCCACTTACTTTACCCAACCATATAATTATGTGGTTTCACTGTACCAGTGGCCTATTTTAGTATCTGCTTCTGCCTTGTTGCTATTGTTTTGTCAAATATGAGTCAAGCAATCATGGAATAAATTGAAAGTGAAAAGTCAACGAACTGGGTAAGATTGTACATTGTGTGTGACAATGATAAAGATTCAGTTACCGAGTTTTCTGAAGACTTTGAAGCTGCTAAGAGGAGCATTTTTACCACTAAAGCCCCAAAGCAAGTACTGTAAATTTCCCTTTGATTTTCTAGCTGGAATCCCAAACACCTGCCACTGCTGATACTGTAAATCCAAAGAGGCACAAAACCTTTGCAAAGCAATTTTATTATCAAGAGTAAAAATGATGCTGCCGCACAGCCCATAAGTAGACATATCTCATGTTGTATTACATTCCCTTTATATCCAACAATATGTAATTGTAACATTTTGATGTATTTTAAGTGCTTCTAAAAAAAAAACACTCATGATGATGCACTCATCCCTTTAACATATAAATTAACGTGTATACTGGCAACCATGCAAGTGATCTAAGGACACTGTCATTCACCGGTAGAAATGAGAGGAACATTGGCAAAGTCAGCATTATTACAACATAACTTATTAAATTTCAATAAACAATCTCTGACTTACAGATCCATGCACTTAGCAGTCTTATTGATACACATTTATCATATGGTTCCAACATTTACAGAAATTATTTTGAAGCAGAGATTGGAGACACTTCAAACTTATTTTTCAAGGAAATTGTCGCATCACACATGACATCCTGTAAATTTCCCAAATATTTCTCTTGAGGACCATAGGTGCAATGGAAAAAAGCAGAGCAACACTGCCAAGACACAATTCTGAAGCACTAAGGGTTTTCCCATACTCTCAGAAACAACATTATCTATATATATCATCTATTAATGTAAGCCCCAAATCTCTAGGCATGAAAAATTCTCAATGACTAACATTTTTTGATTTTGCGCCATGGTAAATTATGTCCACACTAGAGAAAAATAAATTTAAGTAGATAATTTTGATCCAACTTTCATTTAACATTTGATGTCGTTACCGAGCCAAAGTTCCTGGCACTTTTTGGTAACAACAGTTGTCCAAATGGTGGCTACAAGCCAGAAAACAAATTTCCGAATAACCTCTTAGTGATGATCTGTAAGTAGTGATCAGCAGGTAGCAAACCCTGGATGTCTCAGCCCCTATAAAATTGTGGACAGATGTTCCATGCTAAGGATAATTGGGGCAGAGATCCTGGAGCAAGCCATGTTAACAGAAACCTACCATGAAGAATCACAACAAAGTGTATACTATGTATCTAAATTAACAAAGAGCTACTGAGCGTGTAACTAACCTGGTCGGAACTGGGAGATAAGGCTAACTCCACGCCCCAGTAACCTCTGCATTGTAATTTACTATTACAAATAAATTAGTTTTACAATTAGGTTACGGTAGGTGCAGATTAGGCCAGAGGCAGGAGAAATATCAACCACAAGATCTACTTCTGATGGGTTATGGCTCATGGTTAGCGATTCGCTTAACGGAAAGCTCTTTGGGAGTATGTTGATGACACGTCCTGCTGAAGATGGTTGCCATTTAGTGTTCGTGTTAAAAACACCAGTCATCTCTCCCCATGGCGCTACCATAGGTGCATGCTCAAATTGTCGAGCAGCCTATCTGTTTCCTGTTTGCCTTGTGAGCTCAGTCCATACACATGACAATTCCATTCATATTGTATGAAAGGGTTTACTGCGTACATGATAGATCACGTTCCCTGTATTTTCTTGGGGGAAGGGGCGTTATGAAGGTTGTGTATTGCTTTTCTTTGTTCAGGTAGGCCGAATTAAATATGTTCAGTACAATCCCACCTACTCTCCCACGTATTGTTTGAGACCTTTCTTCATCTACATGTATCACAGTATATGGTTTCCATACCATTAGAACTTGCCCTGCAACGTACAGTGGTTAAAATGAACATATTCTCAAACAGTAGGAGAATGGGGGCACTACCCACTTGCTGATGAATCCCATTCAGATAATCTGCAAGGGGTTAATACAAGCAATTTATACATGGAGGGTATAGGTGTGGTGCTCAGTCGCCTCCCATAGACAAGCAAACGATAAAATAAAGTATTACAAGAAGGATTTTCAAAAACTCTCTCCTCTCACATCTATCTTTAATTATAAGTTATTGCTAGCACTTGCGATTATTTAGCCCTATCACACCACCCTCATGCCAGTGAGGTGTGGAAGGGGGGGGGTACCAGCAAACAGAGGGCCGGCTGCAAGGGCGAGGGCCCGGAGCGTGGGTGTTATTGACCCGTGTCGCACTCCTGCACCAGTCACGTTCTTTACATGGTGATAATTAGACAGCTACGTTTTTTCTATGCTGGCAGGCAATTTAATATATCTGTCATTTTTCTAGCATAAGTTGTGTCCTTCTAGAGCAAAGCAGGAACAAGAAGGTAGTTCTGAATCTCTTAAAGGTTGAACGTATTACAGAAAGACATGTAAAGTGTATAAATTAATATATACTAGTACCAACTCTCTTTCCCAAAGACTCATATAATACTGTTGGATAATATTAGAGTGGTGTTGAGAGTACTCATTGGCTAAGTCCATTGGTGAATTTTCTGAGAATTCTTAGCAGTATCATCGCTGTTACTGTCCACCGGGTATTGGCCTCTTGAACCTGTTAGGTACTATAAATCACCCAACCGTGGACATTAAACACATCACTCATTGGGCGGCTCGAATCATTTGTGACCGTCAGTGTGGTTCATACCGTTATGGTCCCTTGATGAAATGATACAGAAACACTGATTCTCTTTATCTTGCTTCGGTAATAGTCTAGACAGTCTCTCTGAGAGAGAGGGAGTAGAACACAATGTCTTTTTCACAAGGCTAAACCAGATTCTCCTACTGAGCATCATGGCGACCCTAAAATACAACCATAAGTGCCATAAAGAGGGAAACTGGGGACTGGTAATCCCTCATACTCTGATTGTTTTTTGTGGTGGATGCTCGCACTAATATTGGATTTACCCTAGTTTTTAGTCTTACACATTAATATTGAAGAGAAAAAATTCCAGCTACAAAACGGTGTCCCTGCGGTTAAAAACCTGTTGTCTTTATTCAAAAAGTGTAAAGCCAAAATAAATGAAGGAAAACGCCGATAGGCTGTAACTGGATCGGTAGTGAGGGACGGTAGCAGCCCTTCCAGAGAGGAGACACAGAAGGTTACTTCTCAATAGAGAAACCTTCCTGGATCTTACTAGTAGCAAAACCTCCGTTTTCCGCAAGTAAGCCTAAATATAAAAACAAGATTTAATAGGATCAAACTGATACTATTCTTCGATATATGGTTTAGATATACTTTGTCTTACTCTTATTGACTTACTTACCCATTTTAATCTACTTTGATACTTTTAAGTAATAATGTGTTAAAATAATCATTTGTTGCTTTGCGTGCTCTGGTTACACTCAGGCTCGTTTTTCCGCCGCCGGGTTGGTTGGTCAGGGCACAATCTGACCTGTGGAACCATTACCGACTCCGCCCATTTTGTATCACTGTGATCCCAGTCCATTCGCATATTTAAGCCCAGTTTTACTGTGACATTCTCATGACTAAGGAGATGATTCTCTGAAGCGTTGGACCTAGCACCGTCCCACTCACTACCCTATGCCAGTGTTATCCATGCCATAGGCTGTGTGACGTTAATTATTTTTTTGCTTTTACACTTTTGAAATAAGACAACAGTGTTTTAACATACAATACGCACTGGAACCCGTTTGTAGTGGAATTTTTTTCTCTGCGAATCTTCTGTACTGGAGCCAAAGTGTCCAGTGCTCACGTGGATGCCACGGGTCGGCATTTGTCACTGATGCATACAGGTGAGCTGACTTATTTCCTTTGCTGGTTCTCACACTATAATCGGTTACATTTTTAAAGGTCCAACAAACAACTCTCTAAGAGTCTCTTCAGGAACTTAATATATATGGAGGATAAGGTATAAGGTTACCAAACTAATGTGTATAGAGTTACAATGTGAACTCTCTTTACGATGAACTTTTCATTATATATCGTATGTATATTCAAAGGTCTGAGATACATGTCTGTGAGCAGCATACAATTACAGTATACACATAGACCTAAACCCTGCAGCTGCTCAGAATGTTTAAAAGTCATCTGGCATTCATACCATATTTCATGTGCTAAATAATATAGGTATAATGTAGCATACGGAAAATGTGTAAAGGGCAGTGAAAAAGTTAGAAAATGATCCCACATATAACGTCCGATGAAAAAGTCTAATTAATTAAAGAAAAGACAAGCCAAACAGTTTGATACAGCTGTCACCAACTGAGTCTAGATACAAGGTCAACTGTACACAGCCTGGACCAAAGAAAGTATACCCGTCTAAATCTAACTTTTAATTATAAAGGTCATAAAAAATGTCTGGTCCTTAAAATCTCTAACTAGTAGGTAATGTCAAAACCTCAAATAAACTTGCTTGACTAATGATGGTGTTTAAGCTTGAGCCATTGGGAGCTGTGATCAATGTTTTGTGAAAGGCTTGCAGCTTTCAAGTGCTCTGCATGAACTTTCACATAGCCCCTCCCCCTGCCTGAGTAACTTCTGCTGTAACCAACCAAAATCCTGCAACAGCTTACTTAGTTAAAGAAAATCAACTGCTAGCATAGTACAGTTTTGAGCTGAGCACACATACAGACTAGCGTTTTCATTTGGATACAGGTTGTTATATTCTTTTTCCAATAAATGTCGCTATTGCTGAGAAAAACAGTTTATAAAAATATTCACAATAGCTTCTAGGCTCCAGGGTGTTTGGTGTTTAGCAGATTTCCCAGCTAAGACAGCACGTCTTCGATGGTGGGATCCACAATTTTAGTACATTGTAGGAAACTGGTTTATCGATGTGGAAGAGGCTGTTGACTTGAGAAGGAGTCAGAGTTCTTCCTACAGTCCTTGCTCAGCTTCCGCCACGATTGGAATTGGGTGGAACTCAAACTTTACCTAGACTATTGCAAACACTTTGACTAGAACCATTTTTTTTTCTTATGACCTGATATGAGATACCAGAGAATTTCAATACGGGTGCACTTTCTTTTTCTCGTGATGCTTACAGTATATACTTCTTCCTTCAAAAGTAAAAAGTAAAAAGCTGTCATTCCAAAATAAATATATAAACATGTAAGCATGTGGGTGGTACCATTCTGGCAAATCTATCCCCCCCCCCCCCATCTATGCCATCTATCTGCTTTCATACCTCTAAACCAATAGAAACTACATAATATTTTTTTTTCCATTTAATGACTGTACATAAGTAAGAAATATGATGGCTGGACCTCCATGTCGGAAAACATAACATACCGTATATTCCGCGTATAAGAACGACCTGGTGTATAGACGACCCCCCTACTTTATGTTTTAAATATAGAGTTTAAGATATTCGCCGTATAAGATAACCCCTTTCCACGCATACAAAACAAACCGGTAAAAATGTTTAAAAAAAAGATTGTAATTAACATGGTCCTTTTTAAATGTAATTCTTATGACAATGCAGGGATATAGCAGGAAAACTATCGCTCATAAAATAAGGCATACAACAACAACATTACCATTACAGCACAGGCCCCGTGTATAAGCTCAGCCCCCGTATATTACAGCACGCCCCAGTATATATTCAGCACAGCCCCCAGTATTATACAGCAACTGCCCCCAGTAGTAAATACACCCGCACAGCCACCCAGTAGTATACAGCACTGCCCCAGTAGTATACAGCACTGCCCCCAAGTAGTATACAGCACAGCCCCCAGTAGTATACAGCACAGCCCCCAGTAGTATAACGCCACGCCCAGTAGTATACAGCACTGCCCCATAGTATACACACAGCCCCAGTAGTTATACAGCACACCCCCAGCAATAAATAGATACAACAGTTCCTGCTCACCTTCCAACTTGACTGCTGACCAGCGCAAGGTACATCCAAAAAGCCCCACGGACCAAAGGCACATGTTCCAGGAAGAAGAAATTGATGTCAGCGCTTCAAGGATATGCAGTAAAAATACAAATTGTTTATTTCCAAGTAAAGTAAAATCCACAAAAAGGCAAGTTAACATACTGTGGGCCCAGGTGTAGTGACCGACGCGTTCGCCCTATCTCGGGCTTAATCATGGTCTCAGTAGCCTCTAAACTCTGCATACTGACTTTAAGATTCCGCTCCGGTAATGGCGGTGACGTCACGGTCACGTGACAGTAGTCACATGATCGGTTGAGACCCGCCACCTCTGTACAGGGATATTGTGTACATAAGAACTACAAAAGGTTTAAAAGCAAACATATTAGAGGGTAAGGTAGGTATTGAAGAGACATGATTTAAGCTCAATATAATACAAAGAGGATATTAAGATTACCACATATACACGAGAACTCAAAATGCGGATGTCACCATAGTGAGTTCTAATCGTAGTATACCTAAGACAAACATGGATGTATATAGTAGGGAACGCTAAAAAACCCAGGCACAATCAAGTGTATTGATGATAAAGACTAAATGACGATTCCTTTACATAACATTAGCCTGAGCATAGCTTGTAGATATATCTATTCAAATATAGGGGAAAAAATAAACCTAAAGATTATATACATAAACTGGCACAGCCAGAGTAGTATCAACGAGGTGAACAAGGAGGAGCCAAAGTAAAAAACAGTAAGTGCAGAAAAGGCGGAGAGAGAAGGGGAGGGGAGGGAAAGGGGGGAAAGAAAAAGAAAAAAGGAGGAGACCCACATAAAGAGGAGAGATATACAATATGAAGAGATAAATGACCAAGGCATATACCTAGTGGTAACATAATAGTCAAGTCCTGTCTGAGATTCATACCTGAGGCTGGTGTGGTTTTCAATACAAACATCCAGTATGTCTCCCTGTTCATAGTAGTATACAGCAGCCAGCCCCAGTAGTATACAGCACTGCCCCCAGTAGTATACAGCACTGCCCCCGTAGTATACAGCACAGCCCCCAGTAGTATACAGCACTGCCCCAGTATATACAGCACTGCCCCCAGTAGTATACA
Source organism: Engystomops pustulosus (assembly GCA_019512145.1). Taxonomy (NCBI): domain Eukaryota; kingdom Metazoa; phylum Chordata; class Amphibia; order Anura; family Leptodactylidae; genus Engystomops; species Engystomops pustulosus. The sequence continues at coordinate 94,948,045 of CM033644.1, forward strand.
GCCCAGCCCAGCATTAAAAAAAAAAAAAAACTTATATACTCACCCTCCGGTGGCCCCGATGTGCGGCGCTGCCCCCCGATGTCCGCCCCTTCTTCTTCTCTTGCTGGGCGCCACCATTGATCTTCCCCTCAGGTCCTAGTATGACGCGCCGCTTCTGACGTCATACTAGGCGCCGACCCGGGGAAAGACATGGCGGCGCCCAGCAAGAAAGGAAGACGGCGCGGAGACTGAAGACACACAGCGCGTGAGTATTTTCCCCCCGATGTCTTTTTGAGGCTTCCGGCAGCTTTTGAGGCTGCCGGCAGCCATCGCTGTGCAAACACCCGCGATCGGTGCTAACACCGATCGGGGTGTTACGGTAAGCCTTTGCTGCAAATGCAGCAAAGACTTACCGGCTATGGAGAGTCTCGACACGTGAGCCCTCTCCATGCACCGGGACTGCCGCTGTATAAGACGATTAACCGGCGTATAAACGACCCCAGAGAAGACAGAAGATTTTCTGTCTTCAAAAGTCGTCTTATACGCCGGTTACGGTACTCTTTAGCAAGACCTAGATACTTCTTAATATTCAGTACAAAACTATAGTTATGAAAAGTATCTCTCATGCTCCTTACTAATTGACAGCTCGATGTAATGGAATTTATTTGTGGTATTTAGTAGTCAAAGGAACCAATATATCCTAATATATGCTGCTTCCCCTATTTAACTAATGAGATTTTTGTAAAGTGTGTCCCTCAGCAGCCATGACTGTTGTTTCCTTCCCCTGCAGTCTTCTAGTCTGTTCTAATACAATGACTTTGTTACAGAGCCATCAGCAGTTTCAACAGGGCAAGACAAAAAGACATCACAGCTTGTGAACTGGAAGTCTCTGGGCTGCAGGCAACAGATATTAGAGCACATCAGCTCAGGATGTCATTTTCATCTAACCGACGAATTGCCAAGATTCCTAAAAACTGTGAATTTACAGAAAAATCTGCCAATCCATATAAATGTATTAACCATAAATGTAACATGAAAAATAAATATGAATTCTACTATACTGTGTCATGAGTTTCAACTTTTCTTCTTGCTTCTCTCAGTTTTAAAGCACGTTCATAATAAATTAAAGCTACAACTATTTATGGTGGCCACAATCAGAATACCAACCAAAAGTTCCCAATAAATCGAGGTTACAGAACAAGTACTAACTCTTTCACCAGTAGGCAATACTAACAGCCAGTGAATTACAATGAGATCCTTCTGACACAATATTAGTCATATGCAACAGTTTGAAATATTGATAATGTGCACTTCCATGTTCAGAGACATGTGCTGTGTAAGTAACCAATTAGGCCTCACATGTCTTCAGTACTCTTTTGCTTATAAACCCTATGGTATTTGCAGTAAACACTTAAGGGCCACATGTATGACTTTATAATTTAGGAAACTTAGCATAAAATTGAGATTGAAGATGAGGGGTAGAAAACGTGCAGAGTGGATGTCACCGTGTGTCTGTAGGCTATGTGGTTATTATTATTTGGAGAATAGCTTATTAATTTATGGCTATAATTTGGTTAAACCTCTCCTTTGATTCCGCGTCATTGGTACAAAATATCAAAGTTCAATTTAACTGAATGAACAACATTTACAGACATTAAAAAAGTTTGACCGTAAAGACCAAGATAAGCACAACAATGTGGTTGGGTCTATGCTCCTATAACAATATGGGAAATGGTTGTGTGTGAGACCCTAACCTGCGTATCAAGTAGTGCCAAACATGACAGAGCTGCAACCCACCCCAATTTTCATAGGATATCAAATAATTTTTATTACAGGACATAAAAATTAGTCACCTAAGACACACAGTGGAATTATTTATTAGGGCTTGTGGATAAGGGTAGCACTTGCAAATTTTTCCCCCATGTCCTGAAACGTCTAAACCAGGGGCATGGAGGTGGCATTTGAAGTGGTGGCGCGACACAGTAGGATGGGTCGGCATGGGAGTTTCTTGTCCCAGCATGGATGAGTACTTGCTTCAGCCAGTGAATCTTCATATTGAAATTTGCCCGGCTGCATTATGTTTCACCAGACAGGGCCTGGGCCGAGAGATAAATGGCGAGACCGGGGGATGTGGAGCATGCTAAACAATAAAAGCCAATTTTAGTTGGGCTTTCAAAAAAATATTGTTAAGTTTTATCTATCAAACATAGTTTCAATCAAACAGTGTATACACCTAAATATAGATAAAATATTGGAACGTGCCAAGATAACTACATAAAATTTTTATAAAATCATTTATATAATTATGAACAAGTTCTCTTGGGGTCTCGTCAAATATCAAAAGTTCAATTTAACTGAATGACAACATTACAGACATTAACCCCTAGGCGCACCAGGACGTTATAGTACGTCCCCGGGGCTAGATGCTTAGCGCACGGGGACGTTCTATAACGTCCTGCTTCTGGCACCGGCTCACGAACGGAGCCGGTACCAGAAGCAGCGGCTGTCAGCTGTCTAGTACAGCTGACAGCCTGCGCTAACACCCGCGATCGGAGCCGGCTCCGATCGCGGGTGTTAACCCCTTACACGCCGCGGTCAAACATGACCGCGGCGTGTAAGGGTGTAAGCGCTGTGGATCGGATCCCCCGTGCCGCTTACCGGGGGATCCGATCCTCTGCCGGGCAGCTCCGAGGACTGGCATGTGCCCCGGAGCTGCCCGGTCTCCATGGCAGCCAGACCCCTTCCGGGTCTGGCTGTAAACTGTCTGAGCATGCGCAAGCTTGCTCAGACAGTTTACACTGCTCTACAATAAAATAGTATTGTAGAGCAGTGTATTGAACTTAAACCAGTGATCAGAGCATCACTGGTTTAAGTTCAAGTATGTATAATTAAAAATATGCAAAAACAGTTAACACTACACATTATAATAAATAAAAAATTAATACATAAAAATAAGCCCCTAATAATGTCAACTTTGCCCATAAAAAAACTTAATAAAGTATAAAAAACAATCAAAACAAACAAAAAAAACCGCATTATTTGGTATTGCCGCGTCCGTAACAATGCCATAATAAAACAATTGTTACTGGACCCGCACGGTAAACGCCGGGGAAAAAAACACAAAAAACGTTCCGAAAAAAGAAATTTTTAATTAATACCCTATAAAAAATGCTCTAAAAAGTGATTTAAAAAATGTTATGCACTCCAAAAAAGCCCACTAAAAAGAACAACTGTTCTCGCAAAAAAAAGACTAACAAGATTGTCTGCCCAAAAAATAAAAAGTTATGCTATAAAAGTGGTGATGCTAAAATGAAAGATTTTCTCAAATTAGTTTTTATTCAGTACAATTGAATAAAATACACAAACCCCCACATATTTGGTATCCCTGCGTCCGTAACAATCTGATAATAAAACAGAATGTTATAGATCCGAAAGTGAACCCCGTAAAAAAAAAACCTAAAAAAACTCTCTCTGATAAAGTGATTTTTTTTAATGCCCTTTAAAAATGCTCTAAAAAGTGATTTTAAAAAGTTACGCAATTAAAATAAGACCACTAAAAAGAGCTATCATTCTTGCAAAAAAATAAGCCCTTCTTAAACAGATTTTGAGGTGAAAATCTAAAAAAGTTATGATATGTAAGTCGGTGATGCTAAAATAACAACAATTTTGCCAAATTCTTTTTATTCAGTAAAAATGGGAAAAATAAAAAAATATATAATGAAGTATTTCTAAAGTGGCGACCCATAGAATAAAAAAATATACTATTTTCATGGTATGGTTAACGGCCAAAAAAAAAACACATAAAAAATTTCCTAAAATGATGATTTCATTTCCTCCACCAACAAAGAGTTAATATAAATCTCACCAATTAGCTATAGATGCACCCAAAATTAGTATTAGAAAAGTGCATCTCATGTGGCAAAGAAATAAAGCCCCATAGGCCTCATTAAAAAAAGAAAAAAATTATAGCCTGTACAATGTGACAGCAAATCTGCTCCGGATATGCGCGCTCCTTCCCTTCTATGCCCGGCCGTGCGCCCATACAGCAGGTCATCACCATATATGGGGTATCCGTGTACTGGGAGAGAATTGCGTATCAAACTTTGTGGAGCCTTTTTTCATTTTATCCATTACAAATGTTTAATTTTCCACCCAAAATGAGTGTATTGAACAATCTTACAATTTGCAGACCCACCCCATTTGTTTAACCCCTAAAAACCGTAAGGCTGTTATTAACAAACTTCTTAAAAGTGGTTTTTCATTCGTTGAGGGGTTTGTATGTTGTACGTTTCCACAATGGGGTAATTACGAGCTTCTCTCGATATATTTAGGGCCTCTACAGTGTCAATTAGAAACTGTGCCAGGTCCATTCTAAATACAGGTTTTGGCGATTTTTTTACAAAAATGTGAAAATGGCTCCCAAATTCTGAGCTTCATACATTCTAGTAAAATATGATGGAATCTGAAAAAACCATGCCAACATAAAGCCAAACCATTTGGGAAAATGTAAGTTATGAAAAAAATGATTGGGTGCTATGACTTTGAATCAAAAAAAGTAGAGAATTTTAGAAAGTTGAAAATAAAGAAAATTTTTCAACATTTTGCCAAATTGTTTTTTTTCATAACTAACGCAAAAGATTTCATACAAATTTTTTTAACTAAGTGAAGTACAATGTGTCACGAGAAAACAATCTCAAAATCCCCTGGATATCTCACAGCGTTCCAAAGCTAAACAACTTATAGTGACACAGGCCAGATTTAACAAGGGGCCGCGTCCTTTGGCCGAAAAGGTATGCTGTTGTCCCGTAGGGGTTAAAAACAGTTGACAGTAAAGAAAGATAATGCACAACAATGTGTGTTGCTATGCTCACTATAACAATATGGGAAATAGGTTGTGTGTGAGACCCTAACCTGGTATCAAGGTAGGCCAACATGACAGAGCTGCAACACCACCAATTTCATAGGATATCAAATAAATTTATTCAAGACATAAAAATTAGTACACCTAAGACACACAGTGGAGATTATTTATTAGGGCCTCTGTGGATAATGGTAGCACTTGCAAATTTTTCCCCCTGTCTGCAACCTCTAAACCAGGGGACATGGAGGGGCATGAAGGGGTGGGCGCGAACAGCAGAGAGTGGGTCGGCATGGGATGTTCTTGTCCCAGCAGTGGAGCACTTGCTTCAGCCAGTGAATCTTCATATGTGAAAATTTGCCGGCTGCATTTATGTCTACACCAGACAGGGCCTGGCCTAGAGATAAATGCTGCGCAGGGGCTGGAGCATCTAAACAATAAAAGCAATATTGGGCTTTCAAAAATATATTGTTTAAGTTTATCTATCAAACATAGTTCAATACAGTGTATACACCTAAATAAATAGATAAAATATTGGAAACGTGTCCAATATAACTACATAAAATTTATAAAAATCATTTATATAATTATGAACAAGTTCTCTTGGGGTCTCAAGGTGTTTTTAACCCAGTATAATCATATAAAATTAGTAGATAAAATCTTTATATAGAGGAAAAAGTATACAATACCACTCCTGTAACCACATGTAGTGGTGGTACCGGCATTCACCTCATTATTTCTGGACATGAGAACAAGGCTTTAAGGTAATGGAAATGAGGCTAATATTTTACCATATGCATGGTTTAAATGTTGTGACAAACTGGGGTTTGTGGTATCACAGAATCAATTGAAACTTGAATCCTAATACATATAGGTGTTACAGTTTCTTGTCTTGCTTGTGTGGAGTGCATCTTCATTATTCAAAATCCCAAATTTCCAGGAGAACTTGGGATCAGACGTATTTCGGAAATACTTGTTCCTACCTCAGCAATCTCTGTCACATACAAGGAGCATGGATTTAAATATTATCATCCATGCATTGAGAGACATAATTGATGTTTGATTGAAAACCTGGAAAACCTAGGGTAAAGTCAGTCGAATAACCCATTATAGAATATACGTATCTTAATTTGCAAACCCTAAGGTTTATTAAGATGTACGGAACAAATATATATCCTGGTAAAAATGTGGCATACAAAAAACGATAGTGTAACAAATATCTTATTTGATCCTAGCTATTATAGCAATCCAAAGATATCTAGAAGTCACAAAGAATAATAGTTTTGAACCAGGACAGGGAGGAATCCAGTATCTCATAGATAAATAGTATAGGTAAAAATAATCATAAAGAATATAACAGCGTATTAAGAATTTATCCCAAAGAGAGATTGATCCTTATAAACTGACTATTTTCCGAGCTGTACATCTGAAAGGATATATGCAAATGGGAACCAAAAGATGATGTAAGAATGCTCTTATAAGTAAATACTGTATTATATGTCAAAAATCTATAAAGCTTTTATTTTTTGAATTCATATGACAAACACTAAAAACACTTTAAAACACCTGTCAATTTCAGGTCTGTCAGAGCTACAATTTGAAGCTGACTCAGAACTGTCCATTTTCCCTTAGACAAGTCTAGCCTCACTCCGGTATCAGCTGTAAAAATCAGTAATGAGATATTGTGCCTTATGCAGGGTTGGCACCAGCACTGGGTATACCTGGGCAAGTGCCATGGCCACATAAGAGTGTAAATAGACATCAAGGCTCTATATTAAAGTAACCATTGAAAGGCCGTTGGCTGTTGTTGGTACATAAAATAGGGAATATTTTGAGAGAGAACCGTAGACGTGCTTAGTTTCACGAATTTTTTGATGCCGCCACTATGGCCTTCTCAGCCATGGCCTACTGAAACCTGGAGCCGACCCTGGCTTTATGTGTAATTGTGAGAGTTATAATGGGTCTTGAATACCTCTATTTAAAAAGTGCATAAGGTGTCGCCACAATGCCATAGATCACACATCAATGCATACAAATAATATAAAAGTTATCACCCGGATGGGAGGCTCGAGCAAGGAAGGAAAGTCTGCACGCGGAGAACCGGCTGGCGCAACTTTCCCCCCCGTGATAGACTAAGTGGAGTGTTGGAAAGTTGTAGATACGTCGGCTCTCTGCAGGGGCCTAAACTTAAGGAACGCCAGGGGGTTTCCAAACCCAGGACTTTGAAGGGGGCTCCCAAGCCCGTAAATATACAAATACACTAAGTGACACACATCTATACCAGATACTGCTACATAAACATAGAGTTCTTACTCTTATAACACACACATGTTATACATTCTTACCAACTTACACCACATATAGAGCTATGCACATCCGATACACAAACATACAGGCCAACTAAGGACACATACGTGCATATACATCACGTATGTGTTACAATGTGCAGCATAATATGCATATAATGGTGAACATACTCATTCCTTAGTGTCAAGTTTGATGTCGGGCCCCCTTACACTGCGGATCCTATAGCAGCTGCTATGTAGCACGTGTTTAGTTAACCACTCCATCTTTGCTATGTACGTTCAATAACTATCTGCTCAAGGCACCATGCCATGGTATATCCACACTCTTTTAGTCGTATTTTGTTATAATGTTTTGGGCATACGGTCACCATCCTAATTTTAGTGTCACAATTCACAGTAATGTAAAAAGGGCCTCCTGCTCAATCAGGGATCCGGGTTGTAGAGCCCAGATAACTTATACAGTGTCCGCAGCATCTAAAAGCGCTGAAAGTACTTTAATCACCTCTCCCAGCAACCTGCATCTCGAGGGATACCTGCAAAGCCGAGGTATGATAAAGAGCCACATGTAACCCCAGAACAAGTCTTTCGACTCTGACTCGTAGTATGTAATTATCAGTCCCAACATGTCTCTTGTATGTTTTATGCTTCGTGAATTAGCTTATTAAGCAATTGCTATGTATTAGGACAGCAACGTGGTCTGTAGTCTGTTGTGAATAATGAACTGGTTTGCATAAGAGTTATACAATGCATGGTTTGTGTGAATTGACATTGAAATTGTTAAGGGCGACAGTTGCTGATGAACGGTAAATAGTGTGATGAAATGTGCTGAAATGACTCATTAAAAATACAAATTATAACACCCTCTTTTCACATGTGTTGCCATACCTCCCAACTCTGTTGGAGCGGTGAAGAGAGGACGAAAGACGTGAGGAGACAAGAGGGACAAATGGCGGCGCGTTTTGCGCGCCGCGAGCGAAATTTTTACCCACAGAAAAAGCCACACACCCTAGCCACCGCCCACCCATAACCTCACACACCCTCGCATTGCCACTCACTGCCTCCATACTCTTCCAAACCCTCCACTGGCACCAATGTATATTATGATATAATTGGGGGGGCATATTCCCACTCCCCTAGACAACGAGCATGTCCCCCCCGCCAACAACGAGCATGCCCGTCCTACGACAACGAGGCATGTCCTCTCCCTAGACAACGAACATGCCCCCCCCAGACAATCGAGCATGCCCTCATCGACAACGAGCCTGTCCTCCCCTAGACAACGAGCAGCCCCCAGACAACAGATGTCCCTCCCCTGAAACGAGCATGTCTCCCCGAGACAAGAGCTGCCCCCCCCAGACAACGAGCATGTCCCCCCTAGACAACGAGCAGTCCCCCCAGGACAACGGACATGTCCGCCCCCAGAAAACGAGCAATGCCCCCCCTAGACAACGAGCATTGTCCCCCCAGACAACGAGCATGCCCCCCCTAGACAATGAGCATGCCCCCCATAGACAACGAGCATGTCCCCCCTAGACAACAGAGAGTCCCAACCTAGACAACGAGCATGTCCTCCCCTGTGGCTGCGTGCCCTTTTTGTGTTTGTTATTTTTGTCTTCCAGGACCGTGCCTGCTGTGGACTGTCGGATTCAAAGGATACGTCGATGACCGACTCATTCTAACAAATAAATGGTCAACGGGGTGGTCTGGTTTTTTGTCAATAAAATTTCTGAAACGGTGTGATTATTATTTTTGGCGACTCTTCATAGTTTGCCGTCAGTAGTGGTGCGGTACATGACGGTGCTCATACTAAGGGCTGGCCTTAGTGTTTGCCTTAATTTTTTTGGCAAATTCACACTAACGCCCATACAATTACCCGGTACCCACCGCCAACCAAGGTGCCGGGAAGAGCCGGGTACAAACCAGTACCTGACCGTCTATAGATGTCAGGTAGTGGGGCGACTGCAGGCTGTTATGTTGCGTCTGGAATAGCCCCCACAGATGGCGCCTATCCCAGAGCAGAGTAAGGCAGGCTGCTGCTGCTTTTTTGTATCTGGTGATTTGAAAAATAGGGGCACCCATGCCGTTTTTTCTTCAAATTTGACAAAAAATATGGTGGGGTTCCCCCTTAAAGGGGGCTTCCAGGCTGTTTCCCCCCATTTTTACAAAAAACATGGGGTGAAAAACGGCTGGGTGCCTCCTATTGTTCAAATCAGCCTGATACAAAAAAGCAGCAGCAGCCTGCCATTACTGCGCTTGGATAGGCCACTGTTAGGGGGCTTATCCCAGCGCAAAATAACAGCCTGCCGCCGCCCCACTACCTGACATTATAGACGGTCAGGTACTGGTTTGTACCTGGCTCTTCCCGGCACCCTGGTGGCGGTGGGCAACGGGGGTGGTAATGGTATGGGCGTTAGTGTGAATTTGCAAAAAAATTAGGCAAAACACTAGGCCTGCCCTAGTAATAGCAACGTCACCTAGCGGCACCACTAATTGGCAACTATGAAGAGAGTGTCGCAAAAAAATCAATAATCACACCGTTTTCAGAAATTTATGAACAAAAAACGCAGAACCACACCTCGTTGACCATTTTATTTGTTAGAAAGTTCGGGTCATAGACGTTAATCCTTCGAATCCGAAGCATCCACAGCGAGGCACGGTCCTGGAAGACCAAAATAACACAAACACACAAAAAAAAGGGCACGCCGCCACAGGGGAGGGAGACATGTGCTCGTTGTCTAGGGTCAGGGGATAGACATGCTCGTTGTCTGGGGGGGGGAGGGAGGGGGGGAAATGCTCGTGTCTAGGGGGGGGACATGCTCGTTGTCTAGGAGTCGGGGGGAGACATGCTCGTTGTCTAGGGGGGGGGGAGGAAAATGCTCGGGTCTGGGGGGGGGGGGCATGCCGTTGTTAGGGGGGGGGGGGCACATGCCGTTGTCCAGGGGGGAGAAAAATGCTCGTGTCTAGGGGGGAAATGCTTGTGTCTAGGGGGGGGGATGGGGACTGCTTGTTGTCTAGGGGGGGGGGAGACATGCTCGTTGGTCGCAGTAAAGGGGAGGGGTCATATGGAGCGGAGTAAAGGGGAGGGGTGCCTATGGAGCGCAGTAGTAAAGGGAGGGGTCCATGGAGCGCAAGTAAAGGGGGGGGTCCTATGGACGCGCGAGTAAAGGGGGAGGGGTCCTATGGACTCGCGCAGTGAAAGCCATAAAAAACACATTTGATATTTTCCTTCCGCTTCCCAGTACAGGGCCTGGAATATTTAATACTGTCACTAGGAAGTATAATTTGTTACGCGAGAAACAGGCCGCACACAGTCTGTAATGGCAAAAATAAAAAGTATTGATTTTTGAAAGTGGGGACTGAACATATGAAACGCAAAAATCGTTCCGTCAGAGTAATGGAGCAGACGGCCGGTATGACCATTCTGCTCCATTACTGTCACAGAGCGAGACCTATGTGGACCCCACAGACCCTCGTTTCATGATCTATGGGGTCCACATCACTGAAACCCCACACATCAGGGTTAAGACCTGTCTATGGATAGGGCCTAACTTGTATTTGTGGGAAAACCCCTTTAACCCCTTAACGCTTGCGCTGTTAGCTCTACGGCGCCAGAGAGTGAGAGTATAAGGAGTGTATGAAGAGGGCTCACGGGCTGAGTCTCTTCATACAAGGTGGGGGGTTTTGCATGTGCAGAAAACCCCCACCGCTAATAACCGCGGTCGGTCATTGTCGCGGCAAAGTCTTTTTTAAGACTCGCTGTGCCCCCGAACGTTCATCGGGGGGCGGCGATCGTTGCGTGGTAGCCTCGGGTCTTCTTTTGACATGAGGCTACATGGCTCTGCAGATTGTTACACATGCGCCAGAAGTATTGTGTATATGGTAGGAAGCGATCTGACCATCTAGGGTGGTGCGCCCATTCCACACTAGCGAGTGTGTGCGATGAACTCGCATCACACTCGCAACGCAAGCTGCCGGGACGCACGGCCGAACGCTGCACCGCGGGAGTGAACTCAGCATGTCAGTTCACTCGCGGTGAGCGTCGGCGCGTGCGTTCCCGGCAGCTTGCGTTGCGGAGTGTGATGCGATTCATAGCCATCACACTCGCTAGTGTGGAAGGGCCTTAAGTACCCTAGAGGGTCTAAGAAATAGTGGAAATAAAAAGAAAAAAAAAAGTTTAAAAATAAAAAAAATTTATAAAATATTAAAAATTCTAATCACCCCCCTTTCCCTAGAAACTGATATAACATAATAAACAGTAAAAATCACAAACATATTAGGTATGCGCCGCAAAAATGAACCCGATCTATCAAAATAAAAACGGTTACGGGCGGGCGGTGACCTCCGAGGCCGGGGAAATGGCGCCCAATGTCCGAAATGGACCTTTTACACCTTTTTACATCACATAAAAATGAGAATTAAAAATGATCAAATGTCGCACAGACCTCAAATGGTTAGCAATGAAAACGTCGGCTCATTTCCGCAACAATGACACCTCACATCTCATGCGCCAAAGTATGAAAAAGTTATTAGCGTCAAGAAGATGGCAAAAATTTTTTTTGCAAACATCGGTTTAATTTTTGAAAAGTATTAAAACACAATAAAACCTATAAATCCGGTATCACCACGATCGCACCGAACCAAAGAATAAAGCTGAGGTGTTTATTTTGAGTGCACAGTCAAAGTCGAAAAAACTGAGCCCACAAGAACGTGACACGTGCGGGTTTTTTTTAAAAAAATTTCACATTTGGAATTTTTTGCAGTATCGCGCAGTACACGGGCATGTTAAAATAATAACAGTACGGGAAAGTAAAATTGTTCAGCACAAAATAACGCCTCACACAGGTCTGTACACGGAAACATGAAAAAGTTATGAATTTTTAAGTTGGAGAGCGAGAAATAGAGGAAAAACCCTCCGTCTTAAGGGGTTAGGGATTAAGTATATGTACAATAAAAAGCAGAATAGAAGGGCACTGGGGGGATTAGGGATGGGGGGCAGGGGGTTATGGAGGAAAGTTAAGTGTTTAACCCTTTAGCTGCTGCGCAGTCCCTGTAGAGTAACCGTGTATCCACTGCAGCAGCTGCACAACGCGGCTCTGCTTCATCAGCACGAACTTCAGTGAGAGCAGGAGGAGGTGGGGGCAGGGAGAGTATTGATGTAGAGAGCTGGAGAGTTCCTGCCTGCACGGAGGCTGATCCCTGGGGCTGCTGTGCAGGGGCAGTGCAGAGAATATCCACACTCTGCACTGCCCATCCATCCATCCATCCATGTGCTGCAAGTGGCAGCTTGAGGACAGGGAGGGCTCTGCCTCCCAGGGGAGGGGATGGGGGGAACGGTGCCGCTCTCAGCAGACGCCGGGAGCTGGAGAGGAGGGGACGCTGCACCCGCCCCCTGGCTCTCGTGTATCCTGAGCAGGACGGGGGCGGGACTCGGGGGGGGGACTCGGGGGGCGGGACTCGGGGGGGGACAAGACGGAAAAAAATCCGTGAAAACGCAAAAAAAAAAAACTGGACTTTCACTTAACGATTCGTGCAGGCGGACAAGGGTTAAAAAACGGGAATGTCCCGCCCAAAACGGGACGGTTGGGAGGTATGGTGTATGCAGTTCACACTCCATTTAATGCAAAATATCCAGGTGAAATATATTAGCTACATGTAGTATTAATCATTTAAAATTATATTTCTAAAAGTAACAATATTTCACACTTTAAGCCTAGATGTCATAGGGGTCTTTTACTTTTTTTTCTATTTGAATTTTGCGGCAAAATTGCCGATTTTCCCACCCTCCAATTCAGCCTTGCCAGAAATTTGTCACAATATGGCACAAAATCTCGGTAAAACGGTACAATTTTGTCGCAAATAAACTCTAGTCCGGACCAGGCGTAGGCAAACGTTTAGAAAGGGGTTTCAGAAGAATTTGTGATTTTTGGGCCTGATATGTCACCCTCTGAGATAAATGAACAGTTCCATAACCCAGAAAAAAGCAAAATAAGCACACATAAATGTACTGACTAAAGACAAATGACCCCTTATTGTGTTTTACTACATCGCAGTCATTTTCAGATAAAATTTCATTTGTTCAGATAATGGGCCACATTAATCACTCGTTTTTTCTGTTGTTTTTGCGCCTTTTCATTAGGCGCACCGTTTTTGCGCCATTTTTTGCGATTAAACGCAAAAATAGCCGCGCAGCAAAAAATAAGCAGCTTTCCCACATCTCTACCATCCAGATGTGTTTGCTGCGCTAATGATATCATCAATTGACAACGTTTTCATTTAGGCGCAAAAATGGGCGCAAAAACACTCAGCCCGAAGGTGGCGTTATCTGAGAAGAAAAGCACTGAGCCCCTTTGCAGAAGAGCTCATTTCTGCAGCAAGCTTAGCCAGACAATGGAACATATAATAGTACATTGAGTACATTACAGACGGAGCTGCAGACTCTATTTACAGTCATCACCTTTATTACAAAACATTCTGAAAAACGCATGAGCTACAGCAAGAGAGAAGAGAAATTTGCACAAGTTTGCAGAATGTTGTGCGATGTACTACAAACAAGTGTCCCCATGTAATTCTGCACAGTGTTCGATGGGGATATTGTGCAGAATTACCGGGGTGCAGCAGGAGACCAGCACTGGGGGTCCCCTCCAGGAGAAGCCCGCTGGGGAGGTCACTGGGTGCAGGGTGTCACACACCTGGGTGCTGCTGTGAGTGTTATCTTCATTCTGGGCTGTGGGACGAGAAGCAGAGAGGAGCTTGTAGCAGGACACATGTAAGTGTCTGGAATCTAACATTGCGCCTAAACTGCGCCAAAATTGCGCTATAAGTAAAGTTGATTAATAGAGGAGACAGAAAATATACTATTCACAGATGGTGATTGTGCTTGTGATAATTCTGGCAAAACAGTGCGCCAGAATTAGGCGCAACTACTAACTTAGGCGCACAAAGTGATAAATGTGGCCCAATATTTATGCCTTTCATCCTTTTTTCTTTGTATTCTTCTTGTGTGCCAGCATTTTGCTTAGTGAAGCTTGGATGGCAAATTTAAGGAGCAATGCATAAGAATGGGAACCCTTGGAGATATTCTTGCTGAGAGTCTTTTTCAACTTTTGCATTGAAATCCACATGGTCTTCCTGTTTTTTAAAGTAGGATGTCCATCAGTCATGATAATTATGAATACACAAAAGCGAATAGGACCAGTGGGGGACCACATACCACTCGCACAATTATAGACACCAAAAATTTTGAACCAAACAAACATACAGGGATTAGGTATAACAAAGAAATTGAATTTTTTAGTTTACAAAGAATAATAAAACAATTACAGGCAATAATAGAAAGACCACAAAAAACGAATATAAAGTGGCAGTACAAAATTAATGATGGCCAGGAGGAGGAGATATATAATCCCTAAGAGGCCAAAGGGGGGTAGGTAGAACAATCCCTATAGGAGTAAATTATCAGGCTGGAGGGGAGAGATGAAAGCAAGACCATATCGCAACAGCCAAAAGAGAGGCTAAATTGGATTGGAAGAAATACCATACCAAACAGAAGATGTAATCGCCACAGACCCCGACACGTGTTCGCCGCTAGGCTTTCTCAAGGGGAGTGTATGTGTTGGGGGTGTTCAGGTATTAAGAGGCCATGGACCAATAGTAGGGTAGATAGAAATGAGCCCTGGGGACAGGTTAAACCTATCAGACGCAGGTGCAACTACCATAGTAGTATGTAATGGGTGACCGCGGTGGGCGGTTCGGCGGTGCAATGCGCATGCGCGAGGAAAACAAATCTCGCCAAGAACATACGCATTCCAGCCGGGTGACCGCGGGTCGGCGTGGCAGTGCGCATGCGCGGAGAAAACGAGATCTCGCGAGAACATACGCATACCAGCCGGGAGCATGTATTGACTAGGAAGGTAGGATGTGCGCACGCGCAAAGACCCATATAACGAAAAGGTGCAGAATAGCCGATGGTATTGTTGTAATAGTTATCTATACCATATTTGCACATGAGCCCTAAAGATGAATATAATAAAATAAGTGTACGAAGTGTGTATTGGTTATTTATAAGATAAAATACAACACAAAAGATGATGTGCCATGAAAAATTGCATGGAAATACAGTACATGAAAGAAAGTGATATATTGCACATAAACCCTGAAAAAATGAGAAGTATTGGATCACAACAAGATCCATTAAATAGACATGTAATTCTGTGTACAAAAAGTATATACAAAAAATATGATGAGCGTGCGCTGAGCAACCTAATGCTAAGTATTAAAAAGTGAATAAAGTGCAAAAATAAAAGTGAACCCAGTGCAAACAGTGAACACACGTGCAAAAAGAAAGATTTTGAGGTTCAATCTGAAGATCTTCGAAACAGATTCCAGGAGCGAGGATTTCGGACCAGGTCATTCATCATGGCTACAAAAGAGCAAAGCGAACCAAAAACACGACGTAATAGATTACCCAAGAGGAAGAAGAAAGCTATGGACAAACCAGGTGAGATTTTATACCACCTATAATTCACAATGGGCCCACATTAGGGACACTCTGTCCAAATATTGGAGATCTTGCGTATGGATCAAACTCTTACCCAGTATATACACAAAAACCCCTCGATCACATATCGCCGATCTAAGAATCTGAGGGATCTTTTGGTCCGTAGCAACACAAGGCTCAGACTCTGACAATATTTGGATCAAAAGGTCCAGGTGGGGATGTCGCCCATGTGGGTATTGCTTCGCCTGGTGGAAGTGTGAAAACTGCACATCTTTCCCACTTAACAGGCAACGACATTATGAGATCACGCATACCATTCGGGTACCACCTATGGCGTCATCTACTATGCACATGTCCTTGTGGATCATCTATATTGGCCTTACGTCCAGAGAACTGCGACGTAGGGTTCGCGAACATGTCCTGGGTATAAGAGCTTCAAAGGATGAAACTGATCTAAAAAAACTAAAAACCATCCTCGGCCATTTAAAGAATTTCACGACTGCGACGAACTTCAACTAAAGGTAAGAGGAATAGACAGGGTACTGACAGATACCAGGGGAGGTAATTGGAGACGAATTTTGGCCCAAAGAGAATCCAAATGGATTTTCCTTTTGGACACTGTCACGCCACATGGCTTGAATGAAAATCTCAGCTTTGCGCCTTTCCTCTGAGGATAGATATTATCCCCTCATGTCCCTTCCCTTTCTTCCTCTTCATTCTCTGGTTCCCTCAGGTATTGCATTATATTGTATTTTATTTGGTTTGTGCTATTTGATGGTGGTACCACCTAGGTGTGTCCCTTTTTTCATCATTTTATTATCTTATTTTTTTGTTTTATTTGGTCCAATTGTTGTTATAGTTGGTGTCTTTTCAGGTTTTCTTTTTTCTCTCCCATAGAGGTTATTGGATCGTGCCGCTCTCTTCTCCCTACATGTGCCTCAGCAAACATAATATAGACTCCTTGGTTCCGAAATGAGCCCTTTTATTACATTATTTCTTTTTGCAGTGTGTTCACTGTTGCACTGGGTTCACTTTTATTTTTGGCACTTTATTCACTTTTAATACTTAAGCATTAGTTTGCTCAGCGCACGCTCAATCATATTTTGTATATACATTTTGTACACGAATGTACCATGTCTATTTATGGATCGTTGTTGATCCAATACTTTCATTTCAGGGTTTATGTGCAATATCACTTTCTTCTGTCAGTATTTCATGCAATTTTTCATGGCACATCATTTTGTTTGTATTTTATCTATAAATAACCAATACACACTTCGTACACTTATTTATGATATTAATCTTTAGGGCTCATGTGCAATATATGGTATAGATAACTTATTACAACAATACCATCGGCTATTCTGCACCTTTTCGTTATATGGGTCGTTGCGCGGTGCGCACATCCTACCTTCCTAGTCAATACATGCTCCCGGCTGGTATGCGTATGTTCTCGCGAGATCTCGTTTTCTGCGCATGCGCAACCTGCCACGCCGACCCGCGGGTCACCGGCTGGAACGCGTATGTTCTTGGAGATCTGTTTTCTCGCGCATGCGCATTGCACCGCGAACCGCGGCCAACGCGGTCACGCCATATACATACTACTTGGTAGGTGCACCTGCGTCTGATAGGGTTTTACTGTCCCCAGGTGCTCTTATCTATCTACCCTACTATGGTCCATGGCCTCTTAATACCTGACACCCCACAACAATAGCACTCCCTTGAGAAAGCCTAGCGGCGAAACACGTGTCGGGGTGTGGCGAGTACATACTTCTGTTTGGTATGTATTTCTTTCAATCCAATTAGGCTCTCTTTGGTGTGCGGGAGTATGGTCTTCTTGCCTTCATCTCCCCAGCCTGATAATTACTCTATTAGGGATGTTCTACCTACCCCCTGGGCCCTCTTAGGGATTATTCTCCTCCTGGCATCATTAATTTTGTACTGCCACTTTTATTCGTTTTTGTGGTCTTCTATATGCTGTAATTGTATTTATTTTATTTGTTAACTAATAAAAATTCAATTTCTTTGTTATACTAATCCCTTGTATGTTGTTTGGTTCAAAAATTTTTGGTGTCATGATAATTATGAAGATGAAAGCTTCGAAATTTGTTGTTATTAATGCAATAACTGATAGTCCCGGTCATGTTTTGTCTTCAGTAAACAATTTATTGACACTACTTTTACTATAATAGCAGCAACAAAGACATTCCAGATGGGATAACAATGTAGCTCAATAGCTCCCTCTTGTGAAAAGCATCTTAAAACAACTACTTTAACATTTTATTTCTTAATAGCTTTATAACACACAAGTTAATCACAAAATAGAATGATATAGGAAACATCCACCTGATTCCAATTGTATAATGCATGTTTATAAATTATACAAAATACGATCTAAAACTAAAATGATTATTAAATTAACCCTTAATACCTAGGCCTTACAGGTTTAGATTTTTTGTTGATGTAGAAGTTTATTGCCTGTAGCTTTTTTATTTAGTGTATTGTCCCCCAAAATCCATAATTTTTGATCATAATGCATAACATTAGTTAATGTCAGGCATTTTTAATGGAATTCTTTTTTCTTTTTGTTAGCTTAAAATACAAATACTGAAAAAGAAGACACTAAAACAACATTCTGAATTCAGAATACCCTTCTGCATAGGGTGTCTAAGGATTTTTTTGATAGTGAGTTACTACATGGCTTTGATTAGTACCAGGTTGGAACTTATAATCAACCTAATATTAAATATCATGTGAACTAGGTAGTAGATAAGTAAGTAGTGACTAGGCAATTAGATCTTTTTGGCTTGGCTTACTTTGTTCTTTAACTTTGTCCCAAAAAGCCAAAATTAAAGGGGTATTCCCATGAAGAAAAGATTATTACATATACTCAGGATAACAAAATTACACATTCTCTAATTCACTGTTATTAACAAAAATACAGCATTTTACAGATATAATTCCTGTCTCTATCAGTCCTGATGTTTACAATTTTGGTTGCCCTGGGATGGTAAATCTTCTGACTATGATCAGGCAGGGCAGATTCTTGTCATGAATAGCTTCTCCTGTTTGTAGGATGCAGTGTGCCATCCACCTTCTGCCCATCCCCTGCACTACAAGACGACCTCACACACACTTCCTGCCGGCAAGCAGCATTATGCAGGGACTTACGCGACAACCAAAGATCTAGAGAGGTAGCAGAGCTGACTCTCTGTGTGTTAAAGCTGAGATTTAGCAGAGCTAGAGTGTGTTTTATATCCATCTGATAAATCTCATCATCTCTCATCTCTGACCTGTCTAATCTCTCTTTTTCTATGTGTTAGAAACTAGTGAATGTTCAGAAGCTAAATAACAATATAGATAAACCTTGTACCCTGATAATCTAAACACATTGTCAGCAGAAAGCATCTCACAACACAGAGGAATAATAAAGTGTCTGCTTAGAGAGTTCCCACCCCCACTCTGGAATTTTACACTGACCATCACTGAGTGATAAGAGATAAACCAGCAACAAAAGTTAGTAAAATTGTAAAGTAAGGGGTTAAAATTATCTATATTGTTTAAACATCACTAGGGGATTAACATTTTTTTTTATGGGCAAACCCCTTTAAGGGGCAATTTAAAATTGTGTGGGTAGCTTCTTATATGTGGCAACATGGCCATGTAATAGTGGATGGTTGGGTTTCATCCCAAGATCTTCAAAGTTGAGATGAGCTGGATTCATTTTTAAGTTTAAGTTCTGCTCCGTGCATCTCTACTTATAAGTTTCTGAACCCTTGGTAGAAATTTCTGCCTAAGTAAAAATTTTTCAAAATTCTAAATGATTTTAGTATGATGATATTTTATATACTTTTCACATTCATCTTTGTGTATAATTCAGATTTGAGGCTAAATCCAGACTTTTTCTGGATTTTTCTTTCAAATCTGCCCTGTGTCACTATAAGTGATTCTAGCTTTGGAATGCTTTAACATATCCAGGGGATTTCGAGATTATTTTCTCATAACACATTGTACTCCAATTTAATATAAACATTTGGATTATATGTTTTGTGTTTGATTGTTAAAAAATGGAAATTTGGCAAACATTTCAAAAGATTTCAATTTCAAAAATTCTAACCTATCTACTTTTGAAGCATATAGTCACAGCGCACAAATTAATTGATAACTTACATTTCCAAAATGTCTGCTTTATTTTGGGATGTTTTTTTTTAAATCCACATATTTTACTAAGATGTTATGAGGCTCAGAATGTGGGTGCCATTTTTCACAATTTTGAAAAATCGACAAAACCTGTATTCAGGGGGACCTGTTAAACTTTCAATTGACTGTGAGAGGCCTAAATAATAGCAAGACTAGTAAAATGCCCCATTATGGAAAACATACACCTCAATGTATGAAAAAGCACTTTTAAGAAGTTTGTTAACCCTGGTGTTTTATAGAGGTAAAACAAAATGGAGGTGCAGTCTACAAATAGTTATATTTTTGTACCATACATTAATTTTGCGTGGAAAATTGAACATTCTCAATGGATTAAATGACAAAAGGCTTCACAAAGTTTAATACCCAATTTCTCCGATAATATGTACCGATGTGGTAATATGTGGTGGTAAACTGCTGTATGGGCACACGGCCGGCATATAATGGAAGGAGCGCCATTCAGAGCAGACTTGCATTGTCAAATTGTACAGGCTATAATAATATTATTTTTTTAATGTTGATAGATAGGGGCTTATTATTTTGCCAGATGCGATGCACTTTTATGGTACATAATTTTTAGGTAAGATTTTTTTTTGCTTTTATTTTTATTTTTATTATATGGGCCATCATGATTACGGAAATATTCCATTTATATGGGTTTTTTAAATAATAGTACATCCTTGTGGGAAGATACTTATGTCCAGGTGTGGGAAGGGGTTAATATGAGGTTTGCCAGTCATGTTTGGCAGTGACATATTTTATTTCCTCTTTCAAAATACATGTTTGAGCGTTTATGTATATGGGGAGTTTGTAAGGATTAGCTACCTATTAGCCGAGAGCTATTCAATAACCAGCTCAGGCTACAATTAATGGTGCCATGTGTATCTACTGTCTAAAACATATATCAGTTACGTTAGTTTTATGCTAGAGCTGAACACAAGTTGTTCACAACTGATACATTTTTTTTGTGCCAGATGCACTGCACTGCTTAACAGGTTGGTTGCCATAGGGCACAACAACAAGTATTGCCACACACTAGCTCACACACCAACTCTGGATCCTCAGGCTCCTTTGCTTACTCAGGTTGGATGCACTATTTATATTTCAGAGACTATTACTTGAAAAGAATTGTTGCAGATTTTGTGCCTGTTGGGTTATTTTCATGAGAAAGTAAAAGAACTGTAAATGCATTATGTTAGGCGAGCATCAATTATGGAATAAACTACTACAACGTTTGGGAATTGTGGAGGTGACTCCTTAGATGTAGATGCCTTGTCCGCCTCCTGTTGTGTATTGTCAGTATAACACTATATACATCCACTCTTTTATCAGACTTATTTCAACAACAGTTACTTTTGTTTCTTACATTTCATGGAAAAAAGCCAAGTTTACTCGACATTTTCATATGCACATATTAACAAAATCTCTGCTCGACTGCCTCAATAGACAGACCTGTTTTTCACATATGTTTTGTGAGTGTGTGTCTTTCATTCAATCCAGATGGATCAGTTAAAAATGGAGATCTTAACATATATGTGTAAACTCATCTGGAAATTGATGGTTACAGTGTTGATTAAAAAGACAATAATGGGCAGCCCATGGTTTCCAAGCCATTAGGTCAAGCATTTTTTTTCTGCAGCAACTTTATTTATAAGATTGTTAGTTTCTAAATTAAGTTGGAAGACCTCCTTAGTGATGGCAGCATTATACATGAATAGTATAGTACATAGAGATGTCCAGCTTGGTTTGCCCCTTTTTCTGTTTCTCGACAGCTGTTCTAATAAGTAAGATTAAAAAAACTGAAACAGATCTCTCTGATAAATATGTATTTACATTAATACTAAGGAAATGCATAAAAAGAAATCTGCTGAATTGACACAGTAATATGTTTCTCTTAGCACTCCAGTCTACTTTTATTTCTTTCATGTATTATTCAGTGTTTAGGCAGTTTTTCCTCCTACAGTGTGTATACTATGTTCCAACATCCTTCATTAATTCTGCTGTGTAAGTAATGGGGTTGAAGCAAATTTGCAGCTGTGAGAGAGTTGTAAAAATAATAAATCTCATGTACTGCTTTCAGTTTATCCTCATATCCATACCAGAGCTGATATAATAAAGGGATGATTTATAAACACATATCTTTCATCGTATTAAAATCCAAAGCCTATGTAAGCTAAACAATAATGTAGGGAAAATAATTGCTCATAAAAAGGAGGAAGAGGAATAAAAAACATGATTAATGTTATTATCACATAATTCCTAAGGTTACCAGTTTGCTATAAATAGATGTAAGGATTTTTAAAGGGAACAATAAGATTTTATTGAAACACTTAGATAAGAACAGAAGTGGATACAGCTAGATATATTTTTTGTAACTAGAGATAAGTACACACTTAATAAAATGTTGCCTATCCAAAAAACAATCGAAGCAAACGGTAAAATGCAATCTAAGTCCACAGCTCCTGCACTAAACACAATAAAATATATGAGTTTTGCTCCAAATGTTTGTTGAGCCTGAACTTGGAGTCCAGAAGTGGCCATTAATGTCATTCTTTGCTGACCCCCCTCTATCAGACTGACAGTAAGGCTGATGCTATGTGAATGGCACTTATACCAAGAAAACAGTGCTGTGAATGTCTTATACCTATTTATGAATTTACACTGTCATCATTTGAAGGTCTGAGTTGAACAATACTTGAATGTTGTTATTATGTGCTTAGATACTGAGGCATTTGCTGCTTTCATTTGTGTGTTCACAGAAGTAGAAGTCTGCAGTTGGTGTGTGTGTCTACACTCACCGGTCACTTTATTAGGTACACCTGTCCAACTGCTCGTTAACACTTAATTTCTAATCAGCCAATCACATGGCGGCAACTCAGTGCATTTAGGCATGTAGACATGGTAAAGACAATCTCCTGCAGTTCAAACCGAGCATCAGTATGGGGAAGAAAGGTGATTTGAGTGCCTTTGAACGTGGCATGGTTGTTGGTGCCAGAAGGGCTGGTCTGAGTATTTCAGAAACTGCTGATCTACTGGGATTTTCATGCACAACCATCTCTAGGGTTTACAGAGAATGGTCCGAAAAAGAAAAAACATCCAGTGAGCGGCAGTTCTGTGGGCGGAAATGCCTTGTTGATGCCAGAGGTCAGAGGAGAATGGGCAGACTGGTTCGAGCTGATAGAAAGGCAACAGTGACTCAAATCGCCACCCGTTACAACCAAGGTAGGCAGAAGAGCATCTCTGAATGCACAGTATGTCGAACTTTGAGGCAGATGGGCTATAGCAGCAGAAAACCACACCGGGTGCCACTCCTTTCAGCTAAGAACAGGAAACTGAGGCTACAATTTGCACAAGCTCATCAAAATTGGACAGTAGAAGATTGGAAAAACGTTGCCTTGTCTGATGAGTCTTGATTTCTGCTGCGACATTCGGATGGTAGGGTCAGAATTTGGCGTCAACAACATGAAAGCATGGATCCATCCTGCCTTGTATCAACGGTTCAGGCTGGTGGTGGTGGTGTCATGGTGTGGGGAATATTTTCTTGGCACTCTTTGGGCCCCTTGGTACTAATTGAGCATCGTTGCAACGCCACAGCCTACCTGAGTATTGTTGCTGACCATGTCTATCCCTTTATGACCACAATGTACCCAACATCTGATGGCTACTTTCAGCAGGATAATGCGCCATGTCATAAAGCTGGAATCATCTCAGACTGGTTTCTTGAACATGACAATGAGTTCACTGTACTCAAATGGCCTCCACAGTCACCAGATCTCAATCCAATAGAGCATCTTTGGGATGTGGTGGAACGGGAGATTCGCATCATGGATGTGCAGCCGACAAATCTGCGGTAACTGTGTGATGCCATCATGTCAATATGGACCAAAATCTCTGAGGAATGCTTCCAGCACTTTGTTGAATCTATGCCACGAAGAATTGAGGCAGTTGTGAAGGCAAAAGGGGGTCCAACCCGTTACTAGAATGGTGTACCTAATAAAGTGGCCGGTGAGAATATGTGACAATATCATTGAGCGTCTGTATACAAACAGAGGTCCAAGGTGATGGGCTGGATTAATATTTTTACACACCCTTTTGAACACAGGAAAAAACCTGATCCTGACAAACCCAGTGCATATACTTGTGTAGCCATGCTTCTCAGTCCACAGGTATTGCTGCTCCTGTGTAGACAGCAGGATAAAGTGCAGATCACTGCTGCCACTACTTTGAGATGCTAATACAAGCAAATAATCAGTCAGGACATTAACGTTCCTCTGACCCTTGTAATTGTATGTTATCATACTGGAGCAAGGAGAGAAACTTTTTGCTTTGAATCCTCTAGAGGTTGCATATTCGATTACCTTGTCCATATACCATATTGCTTCCAATAAAGAAATCCAGGTAAACCTTATATGAGTGTTACCTTTAGATACTACTCTTAAAGAGAACCCGTCAGGCAAAATAACCCCCCTAAACTAAATATATTTTCACAAACTGCCATTAGAGAGCATTGCCTCTATCCCTTCATTGTCCCTCTACATGCCTGTAAACCTAAGCAATGAGGTCCTAAAGCTTTATGCAAATGACCTGTGAAATGTCCAATGAAGCATTAGCATATTCAAGCTGTCCACTCTATTCATGAGTGGGAGGCACAGCCACACCCCCAGTGCATGACTGACAGCCTGTGTAATGGTGTGAGGCTGTATAATGATGTGCTTCCTGGTGCTGGCGCCCCCTGCAGCCTGTGTGTGCATGTGTGTGTGTTTAGGAGAGATACAGCAACTCCAGGCTGCAGCCATGTTACAGCAGAACATGTCAGATTCATGTGTAGCTGATGTCTGTGTCTCTCACATGTGTATTAGGGGGATGCAGCATGTCAGCAGATGCAGCACTCACACTAGCCATGCTTTACTATACATTACACACAGACATGAGCAGGGGGAGGAGAGGGGAGGGGTAACAGGGGTGACATCACTGCCTCTGACCATGTGACCAGCCTCATTTACATGATAAAGAATAGATGATTTTACAATGATTAATGTATGAAATAACTAGATAAAGGCTGTGATGGGATCCTTGTGAGCTGCTCCAACAGGTAGTAGTGGCAGGACAAGTGACACAGACCTGATGACAGGTGTCCTTTAAACATTTATTTAGTAGCACATTCTTTTCATATGCAATATTTGACCTCAAACCAAAAAAACATTGGGGTAACAAATTATCAGAGAACTTTTTTTAGCCACTTTTTTAAATGATTACTTTTGGTAGTTCTGCTTTTCCTCCGTCTTAAATTGTGTTTCATCAATTAAGGAGTACTTTTTTTGCATCTGTCTACTTTCTTTTGTTAGAAATTTCTTTATTGATTTCTAATAAAGTAAAACTTAACAATGTACCAAGTAGCTTTGCAATCTACAAAAGGAATATATCAGAGTAAAATGCCTGGAAGATAAGTTGTGCATCAACTCATACTTGGGCAAGATAGCTGGCCTGCATGATCAATCCGATCCCTTGGGGTTCAAACAATTTAATTTTTAAAACTTTTTATATTAAAAATATAATAAAATAATTTTAAAACTGTAATTAACCCCCTTTTTTATAAAATGTATTAAAAAAAGAAGACAGTAAGAAAGAAAGTAATAAACTTAATGCCTGCTCTATCAAATATAAAAATAATTAACCCTTGCGCTGTAAAGGTTAAAATAAACTGGTTCAAATGCTACTTTTTTTCTATATGGCACCCCTGAAAAGTTTGATTAAAACGTGATCAAAGGGTCGTAAAATTCTCAAAATGGCATAAATGAACACTTACAGTTCAAAGTATAAAAAGTTATGGGTGTCAGAATATGGTTATTTAAGGACCTAATAATTAAAGTGATTTTGAATGTTTTAAACATTTTTAAGAATACTTTTTCAGGTTTTTTAAACCCTTGGGGATTGGATAGATCACACAATACACTTTAATCCTACAATATTGCAGTATATTGTGATTATACTGCTCATCTATTACAGTGTACCTTTGACAGGCTGAAATAGAAAAAACATAATGAACAGCCATGGGAATCTATGAGAGACTCTGAACTGTAATAGCAATTGATAAATGCCATCCTATAATGCCTTGGGGGTTCTGAAGTCAGTTTTGAACCTGGCCCTCTTCAAAAAAGCCTAACATTAACCAGCCTGTTAATTTACAGGGGCAGGTTGGGAAGGGGAAGGCTCAACTGGTCTCATAGTAGGAAACTATAAGGACTTGCTGTGCTGAAGTAGAATAAATGTTTAACACTTATTGCAATGCCTCTATATTTGAAAGTACTCTGTAGCATACAGTATTCCATTTTACTATGATTACTGTTTTATATTATAGTTTACATTTCCCATAAGTTACTTTGTTTTCTTTCTTTTAAGTCACATAATAAAGGAACTCATTTTTAAATAGTTTTTTTCTCTTCCCTATCAGAAATATATTGTATTATTTGGATTTTCATGTTAAATCAAAACACTTCTACTTTTAATAGTTTTCATAAAGTGAAGATAATGTAAATAATCAAAGCCTAACTATACATATGTTTAATAATGTTACTACTATATTTAGCAGTGGACCTAATTTGTGGTTCTTTATTTCCACTTCTGGAGCAAAAATGATAATAGGTTGGCACACACAGTTGCAATGAGTCGATCGCCACGGTTCATAGGTTAGTTAATTTTCAGCTGAAATATATTGTCACTTAATTTAGAAAGTCACAGCAAATGAATCATAGCTTTTGTCACAGTCAAAGCTGTCAGAGTATATTAAAGGATACCTGTCATCAGGTCTGTGTCACTAGTCTTGTCACTACTATCTGTTGGAGAAGCTCACAAGGATCCCATCCCAGCCTTTATCTAGTCATTTCATACATTATTCATTGTAAAATCATCTATTTTTTATCATGTAAATGAGACTGGTCACATGGTCAGAGGCAGTGATGTCACCCCTGTTACCCCTCCCCTCTCCTCGCCCTGCTCATGTCTGTGTGTAATGTATAGTATAGTAAAGCATTGCTAGTGTGTGTGCTGCATCTGCTGACATGCTGCAGCCTCCTAATATACAGGTGAGACACAGACATCAGCTACACATGAATCTGACATGTTCTGCTGTAACATGGCTGCAGCCTGGAGCTGTTGTATCTCTCCAGCACCAGTACCAGGAAGCACATCATTATACAGCCTCACATCATTATACATGCTGTCAGTCATGCACTGGGGGTGTGGCTGTGCCTCCCACTCATGAATAAGGTGGACAGCTTGAATATGCTAATGCTTCATTGGACATTTCACAGGTCATTTGCATACAGCTGTAGGACCTCATTGCTTAGGTTTACAGGCATGTAGAGGGACAGTGAAGGGATAGAGGAAATGCTCTCTAATGGCAGTTTATGAAAATATATTTAGTTTAGGGGGGTTATTTTGCATGACAGGTTCTCTTTAAGCATTTATTGAGGTGTTCTGGAACAAAATGTCTTTACCTTTGTAATAGATTCTGTTTATTATGTATAAAGTTCAATACATACTTTAATATTTGCTAATATATACTCTCAGCGTAAACCAAATATAACCAAGGATATAATTCAATATATTTCAAAGTCTTTAGTGATTTATAGTGAATAATCAGATTGAAATTCAACCACCATGGCAGAATATATTTGTTTTTCTTTCCTTTATAGATAAAAATACATTTCTATACATTTGATCAGACATAAAATCATTAAAAGCATCGCACTCTTACTGTGAACTGATGAGAAGAAACTGTGAACCAAAGTGAGTTTTGTTATAATACTTAAAAATTTCTAGTTATCGTGTTAGATCATTACCTTCCCTGTTGTGTCTTCCATTACTCCCTTGCCAAAACATGTGGAACTAATATTACCTTCGTTTTATTTGCTTCTTAGAGAGCAATTCCCAGTAATAGGAAATCATTGCTTGTCACAGTTTCTACCAATTTCCATCTGTTCACAAAATTTAGCAATGGTATTGAAAAAAAATCAACAAAAGCCTTTAAACTCAAATTAGCATTAACACAAAAAAACATTGATGTTATTATTATTAACAATGTATATTGTGCTTTTTAAAACTCAAAAACATTTGTTTGAAATTATCATTATGAAGATACTTAAGAATAAATAAGATTTTAGGCTGGGTTTACATCACGTTATTTCCTGTACATTTATAGGACATGTTTGAGGGGAATCCCCTGTATCCTTACAATGTATGGCACAGACATATGCTTATACAGTGGGATACGTTGACCGGGGACCCTTATTCCCCCATGAATGTGGGAGGAGGAGTGTGAATCAGCATCCACAGATTGGCTACTGCTGATGTATGGGATGTTTCCTCAGTGATGTCCCTGTCCTTGACAGTGACATCACCAGGTCTCCCTCCTGCTGAGCTACATATATGCTCAGCACACTTATATACGCTGCATCAACTCCATCCTACCTTTTTCACTGTATATGACATATAGTGGTCAGATGGAGGAAAAAACTATGCCTCTGTCTGCCACTATATTTCAATGGATACTCTCAGTGTATATGTCAGGAGCTTTGCCGACATATACGATGAGCACATGTAGAAAACATGATATGAAACAAGCCTTACAAGGATTTTGTCTTGTGAGCCCTCCTGAGATTAGGATAGTAACTCAAGAGGTTATAACCCACCAACTACTACTATGTAGAAACTGGCAATACAGTTGTATGGTAATGCATTTCATAACCCGGTAAAGGAAATTATCACCTAAATGTCCAAATAACCACTTTTTAAAAATTTTGTCTCCAATAAAATTTGAATAAAAAAGTGATCAAAAGGTCGCACAGTTGTCAAAATGGTATCAATAAAAACATCCTCACATTTCACAAACAAAGGCACCTTACAAAGCTCTGTGTACTAAACTATAAAAAAGTTACTGGAGTCACAATATGGCATAAAAAGACATTTTCTATAAAAATGCAAGGTTTTAGAATTTTTTCAAAGGTATTAATACAGAACTGAAGTATATAAATTTTATAGCTGAGTGGTTGTACTGATCCAAAGAATAAAGGAAAGTTGTCATGTTGACCGCTTTTTGGAACTTGAATTTCACCACACTTTGATTTTTTTTCAGCTTCCCAGTACATGGTGCAGAATATTAAATGGTTTCACTAGAAAATACAATTGTCTTGCAGATGACAAGCCTTGTAAATGAAAAAAAAGAGAGATATGGCTTGTGGAAAGACTGGAAGGAAAAATGTAAATGAACAAACCCCCAAAAAATCTGATCTTAAAGGGATTAATGTCCCACATGTCATTAAAAAATCTAAATTGTTATGATATGTAAAGATATTTCAAGGTATAATTTAAAAAAAACATAACAGAACTGCACAAATTGACCTGGACATTCAGGTACCAGTGACTCTCGGTTAAAATAGGGTTAAGGTACTTGTACTTACCACTTTTCCACCCTGTACTTTGGATGCTGACTCAATGGGGCAGATTTATCGAGCTGTCTGAAAGTCAGAATATTCCTCGTTGCCCATGGCAACCAATAAAAGCTCAGCTTTTATTTTACTAGTGCTCATGAATATTTTAAAGGGGAGCTGTGATTGGTTGCCATGGGCAACTAGGAATATTCTGACTTTCAGACAACTTGATAAATCTTCCCAATGTGCTCATCAAAAGAGATGAGAAGTACAACTTTGAATATTCAGAATATATTTAGAATAATTTAGTTAGATATTGTTTGGATATCATTGTGATTTATATAAACAATCTAAAAATCCAGCACTCCGTAGCACTTTACAACTCATAGGGGATATATACTAATAAAATACTACATCAGCCCTGCTCACAAGAGCTTAGAGTCTATGAGGATGAGGGAGTGACACAAGAGATAAAATGGCCCAGCCATTCTTTATAAGGGAACAAAATAATATAATTTATTAAATAAAAATGCTGCTGCTTTGAACCAGCCATCAGCCGCCATCATATAAACAAAGTCCAAATTCTGTGGGACTGTAGAGAAGCCTGGAGCTTGGTATCTGGTGTTTGCTGGATAACAGACGGCAAGAGGACACTGGATGTGTTAGCAAAGAGAAATTTGAAATTTAATGCAGTTAGCAAGCATTTAAGTATTGTGATAATTATAACAATGGACAGTAATTGTTATGTCGTATCTATCTAAAAATTTTGTCCCTGCTTGGGTGATATGATGTTCCAGTATTTACCTGTACAAGGTTACATGTGCACACTGCAGGCATATTACAGCATATTTAAAGTCCTGCATCAAGGATAAAACTATTAAACCTCAGATTATTATGGTTATAAACTAGGCATAACTGCTAATATGTTTAGGAGAACTAATGTGCCTTATCATCCAACTATAAAGCAACTTTGTAGACATTTAGTGATTTATAAAATAATATTTCTCATAAAAACAACATACACTAATTGGCAAGATAAAAGCTTTACAAGTGACTTTACTTTGGAATGTAAATCTTTAAATATATTTCCCAAAATACAGGTTACTAAATTTTGACAGTTTTCACTGCTTATGTTTTCTTCCAGATATAAATGGAATCTTTAAATATGTAAAAATCTGTTTCTTTCTTGCAGAGTAAACTTCAGACACAAAACAGGCTGTGATTATATGCATGTGTTTCCAGCTTGTCATATGGCAGGCAATGTGCCTATGGCAAGGTCACCAAGGACAATGCTTCTGTGCATGAACAAAGCACTGTTTGCTGGAAAACAAAAAGCAAAGAGGAAACTTGAATGTTTTAAAGACCGACCAATTTTCTCAACAAATGCAAATTTATTCTGTGCAATGTTGTTAGCTTATCACAACTTTGTTTCATCTACACCTGTACAACAGATTCATAGCTCTGTTTGTTCATATACACAGACATGTACAGTAATTTAATTGATCTTTCATGAAAACTACCTCTTTTGTAAATGACAGAAATTCAGATGTAATGTTGTTATAACAAACAGCGGCTGGTCGAACAACTGTGTTATCCAAATGGTTTCAGTTTCGGACTATCACTATCCTTGAGCCTCTCTGTTTTTCACCTTTTGACTCTGATACATTGATCAGGCCTTTTCTGCCAAGAAATCACAAGGCCCCTACCTCTTGTGGATAGAAGTTCAGGTCAGGCAAAGTGTAATCATAGACAGTCCAATTTTCAGGACAGGCAGTAGTCCAGTGTAATCCAAATTGCCGGCCAAGCAGAAAAACAGAAAAAGTCCAGGGTACAAGCCAATTTATTGGGACAGGCAGCAAACAGACATAGTCAAAACAGGCTGAGGCTGTCAATATAGCAGAATACAGAGACATGGAACAAAATCAGGAACAAAATCAGCTATTTAGTCAGATGCAGTACTACATATTTTTACAAGGTAAACAGGGACCATAACATTCCAGTGGATGAGGATGGCTTTTATTAGGAGGAGCACAGTAATTTGCACGAGACAGATTTGAAGTAAGTGCACTGACCCTGGAACTGACACACACCTGTGCCCTAGGACCCAGAAGCCTACAGACTGGAGTATGCGAGGGCCAGAGAATGCAATGACGCATGGTGAGCAAGAAGTACAGCAGCAGGACGTATTAAAAAAACTATTGGAATATTGGGGTAAAGTTTGTTGCCACTCCTTTCCACACAAGCTCTACTTCTTTACATACCCTGTTCAGGTGTTCACTAAGAGTAAGGGTAGTGGCCAAGGCACTCATTAGCATGTAAAGTGTACATAATCACAAGACAGACTGCATCAATGACTTCATGGTGCATTGCAGTAGGAAGCTGTAGGAGGATGAACATGCTGGATACAAATTTCAGGGCCCACTGTGCATGCGCTGACATTACGTACAGGTGGGCAGACGTGGGTTAGAGGGCAGGGTGGAGGGGTGGTGCGGTGGGACATTTTTTATGGAGATAAACAGCAGAGAGGAGGAAACCATCCTTAAAGAGCCACTAGATGGCAGGCACCGTAAGCTTGCAGCCGCATATACATCCCCATAGATGGCAATAGGCTCCATACTACATAAATATGATTTCAGAACCAAGATTATATTGCAGCAAATTTAGCAGTGTCTGATTCTGGATAAATCTGGTGCAGTATAAATCCATGTAGCTCCCTTCATAAGAGAAGATAACAGAGTCACATTCCACAGAATTCTGAGATCATGGGTAATACTAGCACTTACTGTAAATCTAATGAAAGATGATTAACGGATTTCTCCTTTTATTCCTCTTTTATCTGGCCACCATGTCAGCTTCTTCCAGCCTTTACTTGATTCTACAGATTTAGTAACACAAACATTTTAGCAATTTTATAACACAAACTTAATGCTGTTCTGCTCACATTAGCCAATATAGGAATGGTACTCCACAATAGGCAATATAGTAATATGGGTCTTACAGAAGCCAATATAATGACAGTCCTTCCACAGTAACAATATAGTGACAGGGACACCACAGTAGCCAATATAGTCATAAGGGCCAACAGTAGCTAATAGAGTCACAGGGGGCCCACAGTAGCCAATAGAGTCACAATAACTCATGAATTCATCAATTAATTAATTTAATTATCTATGTTGTTAATGCAAAACGACTATTGTATTATTATTATTATAAACGCTGTTTATTTATTATTTATAACCTTTTACTATTGTTTTGTTTTTCTTATGATATACACAATCATTGTGTGTTTGACCTGATGAAGACGCCAATACGACGTTGAAATGCTTTGTCCTATAATAAATAAAACTTTCATTAATCCAATGCTGTCTCTAATGTGGATGTAGTGAGTCAATACATTTACCTCTTTTTTTTCCAATTGCATTAATTTTACTGGATAATCATCCACACTGGGGTCAGACGCTGCAACATTTTCTTCGCCACAGTTATTCTTTTAGTATTTGCGCACATACCTACGTGCCTGGCTCGACAGTTTCTCAAGAATTTTCTTGTCATCCAGTGCTTTCCTTGCACTGGATCAGGGGGACTACAGGTGTCACAATTCATAATCACATCTGATGTACCACATGCCGTGCCTAGTTATCAGCGCAGTGCACAGGACAGATGCTGTGATTCAGAACAGTGACAGCAGTCAGTCCCCCTCTCCCTGCAGGCTTGGTAAGTCGTATACCCTGTCATTTAATAAAATAAACTCCCTTGAGTCCCTCAACGCCTAGACAACCTGTCAAAGTAGGGCACCATGAGGGTCTCTTGCAGGCCTTGTGTCTTGTCACATTGCGGTATCAAGGGGAAATACTAAAGTACCATTATAACATACATGTAAACATTTAGCATTTATAAGTCCTAGAACAACGAAACATACAGTTGAGAGTTTACTCTGAACCAAACTTTGCAGGTTTGGGCCCCAAATCCGCACACAAACTTTAGTCAGTTTCTGTATAAGTTCTGTCAACACCCTCCCCCCTTCCCGCACAATAACACCTGCCATCATTTTGGGGAGGTTCACCAATTTCCAATGATGCCACGGGAAGCAAAGATCCTCCCCAAAATGCCCCACATTGATTAAAATGCACCAGGTGAGCACTTAAGACTTTCATTACCTCATAGAAGGAACAACAGTCTGGAAGAATTATGGGCTCTTCCTAAAAGATCAGACATTGGTGGTCATTTCCGAAGGGCCCGCATCGCGTTTTTCCGTCGCGTTACCTGAATATTTCCGATTTGCGTTATTTTCCCCGAATTGCCCCGGGATTTTGGTGCACGCGATCGGATTGTGGCACATCAGTGCCGGCATGCACGCATTGGAAATGGGGGGCGTGGCCGTAAGAAAACCCAACGATTCGGAAAAACTGCCGTATTTTTTTTTTTAAACGTGTCGCTTGACATGCGCTTACCTGCACCCAGGGTACGACGGTGAACTTTATTGAACTCTGACGGACTTCACCTGGTGGACATCGGGCGCACTACCTTAGTGAGTTGCCGGAAGACCCGAATCCTCCACACAGAAAGCACGGCTGGATCACGACAGCACTGGGTAAGTAAATCTGCCACATTGTGTTTACAACTTTTCCCATAATTGTAATATATAATAATCAAAGAAAGCAAAAGGCCAGATAGTAAGGTGAAAATTGGAAATGAAAAAAGACTCATTTCAGTGTTGTGGCATCAGTAGGGAGGACACTATAAAATGAGGGAAATAGTTAATAGAGAAAAGTGAATAACAGCCATGGAATTGTTAGTCAGAGATAAAAGACAGAGCAAAGGCAGGTGAAAGTAAGCTTGAGTATATCGCTGTCTTTGTGAGCAGCAGATATCTACTGTGTAAGGTCAAAGGCAGGAGGAAAAAGGAGTATAGCGGCAGCTGGGTTCCAGGTTACTGCGAGGGACCATGATAATAGAAAGCAAAGTAGTTAAAAGTAATTGGAGAAGCCACACAGAGAATTGATCCACAAGTTTTGCTATGTCAGAAGTTTGAGATACTACCACAATTTGGAAACAGACAGACTGGATCTGGTATTTGACATTAGGAAGGTACTAATTGATTTTTTATTTTAAAGCCAATTCCAATGCTAAATATATTTTTCATGTATTACCATATGCTACAAAAGCCTGCGTCCTCTTCTTCGATAAAAAAAATGTTTTACTCAAAAATCATTAATAATAACCGAAGGTGCAACTCCTTTCCTTAGTCTTCCTGCCTGATTTTTTAATGACTTTGGAATAAAAAGTATTTTTTGTCTAAGAAGAGGACAAGAAATGGGATTTCTTTCATTTTTACGTTGCCTTCTGCCTTCATATGCTTTTTATAAGCTAAAATATTCAACTTCAACATATATACAAAATTAAGAAATCATATATATACAATTGTTCATGTAATACTGGTATTGGAGGATCTACAACAACATAAGGTTCATGTGTTTACTGCCTCCACTTTTTTTTAGTCTAAAATAAAAGTACTTTGATAAGAATAGAGTTAGAGATCAGATACAGTCAGCGAGCCATGCGCATTGTGCTCATTTTCATAACTGAAAATAACATGTAATCACAAACGAGGACATTAAAATGAAGATTGATGCTGCCCTCTAGTGTTATTTTTAAAATTCCTAAAAGGTTGTCTAATACAATAAACATTTCTTTGTTAAATGTAAACAGTTAATGTATGATTGTCTTTATTAAAATAAATATACATTAAAATTCATGAAACAAAATAAACATTAGCCACTCCAGTAAAAGATTCAACCCCTTCAAGAGCAAGATTTTTAAGTTTTTTGTGTGCGATTCTGCTCCTTCCACAAGCTGTATCTATTTGATTTTTCTGGTTACAAAGCTATATTAGGGCTTATTATCTGTTACAAATTGAAGTTGCTAGTGGAGCCAGCTTTAATAAGGTGGAAGAATATTCCAGATAAGGTGGAATTAGCAAAAGTTGCAGGATATTCTCATGGGCTACACTTTTCCGCTTTCAATGTGCAATCAAAATGACATTTCTCCTCTATTCTTTGGATCATTATGATCCTGAAGATACCAAATTTATATAGTTTAGTTATGTCTTAATATCTTATAAATTCGAAAACCTTGCATAGGCCTTGCATTGCCATATTTTGACAAAGGTTAATTTTTCATATTTCAGTGTACGGAGCTGTGTAAGGTGTCATTGTTTGTGGCATGGGATGAAGTATTCATTGAAACCATTTTAATAACTGTATGACGTTGTCATCACTTTTTATTCAAATTCTTGATGGAGGCAAAATGGCAGGAAAAGTATCAGTTCGGACAATAGGGTGCTATTTTGTGTTACATGGTTTACTGCCGGGAATATCTGTTTTATATTTTGATAAAACTGATATTTCGGGAAGTGCAAAAATCTAACATATTTATGATTTTACTTGTTTATTTTTATGTGTAGTAGGAAAAAGTGAATTTGAATTTTTATTTTTTGCTATTTTTTTAAATTCAAATTTTTTAAAATATTTTTTGAGAATCCATTTTTTTTGCAGAACTGCTAGATGCTGTGGTCGGGTTTGACCGAAGCAGCCACAATAACTGCCACAGTATGGTTAAGAGTCTCTAAAAATAAAAAAGAACTGGTACTTACCTCTGCCTCCACTCTTGCTCTTAGGCCCAAGCAAAGGCCAGGGTGATGGAAATATATAGCCATGCTGCGGCTGTTGCTTGGGTTTCAGTGCAGTAACAGGAATACACTTTATATATCACAGGGACAAAATACTTTTTGTCTGGAGCTACAATTATAAAATATACCTGTTCCAACTTCCATCCAATTCAACTTAAGAACAAATCTAAAAAACCTATCTTGTATGTAACCCGGGGACTGGCTGTATGTAAAAGTTATATATACTATCCACAATGTTCTCTTTTCATATCACATTACTGTTATCATAAGAGTTATTGTAAAAGTTACTGTCAAGAGTTATCATATTTATACAATAATGAATGGAAATAAATGCATAATGAGCTTTTTGTGGGTTAAAAATATCATACACATAACAAGATTTAATTTCTGCTTTACCATATAACCACCTTCATTTCTGTGTTTCCATTTTTCACTCTTCCATTTTTAAACCTAAAAGTTGAAAATCCATAACTTGTAATGTTTTTTGTACAGAGCTTTATTAGGGCTTATTTCAGTGTACTTCCTAATGTCAGTATATAATATTCCATGTGCATAACAGCTGGAAATAAATTCCAAATGTTGTGGAATTGATAAAAAATCTTATTTATGGCTCTTCCTGTGTGCTTTCTTTTAGGTTGGTACAATAATTTTGGTCCTAATTTTGATAAGATTTTAATACATTTAAAATAAATGAAAATCTTTTGTAAAAAAAAAAACATTTTACCATAATATTTTTGCAGGAGGAGATAACATTTTCATTGCTACCATTTTGGGGACTGCATGACCTTTCGATCAATTTTTATGAGTTGCAAAATGGCAAAAAAGTGGTGTTTCAGACATTTGAACAATATTTTCTGTTACAGAGTTCACCGAATAATCGTTTATATATTTCGAAAGACAGCACATTTTGGGGAAAGGTGATACCTAACATGTATGTTATTAAATTTATCTATTTATTCTGGTTTTATATTTTGTAAAATAATACATAATAAAACAAAAATTAAACGCATGTGACAATCTCTTTAACTTGGAAGGTTATCATGTCAAGAAGCTTTCATCCAATCTGTCACTTTCCAGCTGCCAAGGTAAGCATATGTGCAAGCTAGAATATCATAACTCATATTTGTGACAGCTATTGATAGAGAATGCTTGTAATAAATCATGCAAATATACTAATAATTTACTTTCAGCTCAAAGCACCCTCAAATTACTTATATTTTACAGCACCAATTCAAGGTGAAATGAAGCACTGTTAAGATTCTCCTTCAAATAAGATTAAGGTAAAATGTATGATCCATGCCACATACTCCAGCTCTATCAACTAGCACTGCTAAAGGTGCACAAAAGAGTTCAGAAGGTCTATTGGAAGGCAAATGATAGTTAGGCCCCTTTTACACTCGCAAGTGTGATGCGATGAACTCGTATCACACTCGCAACACGTGCTGCCCGTATCACACGGCCCGAGCGCTGCAAACCGGAACTGAACTGAACTGACATGCAGAGTTCAGTTCCGGTTTGGGGTGTTCGGGCCGTGCGAGTGTGATGTGAGTTCATTGCATCACACTCGTGAGTGTAGAAGGGGCCTTAGTGTGAAGAAATATAGAGATAGTCAAAGAAAAGGTAGAAACATGTACATTACTTAACATTATTCTCTTGTGGAAAAATCTAGCTACAGGTCAAAAAACTTATTGGCCCAGATTGACTGTTACTAAGGGCTGCGGGCAACACATTCATGAAGACCGGAGCTTTTTTTGGTGAACTCAGTTCAAAGGGGGTGCGCCATATTTCTGTTGAACTTGCAGACATAAATGTGGCGGCCGGTGCAAATCCCACCACACCCCTTGAAAAAATCTAGTCCACACAGTTCATGCAAATAAGGAGCGTGTAGCATGTGCCACATTCATGAAGAGCGGTGCGAGCAGTGGTAGATGTCTCTCCTGAGGGTATTCGCTATATATGATTTTTCCAGCTTCCATACCCTGACACACTTAAGACCATACTCTATACGCTATATACTATAAACATACTCTTAGACTGCCCCTCGCCATCAATCATATGACACTTATACAGATAACTGGACTACAGACAAGATGTGACTGTACCATTTGAACCAGCTGTTTAATGCTCCATCCCCAGAAATTTCCTGCACCTTCCCACACAGTATACAGGTGGTCCTAGCTCTGAAGTGCCCTGACACCAATAACTAACATGTGCCCATCCTGCCCTCCCTAGCACGGAAGACCAGACCGGAGCGCCTGTGCCGACCGAGGCCATCATCATCATCATCAGTAAACAAGGGGATTGTTTAACTGATGATTTGATGATGAATGCCTCGTGGCGGCACTATGGAGCTCTGGTCTAGTGGGTATACCTGACAGCGCCCTGTAACAGGGGAAAGAGAGAGAGCCACAGTGAACCCCACAGAAATTACACCTGGTGAGATTGGGGGGGAAGGAGAAGGGGCAGAGGGACAGCTTACAACCCCGCGCTGCATCACCTGCATTAACCCCCAGCAGACCATACCTCTGAGAGTCGAGAGCTCTCTGAATTGCACAAAGACACAGTTTCCCGGGGAATAGCTTTGGCTTGAAACTGTGGCAACAGGTCTGCCACGGTTGCTGTCATTTTATATTATTTGCATCATGGATCCAGGCCTTATAGTCCGGTATAGCGCCTTATAGGCCATAAACAATACTACCTCCTACTCCAGCCTCCACCTAGACTAGTGTCATCAGGCTCCTACACTTGCTCTACCGCTGGCTCTGAACAACATCCCATTCGATCTGTCCCTTCTCCTGCTATGGAACATTATCACACACAATGCGTCTAACATGAGTATCAGAGAATAGAGCAGATGCATCAGCCATATCAACCACATTGGTGGCAGCTATATCACAGACAATGAGGGACAGCAGCAGCACAGAGATAGCACAACAGCTATAGGCACTCGATGGTATCAGCAGTATCAGGGCACAGATTCTCATCATTGTAGTACAGTCACAGCAAGTCCTGATATCCTGCTCAGATGCTACAGTGTTACCTGGATCAAGTCCACAGTCCTTCTGCAGTGAGCCATCATCGGGGACTTGTGGTGCTTGTTCTCCACCATTACCATAGCAGATTTCCATGTGTCCACACTGAATGCTGGGACATGTGTGTTTGCTCTGCTCTAATAACCTCAAGAGGATGCTGTGATCTTTCTTCTGCAGATTGCAGGTTGCTGGGACTTGTGGTGCCTCTGCTGGGGTGGTTGTGTATTCGTGGAGTTCGTCTTTTTTGTAGTGATCCCCTTATGGTTATGAGAAGTCCACAGGCTGAAGTATAGGTTTCCTTGGGTCTGATGGACACCATCAGCGCAGGGTCTCAATTTGTAGGATTATGATGCTGCCCATGATGTCTCTGGGCCTGGAAGCCCTCCTGTTCCTATAGGTCTCTGCCAGGGGTCCCATCTGCCCCAGACAGCTTCAGTCTGGGGATATTGTCAGCGAGCTGCTGGCCAGGGTGGTGAGCTTCTTATCTAACGGCTCATGTCCTCTGGGGTTTTGGCTGCTTTAGCTTGTAGGCACAGTCAATGATTTTTGTAGCAGCAGTTTTGTTCCTTCAGTTGCCCAGTCTCTTTAACAGTGCTGGGATCTGGTAGCCAGAGAGCTCAGGTACACGCTCAGCCACTGTACAGGGAGGTACTGCAGGTTGTACAGGTTGGTAGGAACCCAGAGCACTCACCACACAGTACTATCATATATTAACTTAGAAGCAGTTATATAGTAGTAACATTCTTGTTTTTGGAGAAGGTATTGTAGTAGTCTTTTGTGTATAAATAAGGCAGTATTAAGTTGTGTTCTTTTAAAAAAGATGCTTTATTCCTGACAGATAAGTATCTTTCGCTGTGCTGTACATGTTGATTTAGACCACCTATAAACAGTTGTGTGGAGTTAGTAACTCCACCCAGATCACATGGTATGCCTACTTGTTTTGACCCCGCCCACAGAATTGGCCACTTTTACATTTTTTATCCAGGGCTCTTTGAATTCTCCAGTCCCCCCATGGTGTGTGTATTTGTATGTGTAGCGTGTAATAGTGGTGTGTAGAGTATATAGTGCAGTGTTTATATATGTGTGTTATGCATAGTAGTATATCTATGCTTATGTGTGTGCAAAGTATATATGGTATATGTGTATTCTGAGAATAACATGCGTATGGGGAGGTATTGAGGGGTTAGGTATCTGGGGGGCCCATTTCTAATTTGAATCGGGGCCCACCGGGGTCTTGTTCCGGCACTGATAATACTGCTTATAACCTTCATTAAAGAAACACTAACACCAGGATTAAAGAGAACCGTATGCAAAGTAACCCCCTAAACTAAATCTATTTTCATAAACTGCCATTAGAGAGCATTGCCTCTATCCCTTTATTGTCCTCTACATGCCTGTAAACCTAAGCAATGAGGTTCCTAAAGCTGTCATGCAATGCCTGTGAGATGTCCAATGAGTCATTAGCATATTCAAGCTGTCCATTCTATTCATGAGTGGGAGGCACAGCCACACCCCCAGTACATGACTGACAGCCTGTATAAATGATGTGCTTCCTGGGCTGGTGGCCACGCCCCCGCAGCCTGTGTGTGCAGTGTGTGTGTTTCTGGAGAGATACGCAGCTCCATGCAGCCATGTTACAGCAGAACATGTCAGATTCATGTGTAGCTATGTCTGTGTCTCTCACCTGTATATTAGGGAGATTGCAGCATGTCAGCAGATGCGAAACCACACTAGCCATGCCTTACTATACATTAACACAGACATGGACAGGGGGGGGAGAGGGGAGGGGGAACAGGGGGACATCACTGCCTCTGTACCATGGTGACCAGCCTCATTTACATGATAAAAAATAGAGATGATTTTACAATGAATAAGTATGAAATAACTAGATAAAGGCTGGGATGGGAGCCTTGTGACTGCTCCTCCAAGGAAGAGGTGACAGGATAAGTGACACAGACCTGATGACAGGTGTCTTTAAGACTGTAATGCAAATGAGTCTGAGGGGTTGCAGGTCCATTAACACGTATGGAGCCTGGAGCTCCTCAGGCTCATTTGCATACAGTCTTTCATCCTGGTGGTAGAGGTCCTTTAGAAGGTTAACATCCATATGTTCTTTAAACTTTTCTTCCTTCACCCAGCTTTCCCAGGATTAGGCCTATCCGTTCTGATTTTCACAACCTGCGCCTTGACAGTTTCATAAATTGTTCCCAGTATTAATATGCTATTATTTAAGAAGAAACAACAAACTGGATTCTTGAAGTTCACTCACCAGTTCTCAGTATTATCATAAATTTGTCACAAGATGGAGCTTGGGTCCTAACATAACAAACCACATAAATGTCCGGACTGCGAAATGAAATATGTGTCACCAAAAGACACGTAAACAGTTCCTCAAATTAAATGTCATGCTTCAACATTAAAAACTCTGGGGGGTAAACTGGCAGTGCTTTGATTCTTGTGCTTTCATCACATTTAAATGGAAACATTTAGTTCGAAGTCAAATTCTTTGGTAGACTCAAAGGCAGTCGTTTATCAATTTGAGCGCAGGGTGGCGCAGGAAATTTTCAGTCAGATGTAGGTTTGTGGCGCGAAGATTAATTTGTGCACAACAACAAAAAGGTTTAGAAGTGTCTCCACAATCATGAAGGTGAATAGAAACTACTGTAGACAGCTGGTCAATTGTGCATCGAAAAATTGCACCACAAAACAGTTGGAAACTAGATGCACCAGAAAAGTGTCAGATTTTCAAGCGGGGCCACTATATCACCAAAAAAGAATTGTTGTGAGTGTCGTAAAAGCACCAACATTTGGTGCCAAAACGTTTCTGCCAGTTTTCTGTTTCAAATCGATAATAAATGCCCCCCAAAGTTGCTGCATTCAGGTGGTGTGTGTCAATTTTACAGTATCAGAAGGTTTAGCATGAAAAGCCAGATTTGCTGCCAAACTAATACCTCTGGTAATATTGAAAACCGATCATGTGTTTTTCTCTAGGCGTGTTTGATTATAATAAAGTACATATTTTAATTCTTTATGAGTTATCTGCTCCCTCTGCTCCTTCTTTGTGTAGTAACAGGCATATTCTTAGCTAAAACAGTTGGGGCTCTAATAAAACACCATATTTTTTTGCCTTTCTGTACTCCCTGCCTAAATTTTTTTTTTTGTGGCCCAATTTTATCAGACGGTTTGCACTGTGATGCTATAATTGTGGTGCAGGCCGTGAATTATTTTTGCATTGGTGGGAAGTTGGTAGACTTGGTTGCCTTCTGTTGGTTAATATTGTACCGACAAAAGTATTGGGAATCTAGAGTGCAGGAAATGTCTTGGGACTGAACAGCTGCCCCCCAAATTGAGTCGAAATAAAACAAAAAGTTGTAAGTTTAGGAAAAGAAGCTAAATTGCGCCGATATAATAATA
The DNA here is from genome assembly GCA_019512145.1 of Engystomops pustulosus. Lineage (NCBI taxonomy): Eukaryota > Metazoa > Chordata > Amphibia > Anura > Leptodactylidae > Engystomops > Engystomops pustulosus. The sequence continues at coordinate 94,990,444 of CM033644.1, forward strand.
AATATGGTGCACACAAGCACAGCACAGCAATGGGGTGTGATGAGGCAGTGAAAAGACATATACCATGGCTCTGCCATGAAAGACAATTGAATCCATCCCTGCAGGAGTAAATGTTACTGGGTTAATTTCGCCTAATTTATGAAGTGTTCCCTTTCATTCTTATGAGATGAATATGAAAAACCGGCTTCCTGGTCACACCTAACATACTGAATCAATTGCAACTTTAAAGCATATCTTTTTCTAAAAACAAGTAATTTCTCCTTTATAGCAGTATAAATCATGTGATACTGTACTATGGCATGGAAACATACTTGACAGCCACACATGCACTTTAGTTCTATATTAGGGATTTTCTAGTAATTGTTCAATTGTTATATTGTTAAATATTCGTCCGTGTTGTGACCAATATATGTTCACAATGCTCGATGCAAATCGAGTGTGCTCTGCACGGAAGTCCAGTTTTATGTGCCTAAGGCTAAGTACATAATTTAAGCAAGCGTTTCTAGGCGATGGGGAAAAAGATAAGTCAGGTTTCACATTACCGCCAGATTGTCATGGGTCCTGGTGGAAATAATTGTGGGAGAATAAAGATTATGTGACAAATAACCCACTCAATTCCATTCAATTTATATTATGTTAATTAAGCAACTATGGAGGTCACATAGGCTATCACGAAGCATGCAAAACGATGTCACAGAGTAGAAAATAATACAACAATAGCAAGATGGTAAACTTAAAATAGGCTTAACCATTAAGGGAGGGGTTTTTCGCCTCATCTCGATCTCCAACTTCCAAAAAATCCATAAACTTTTCATTTTTCGTGTACAGACCTGTGTGAGGGCTTATTGTGCGTACCAAATTTTACTTCCTGACTAATGTATTTTTTTAACATGCATGGTACTGCAAGCTGAAAAAAAATCCAAAGTGAAAAATTGAAAAAAAAACGCACGTTGCGTCACGTTCTTGTGTTTGTTTCCTTTTGTTTCGGCTCAGTTTGAGATACGACTTCACTCTTCGCTCAAATAAACATGCCTACTTTATCTTTGGTTCGGTGCGATCGGGTGATACCAAATTTCCCTATTAGTGTTTCATGGTTTTAATACATTTTCAAAAATTAACGAATGTGTACAAAAAAAGAAAAAAAAATTTGCCATTATGACGCTAAAACTTTTTCATACTTGAGCGCACGGGAGTGTGAGGGTCATGTTTTTTTGCGAAATGAGGCAGATACGGTTTTCATTGCTTACCATTTAGAGGTCTGCTGCCGACATCTTTGGATCATTTTTACTTTCATTTTTATGTTATGTAAAAAGGTGTTAAAAGTCGCATTTCGGAATTTGGGCGCCAATTTCCCGCCTCGGAGTGCACCGCGAGCGTAACCGTTTTATATTTTGATAGATCGGGCGATTTTGGGACGCGGCGATACCTAAGATATGTCTGTGATTTACTGTTTGTTATGTTTTATATCAGTGCTAGGGAAAGGGGGGGTGATTTGAAACTTTAAATTTTAGTAATTTTTTTTATTTTTAAACTTTTTTTTCTTTTTTTTTCACTATACTTTTAGACATCTGGGTACATTAACCCTAGGATGGTCAGATCGCTGCCTACCATATACTGCAATATTCTGTATTGCAGATATGGCATTTTGCAGCACATCATTACAAGAGCCACTGGCTCCTTGTAACGAATATGCAGCTGCCAGATAGCTCGTGTCAAAAAGAAGACCGAGGCTAACATGGCAAACAGATCGCCGTGCCCCCGATGACGTTCGGTGGGCGTTGGCCGATCGGAAAAAAGAGGCGGCGCTCCCGCGCGACCGGCCGCGATTTTCAAACGCGCCACGGCGACTTTGCCGGCGGCTGTTTAAAGGGGGTTAAAGCCGCGATGGTGCAAGAACCGACGCGGTATTAGCGGTGGGGGTTTTGTGCCCCAAAAATGCAAAATACCCACCCACCTCTGTATGAAGAGGCCTCAGACCGTGTGAGCCCTCTTCCATACATCCCTTATACCTCTGCGCCGTAGAGCTACGCGCAGAGAGTTAAGGGGTTAAAATAGGGCTATCTATTTTTACTATCCATACACAAGGGATAGTGTTGAACAGACTTCATTAGACTATTTGGGTCAGGTGCTGGCACCGATAAGATCACTAATCATTGATCCTGTACTGAGTGAAGGAAACCTACCATTTCGGATCTACCTAGTAAGGTAGATCTGGTGGCCGGTTCAGTATGAATTAACATGGGAATCCCTTTCGGGGCTAATCCTTGAGGTGGCATGTAACTTCATAAATTTTAATCAACTAGATATGCAAATATCTGAAAGAGGCTACTGGAAGAAGTGGAGACTACTCCACGCCCCTGGTAGCTTTCTTGGATCCTCCTACTATGGAGATCTTCAGAACGCAACTCTGGGTAGCTGCGCGCACTGGTCCACGCTCTGCATAGACTTCTCTGATGCAGAGCTGGTGCTGCGCGTACTGGGCTGTGAACCGGAGCAACTATCCAGCTTAGAGCGACGGCTTTAGAGAGTATATGCAGAGTAACCTCTTTCAGATATTGCATATTATATAATATTATTGATAAGGACTTATAAAGTTACAGACCACTCAATGATGTAGTACCTGAAAAGGGGATCCCATGGGTTTATTCCATTAGTTGAACCTGCCACAGTAATTACTAATAGGTAGATCCAAGATGGTAGGTTTCCTTCTAACTAGCAAGTCATATAGACTGCTCACTGTTGGGACTTTGCCACCTTTTGTTGAAAGTAATGGTCAAGACCCCTCATAACCTCATACTTACAATGGAAGGGAAAAACATCATGTGAACAGAGCCTTAACAGTGTTATTTATGTTAAAAAAACAAATAGGTATATTTTACATTAACTATTAATACATGAACTATAGTGAACTCATAAATCATTATTTTACGAAAACTAGCAACGTTAAACATTATTTATGGTGGAAAGTTTGCCCGAGGTTTACTGTTTACAATATTTCAAATGTTATATACAACACCCTATACTTTTACATCTGTTTAAATAGGGGAAGGAAGAAGAATCCCAAAATGACACTCAATTTTATTTTCCATTCCTTAGCGCGGTGATCTGCTTGCTAGGTGATGCCTTGAACATGTGAAGAACATATATTCAGCAGTCAGATGAAGCATCGTTTGGCATCTTTATGAGTAAAATTGCCTCTTACCTATAATAGTGTTAAGAGCTAGTATAAAATCTGCATTGCCAATAAAATCTCATATATTGCCCAATAAAACACTTGTGTTCCACACAGGCACACTGATAGCCCAGACCTTTTGTGAGGTGTGGATATAAAGTGTAAGCTACCATCTTCAACTAAGATTAATGTCGAGATTTTTGCCCAATGGCTTCATTGATGAAATTAAAACATCATAACTTATGTACTTGTCACTATTATCTTCGTTCCAGCACTTATATATTTATCTGTGACAAAAGGGAACATGATATGGGGTTTTTTTTTAAGAAGCAAGAACATTAATCTTGCCTGTAGGTTTTACTTTTGTAAATTTTGAGGTCACTGATGTTTTATATTAATTTAAGCATTTCGAAGTATAGCTCTTTTATACACAGTGTAGAGTCTAACAAAATATTTTATAGGGCATCTACACCAGGTGAGGATTGTAAACCAAGACCACTGACATATCGGTTGTTGCCACTATGGCGGATCTGTTCTTCTTTAAGGGGTTTTCTCATGCGCTTGTTTGTTAGAATGAAGGCTTTAAAACCTATGGAGCATGGAGCCACTTTAAAATCCTTCTTTATCAAAAAAAAACCTGGGAATAAGAAGCTTACAGGATGGAGTTTAAGAATGTATCAAGCCGTTCATCTGTGTTGTGTAGATGTCCTTTAATATAAGATAAGAGAAATTGTGCAGCCAATTATAATTCATAAAGCTGCCCAGTAATGTTTGTATTAGCTGATCTAATAACCTCCTAAACAAACCACATCACCATACATTGTACAGCGCTGTTTCTTGAATTGCATGTGTCAGACAATTAACTTGAATGGGGAATGCGGTTGAAACCCAAATACCCTTGTAAAGCTACTGCACACGCAAGATGAAAAAATGTGCTAGCGAACGAAATAACATTGATATCCATTTTTCACTGACCGATTTCATAGTCTAGAATTAAACTCAACGGACACTTTATGTAGGTACCACCTGTCCAACTGTTGGTTATCACTTTAATGTCTTGTAAATCAAATGGCCGCAACTCCGTGCATTTAGGCAATGTAGACATGGTAAAGACAAATCTCCTGCAGTTCAAACCAGACATCAGTTCGAGCTAGATATAAAGCCAACAGTGACTACAAATCGGCTCATCCCTTTACAATTCCTGAAGGTAGGGCAGAAGAGCATTCTGAACGCACAGTACACGAACTTTGAGGCAGATGGGCTACAGCCGCAGAAGACCACCCCGGGTGCCACTCCTTTCAGCTACGACCAGGAAATGAGGCTACAATTTGCACAAGCTCATCGAAATTGGACAGTTAGAAGATTGGAAAAAACGTTGCCTGGTCTGATGAGTCTCGATTTCTGCTGCGACATTCGGAGATGGGTCAGAATTTGACGTCAACAACATGAAAGCATGGATTCCATTCCGCCTGCTCAATGGTTCAGGGCTGGTGTTTGGTGGTGTCATGGTATGGGGAATATTTCTTGGCACTCTTTGGGCCCCTGGTACAAAGTGAGCATCGTTTCAACGCCACAGCCTATGTATCAGCAGTATCAGGCACAGATGTCTCATCAATGTCAGTACAGTCACAGCAAAGTCCTGATTATCCTGCTCAGATGCTACAGTGTTACCTTCAGGATCAAGTCCACAGTCCTTCTGCAGTGAGCCATCATCTGGGACTTGTGGTGCTTGTTCTCCACCATTACCATCAGGCAGATTTCCATGTTCCACACTGAATGCTGGGACATGTGGTGTTTGCTCTGCTCTAATAACCTCAGAGGGATGGCTGTGATCTTTCTGCAGATTGCAGGTTGCTGGGACTTGTGGTGCCTCTGCTGTGGGTGGTTGCTTATTCGTGGATTCGTCTTTCTTGTAGTGATCCCCTTACTGGTATGAGAAAGTCACAGGCTGAAGTATAGGTTTCCCTTGGGTCTGATGGACACCATCAGCGCAGGTCTCAATTGTAGGATTAGATGCTGCTCCATGATGTCTCTGGGCCTGGAAGCACTCCTGGTTCCTATAGGTCTCTGCCAGGGGTCCCATCTGCCCCAGGACAGCTTCAGTCTGGGGATATTGTCAGCGAGCTGCTTGGCCAGGGTGGTGAGCTTCTTATCTAACGGCTCATGTCTCTCGGGGTTTGCTGCTTTAAGCTTGTAGGCACAGTCAATGATTTTTTGTAGCAGCAGTTTTTGTTCCTTCAAGTATCCCAGTCTCTTTAACAGTGCTGGGATCTGGTCAGCCAGAAGGAGCTCAGGTACACGCTCAGCCACTGTACAGGGAGGTACTGCAGGTTGCTTACAGGTGGTAGGACTCAGGAGCACTCACCACCCAGTACTATCATATATTTAACTTAGAAGCAGTATTATAGTAGTAACATTCTTGTTTTTTGGAGAAGGTATTGTAGTAGTCTTTTTGTATAAATAAGGCAGTATTAAGTTGTGTTCTTTTAAAAAAGATGCTTTATTCCTGACAGTATAAGTCTCTTTCGCTGTGCTGTACATGTTGATTTAGACCACCTATAAACAGTTTGTGTGGAGTTTAGTAACTCCACCCACATCACATGGTCATGCCTACTTGTTTTGACCCCGCCCACAGAATTGGGCCACTTTTACATTTTTTATCCAGGGCCTCTTTGAATTCTCAGTCCGCCCATGGGTGTGTGTATTTGTATGTGTAGCGTGTATATAGTGTGTGTAGAGTATATATTGTGCAGTGTTTATATATGTGTGTTATGCATATGTAGTATATCTATGCTTATGTGTGTGCAAAGTATATATGGTATATGTGTATTCTGAAGAATAACATGCGGTATGGGGACGGTATTGAGGGTTTAGGTATATGGGGGGGCCCCATTTCTAAGTTTGAATCGGGGCCCACCGGGGTCTTGTTACGGCACTGATAATACTGCTTATAACCTTCATTAAAGAACATCTAACACCAGGATTAAAGAGAACCCGTCATGCAAAGTAACCCCCCTAAACTAAATCTATTTTCATAAACTGCCATTAGAGAGCATTGCCTCTATCCCTTTATTGTCCTCTACATGCTGTAAACCTAAGCATGAGGTCCTAAAGCTGTATGCACGGCCTGTGAGATGTCCAATGAGTACATTAGCATATTCAAGCTGTCCATTCTATTCTGAGTGGGAGCACAGCACCACCCCCCAGTACATGACTGACAGCTTGTATAATGTGTGAGGCTGTATAATGATGTGCTTCCTGGTGCTGGTGGCCACGCCCCCTGCAGCCTGGTGTGCAGTGTGTGTGTTTAGGAGAGATACAGCAGCTCAGGCTGCAGCATGTTACAGCAGAACAGTCAGATTCATGTGTAGCTGATGTTGTGTCTCTCACCTGTATATTAGGAGGATGCAGCATGTCAGCAGATGCAGACACACATAGCCATGCCTTACTATACATTACAACCGACATGAGCAGGGGGGGAGAGGGAGGTGGAAAGGGGTGACATCACTGCCTCTGACCATGTGACCAGCCTCATTTACATGATAAAAAATAGATGATTTTACAATGAATAATGTATGAAATAACTAGATAAAGACTGGGATGGGAGCCTTGTGAGCTGCTCCAACAGGTAGAGGTGACAGGATAAGTGACACAGACCTGATGACAGGTGTCCTTTAAAGACTGTATGCAAATGAGTCTGAGGGGCTGCAGGCTCCATTAACACCTATGGAGCCTGGAGCTCCTCAGGCTCATTTGCATACAGTCTTTCATCCTGGTGGTAGATGTCCTTTAATGAAGGTTAACATCCAGATTTCTTTAAACTTTTCTTCCTTCACCCAGCTTTCCCAGGATGAGGCATTCCGTTCTATTTTCACAAACCTGCTCCTCTGACAGTTTCATAAATTGTCCCCAGTATAAAATGCTATTATTTAAGAAGAAACAACAAACTGGAATTCTTGAAGTTCATACTGGGAACAATTTATGAAACTGATAGAAGGAGAGCAGGTTGTGAAAATAGAACGGAAGGCCTATCCTGGGAAAGCTGGGTTGAAGGAAGAAAAGTTAAAGAAATCTGGAGTAACCTCATTAAAGGACATCTACCACCAGGATGAAAGACTGTATGCAAATGAGCCTGAGGAGCTCCAGGCTCCATAGGTGTTAATGGAGCCTGCAGCCCCTCAGACTATTTGCATACAGTCTTAAAGGACACCTGTCATCAGGTCTGTGTCACTATCCTGTCACTCGACATGCTTGCGTGGAGCAGCTCACAAGGCTCCATCCCAGCCTTATCTAGTTATTTCTTACATTATTCATTGTAAAATCATCTATTTTTTATCTGTAAATGCGGCTGGTCACATGGCAGAGGCAGTGATGTCACCCCTGTTCCCCTCCCCTCTCTCCCCCCACTGCTCATGTCTGGGTTGTAAGTATAGTAAGGCATGGCTAGGTGTGTTCGCATCTGCTGACATGCCTGCAATCCTCCTAATATACAGGTGAGAGACACAGACATAGCTACACATGAATCTGATGTTCTGCATGTAACTGGCTGCAGCTCGGAGCGTGTATCTCTCCAAACACACACACATGCACACACCAGGCTGCGGGGGCGTGGCCACCAGCACCAGGAAGCACATCATTATACAGCCTCACACCATTAACAGCTGTCAGTCATGTACTGGGGGGTGTGGCTGTGCCTCCCACTCATGAATAGAATGGACAGCTTGAATATGCTAATGATCTCATGGACATCTCACAGGCATGTGCATACAGCTTAGGACCTCATGCTTAGGTTACAGCATGTAGAGGACATAAAGGGAAGAGGGCAATGCTCTCTAATGGCAGTTTATGAAAATAGATTTAGTTAGGGGGGGTACTTTGCCATGAGCGGGTTCTCTTTAATCCTGGTGGTAGAGTGTTTCTTAAATGAGGTTGATAAGCAGATATCAGGGCCGGTAACAAGACCCGGTGGGCCCCGATTCAAACTTAGAAGAAAGGGGCCCCCCCAAACAAACCCCAAACCGCAATCCCGTCCCCATACCGCATGTTATCTCAGAATACACATTACCATATATACTTTGCACACACATAAGCATAGATATACTACATATGGCCAGAACACACTATATAAACATGCCACAATATATACTCTACACACCACATATACACGCTACACATACAAATACCACACCATGGGCGGACTGAGAATTCAAAGAGCCCTGGATAAAAAATGTAAAAGTGGCCAATTCTGGTGCGGGGTCAAAACAGTAGGCATGACATGTGATGTGGGTGGAGTTAATAAATCCACACACAATGTTTATAGGTGGTCTAAATCAACATGTACAGCACAGCGAAAGAGACTTTATACTGCAGGAAATAAAAGCATCTTTTTTTTAAAAGAACACAACTTAATACTGCCTTATTTATACAAAAAGACTCTACAATACATTCTCAAAAAACAAGAATGTTACTACTATAATAATGCTTCTAAGTTAAATATATGATAGTATGTGTGGTGAGTGCTCATGGGTCCTACAACCGTAAGAAGCAACCTGCAGTACCTCCCTGTACAGTGGTGAGCGTGTACCTGAGCTCTTCTGGCGACCAGATCACCCAGCACTGCGTTTAAAGAGACTAGGGCTACTGAAGGAACAAAAAACTGCTGCTACACAAAATCATTGACTGTGCCTACAAGCTTAAAGCAGCAGCAAAACCCCGAGGGACATGAGCCGTTAGATAAGAAGACTCACCACCTGGCCAAGCAGCTCGCTGACAATTATCCCCAGCCTGAAGCTGTCCTGGGGCAGATGGGACCCCTGGCAGAGACTATAGGAACCAGGGAGCGCTTCAGGCCCAAGCAGATCATGGAGCAGCATCTAATCCTACAATTGAGACCTGCGCTGATGGTGTCCATCAGACCCAAGGGAAACCTATACTTCAGCCGTTGGGGTTTGCTTCTCTACCAGTAAGGGGATCACTACAAAGAAAGACGAATCCACGAATAAAGCAACCACCCCACAGCAGAGGCACCACAGTCCAGCAACCTGCAATCTGCAGAGAAGAAGAAAGATCACAGCATCCTCTGTAGGTTATTTAGCAGCAGAGCAAACACAACATGTCCCAGCATTCAGTGTGGAACATGGAAATCTGCCTGATGGTAATGGTGGGAGAACAAGCACCACAAGTCCACCGATGATGGCTCACTGCAGAAGGACTGTGGACTTGATCCTGAAGGTAACACGTAGCATCTGAGCAGGATAATCAGGACTTGGCTGTGACTGATGCAAATCCCCACGGGGCCTAGCCTTTTGCGGTGAGGCCTGGAGTCAGCCGGGGCCCGCGGTAACGGAGTGGCTGGCGGTGCGCCCTAAGCACGCTCTGCTTATATGTCACGGTGCTGGTACGGGGGAACCGGAGGGCTGTCCTACAGCCTGGCCAGGTCCCAGCAGGGTGGTGTTGGCAGAGAAATGATGAGGGAGAGGCTGCTATAGCGGATCTTCCCTGGGGCAACCCCTTAATGTCCCGAGGGTGAGTCTCTGGGTGATGGACAGGGGTGACGGTGATGAAGGCACGTATTAGCAGGGACCGACGGGGAGAAGAAGTTGAAGAGAAGAAAACAAACTTACAGTTCTTTATTTGAACCGCAGGAACCGCACGCAAACGTGCCTTTAACAAAGGATGGTGGAGTACTGGAGAGGTATTGGAGGGAGACCAGAGATGTAGGTCACCAGCCTCGGATGTAGAGGCAGGCTGGCGAGGCAGCTGTGTCCTTTAGAGGCTGCTTCAGCTCGCGTCCTGGGATCTCTTCAGGTATCACCCTTGAAGGTAGGATGATCCCCCTTTCCTCACTAACAAACTCTAGTCTTATTCCACTTAGGCAGGGGGCTAGGCTCTTCCTGCACTGACTCCGGTGGGCTAGAGACTCTGAGCTGCTGCTCAGCTAACTACTCTCTGCAGCGTCCTGCAGACCCAGAGGGCCTGACTAAGGGACCGGTTCTCTTCTCCCTCTGGGAGAGACTGCTCTCCTCCTCTCTGAGAGAGAATTCTCTCTGGGGAAGTGGTGTTCTCAAGAAACATTCCTGGCCAGGGGGTTTTTATCCACCCTTTGGTCAGGGGGGCGTGGCAGCTCCTCAATACCTCTCAGTTCACAGAGATAGGATGTGTAACACAGATCATTGGATACTGGACTTTTACATCATATACAGATATTAACTTGCCTTGCCAGGCAGGATTAAACCACTGCAATGCCCTGTTGTGATGTGGTGACAGGTTTGGGGCTCATGTCGCAAAAGACCTCGCCATTGCATCGGCTGAGTGTGTGTTGCATTCCCGGGGCGGGGCAATGAAGAGCCGCCTCTGGATCGAACTCAGATGTTTTGGGGCACAGAGGGGGGCTAAGGACACTTCTGGATGGAAGTGCAAGGCCTATGGAGGTGTGTAGGGGACAAACACCCCATGCGCTCCTGGAGCAGGCACTGCGGTGGGTGTCGGCACTAAGACAAAAAACATATAGCTGTCGACAGTTGGTGACTGACGCCTTTTTATATAAACCGAATTACAGTAGAAAGGTAGTGTGTCATTCCTGTAATCCACCCTTGACACAGGCTGTATGTTGTTGCTATCAACTTTTCCTGGGGGACAATTATATAGTGTGTGATAGCAGTTACATTGGCATATGTAGCACGAGGTACTCCTGACTGAGCATCCTTACCCATGTTAGTGGGTTGGCATAAGGTGCTAACTGTGTAACACACCCCGGTACCCCTTAGCGACCCCAGTTTACGGACTACCCCCACGCTGCAACTCAGTTTGAGGATAAGGTACAGCGGTCGTGGTTTACATAGAAAGACGGTCCGACACAGCCGACACTACAACCTGAAGAACCGATGAAAGGGTTAATGCAGACTAACTATGGCACTATATGAAGTGTGCAAAACAAGGTCAATCACATTGCGCTTAGGAGCCAATGGGTCACATCTTATACATTTGCAAACGTTACAGAGGTGGATAGGCTACTGCAAGGAGCCACGATTAGTAATGTACTCTTTCCGCAAAGAAAAAGGCATTAAAAAGTGGCAAAACAGGAAGTCCATACCTAAAAAGGAAGCTAAGTGCAAAATAATAAGTCATAGACATAGGCAACTTTTCCCATGGTGTATCTAAAAGGAAAAAAGTCTCTCAGAAGGTCTCTACTGACAGTCCCATCTTCTGGGTAACAGCCTATGAGGGAGGGGAAAAAGTGCACAATGCAATCAAGAAGAAACAAAGGGTCTCCTCTATTTGGAGAGTGAAAGAGTCTTTGAAGAAAGAGGAATCCCTGCTGTGGCAAGAGGGAAGGGGTGTACTGTAGACACAGGACAGTGTTTAATCTTGAATGAGATAATAAGGGGTAGAGAGTCTCAGAAAGTCTTGCTCTTGAGGTAAGGACAGAAATAAATATAGAGTACAAAGTACCTGGAGAGGGCTACAGACCTTCAAGGGGTTAAAGATCTGATGAACCTTCGATGGGTGCAGCAGGGGACCGGATCCAAAGTCAGCAGGGAATCCAGTGCATCCTCTACGGGGGAGTAGGCGGCATGGGGAACACCCGGTTGGTCATTAGTAGTGGTTAACTGCAGGTGGCAGCAGCATCTCCGGAACTTAGCGGGAGCGCGCTGTCGCCGGGGGGTGTCGGCTGTCCAGCGGGGGCTCAACGAGCCAGGGACACAGGAAGGGGTCAAGATAAGAAATAAACACAGAGCCCGGCGGCCGAGCCGCGGCGCTATCCAGCTCCGGTTCCTTCGGGGCCGGGTCATCACCCCATTGGTAACCGGCCAAGGGGAGATGGGGGCTAGTGGAACTCCTCAGGACAAGGTTCGCTAGCCGGGAGTCTTCTCCCACAGAAGAGCCGCGGGATCCTGGCAACGCTCACCGGCAGGGAGACGGTCGGGGGGGGTGGCGCCCTGGCGATGCCGCGGCCCATGATGATGGCAATGGGACCGTACTCACGATTACCGTGGAGGGGCATTCCACTGGGGTCACCGCCCGGGGACTCGCAAGCCGAGGAAAGAAGAGGTGTTCGGAAGATTCCGGCACACTCGTGTCCTTTCATACCAGTCGTTCGTGCGGGAGAAAGTACGCGGTCCTTCTAGGATAGGGGATCCGGATCACACCAGCCGCCCAAGGTCAGCGGGCGGCCCATCTTGAGGAGAGAATTTCAATGCAATCGCCTGGCTTTCAGGTTGTGTGGCCTCCGGAGATCAGGCCTTGACGGACCGGCAGGGGGTCTTAAATACTTCCCCGTACCTGGGTGTAGTCATGGTGGCGAAAGCCATAGCCACGGATGCTTGTCGAAGAACCGGACCATGGCGGTGGTGGCGGTTTTCTCACCCAGGTCAGCTTAGACCCGGCCATTGTATGCGTTGGGCTCCTTTCAGCGGGCGTCGTTTGATCGAGGACGGTCTCCGGAGGTCGCTGGCGGGCGGCCTCACATCGGACTCGAGGGCTGGGAGGTGCGGTGTGTCGGTTGCAGTAGGCTCGTGGCATCGGTGCGAGGCTCGGAGATCTCCGTTGATGGGCGGGCAGGTGCCGGAAAAGGGCAGGGCAGCCGGGCGGATTCAAGGAACGTCACAGCAGGGCTAGCAGGCCGAACAGCAGAGGAATGATAGGCGCTCGGAGCAGGTGGCACAGCAGCAGAGTAGAGGCCCAAGGCCGTTGGCTCGACAAGGAGTCGGGGCCTCCCTCAAGTGGAGCCTCCAACGTGGCCGGGACCGGCGGTGTGCGGGATGGTAACGGGATAGGTACGAGAACCGCCGGGTGGGACTTGGTACTGCGTCCCGTTTGAAACACGTCCTGGGTGCGACGGCCCGAGTCATCTCGGTTGCAGCCGATGTCCAAGCGGAGGGTCTCGGACCGGGCTGCGCAGAGACCACACCCATAGTCTCTAGTACCTCATAGAATTCAGGAGTCCACAGGATGGAAGGGCGGAGGACCCCACATGGTGTTGTCCTCGCTGTCCAAAATCATCAAGTCATGGAGTTTCTCTGAGCGGGGCAGGAAGTCCGCCCTCGAGCCAGTGGGAGGAAGTCCAAGTTCTTTCCCGCCAAGAGCTGTGGCGACACTAATTTTTTCGCGCCCGGGGCGAGGGGGGGCGGCGAGTGTTATCGCAGCCCTTCGGCGTCTGGGGGTGGAGTTTGATGCGTTATCTGGGTTTCCCGCCAAGTGGCGGGCTGGATTATTTGCTGCGCCATCAGTTCTGAGGTAAAAATCTTAGGGCGGGCAGCGCCGGATGGATTGTAGCAAGAGCTGGTACAGTCTTGCCAGGGATAACCTCTAGGGAGTGCGCGCGGGAGAGCGGCTCGGACAGCAGTGGCGGCAGTAATAAACAAAGTCATTCCAGAAAACACAAGCACTTGGGCGCTAAACCCGGATGGACAGCAGGGTTAGCAGCACAGTCTTTTTCAATAAAGGATAGTCTTTTAATGCCAGGAATAAGGCACAGAAGGTTATAGATCCTGGTTTGACTGACGCCACTTGCAAACACCCCACCGGGCCTAGCCCTTTTGCGGTGAGGGCCTGGAGTCAGCCGGGGCCCGCGGGGCTAGGTTGACCGGAGTGGTGGCGGGTGCGGCCTAGCACGCTATGTCACGGATGCAAATGCTATTATTTAAGAAGAAACAACAAACTGGAATTCTTGAAGTTCACTCACCAAGTTCTCAGTATTATCATAAATTGCCACAAGATGGAGCTTGGGTCCTAAACATAACAAACCACATAAATGTCCGACTGCAGAAATGAAATAGGTGTCACCAAAAGCACGTCTAACAGTTCCTCAAATTAAATGTCATGCTTCAACATTAAAAACTCTGGGGGGTAAATTCCTGGCAGTGCTTTGATTCTTGTGCTTTCATCACATTTAAATGGAAACATTTAGTTCGAAGTCAAATTCTTTGGTAAGACTCAAAGGCAGTCGTTTATCAATTTGAGCGCAGGGTGGCGCAGGAAATTTTCAGTCAGATGTAGGTTTGTGGCGCGAAGGATTAATTTGTGCACAAACAAAAAGGTTTAGAACTGTCTCCACAATCATGAAGGTGAAATAGAACTCTGTAGACCAGCTGGTCAAATTGTGTATCGAAAAATTGCACCACAAAACGAGTTGGAAAACTAGATGCACCAGAAAAGTGTCAGATTTTCAAGCGGGGCCACTATATTTCACCCAAAAAAGAATGTTGTGGGTGTCGTAAAAGCACCAATATTGTGGTGCCAAAAAGTTTCTGCCAGTTTTCTGTTTCAAAATCGATAATAAATGCCTCCCAAAGTTGCTGCATTCAGGTGGTTGTGTCAATTTTTACAGTATCAGAAGGTTTAGCATGAAAATGCCAGATTGCTCCAAACTAATACCTCTTTGGTAATAATTGAAAACCGATCATGTGTTTTCTCTAGGCGTGTATTGATTATAATAAAGTACATATTTTAATTCTTTATTGAGTTATCTGCTCCCTTCTGCTCCTTCTTTGTGTAGTAACTAGCATATTCTTCAGCTAACACAGTTGGAGGCTCTAATAAAACCAGTATTTTTTTGCCTTTCTGTACTCCACTGCCTAAATTTTTTTTTTTTGTGGCCCAATTTTAGCAGCGGTTTGCACTGTGATGCTATATTGTGGTGCATGGCCGTAATGTATTTTGCGCATTGGGTTTGGAAGTTGGTAGACTTGGTTGCCTTCTGTTGGTTTAATATTGTACCGACAAAAGTATTGGGAATCTAGAAGTGCAGGAAATGTCTTGGGACTGAACAGCTGCCCCCAAATTGAGTGAAATAAAACAAAAAGTTGTAAGTTTAGGAAAAGAAGCTAAATTGCGCCAATATATAATAAATATGGTGCACAAGGCACAGCAAGGGGGTGTGATGACGGCAGTGAAAAGACATTACCATAGGGCTCTGCCATGAAAGACAATTGAATCCAATCCCCTGCAGGAGTAAATTGTACTGGGTTAATTCGCCTAATTTATGAAGTTTCTCCATTCATTCTTATGAGATGAATATGAAAAACCGGCTTCCTGGTCACACATAACATACTGAATCAATTGCAACTTTAAAGCATATCTTTTTCTAAAAACAAGTAATTTACCCTTTATAGCAGTATAAATCATGTGATACTGTACTATAAGGCATGGAAACACTACTTGACAGCCACACATGCACTTTAGTTACTATATTAGGGATTTTCAGTAAATTGTTCAATTGTTGATTGGTTAAATATTCGCCGTGTTTTGACAATATATGTTCAATGTGATTGCAAATCGAGTTGTAACAGATTTTAGTGGTATACAGGCAGTCCCCAGGTAACATACAAGATAGGGTCTGTAGGTTTGTTCTTAAGTTGAATTTGTATGTAAGTCGGAACTCTATACTTTATCATTGTAATCCCAGCCACAACTTTTTTGGTCTCTGTGACAATTGGATTTTAAAAATGTTGGGTTGTCATTAAACGAGAGTACAATAAAGCTTCATTGTAGACACCTGTGATAACTGTTACACAGCTGTTTTATTGTAGCCTAAGGCTAAAGTAGTACACCAACTACCTACCACATCCAAGTCCGTTTGTAACTAGGGGTCGTATGTAAGTCAGTTTTCTTATAGGGGCCCGCCTGTACTGAATTATGAAATAATCCACGCACGGGTTGCCTGGTGGAAATAATTGTGGGAAATAAATTATTATTGGACAAATACCCACTCAATTCCATTCCAATATTATATTATGTTAATTAAGCAAGCCTATGGAGGTCACATATAGGCTATCACGAAGCATGCAAAAACGAATGTCACAGAGTAGAAATAATACAAATAGCAGAGGTAAAACTTAAAATAGGCTTAAAATAGGGCTATCTATTTTTTACTATCCATAGCAAGGAGACTAGTGTTGAACAGACTTCATTAGACATTTGGGTCCAGGTGCTGGCACCGATCAGTATCACTAATCATTGATCACTGTTTACTGAGTGAAGGAAACCTACCATTTCGGATCTACCTATTAAGGTAGATCTGGTGGCAGGTTCAGCTAATGAATAACATGGGATCCCTTTTTCGGGCTAATCCTTGAGTGGCCTGTAACTTTATAAATCTTTAATCACCTAATATGCAAATATCTGAAAGAGGCTACTGGAAGAAGTGGAGACTACTCTACGCCCTGGTAGCTTCGTTGGATCCTCCTACTATGAGATCTTCAGCACGCAACTCTGGGTAGCTGCGCGCACTGGTCCACGCTCTGCATAGACTCTCTATGCAGAGCTGGCTGCTGCGCGTACTTGGCTGTGAAGCCGGAGCAACTATCCATGCTTAATAGCTACGACTTTAGAGAGTCTATGCAGAGTAACCTCTTTCAGATATTTGCATATTATATAATATTATATGATAAAGACTTATAAAGTTACAGACCACTCAAGGATTAGTCCTGAAAAGGGATCCCATGTTATTCATTAGTTGAACCTGCCAGCGTATCTACCTTAATAGGTAGATCCAAGATGGTAGGTTTCCTTTAACTAGAAGTCATATCTTACTCTATGTTGGTACTTTGCACCTTTCTGTTGAAAGTAATGGTCAAGACCCCTCATAACATATACTTACAATGGAAGGGAAAACATACATGTGAACAGAGCCTTATACAGTGTTATTTATGTTAAAAAGACAAATAGGTAATATTTTACATTAACTATTAGACATGAACTATAATGAACTCATAAATCATTATTTTACTGTAAAATAGCAACGCTTAAACATTATTATGGTGGAAAGTTTGCATGAGGTTAACCTGTTTTCCAATATTTCAAATATTATATACAACACCCTATACTTTTACATCTTTTTTAAATAGGGGAAGGAAAAGAATCCCAATAATGACACTCAATTTTATTTTTCATTTCCTTGTGGTGATCTTCCTGCCTATGTGATTGATGAAATGTGAAGAGCAGACATTCAGCAGTCAGATGAAGCATCGTTTTGGCATCTTTATCAGTAAAACTTTCCTCTTACCTCTATAATAGTGTTAGAGCTAGATAAAATCTGCATGACAATAAATCTCATATATTGCAATAAAAACACTTTGTGTTCCAACAGACACTGATACCCAGACCTTTTGTGAGTGTGATATAAAGTGTAAGCTCCGTCTTCAAATAAGATTAATGTAGAGATTTGTCCAATGGCTTCATTTTAAATAAAACATCATAACTTCTTACCTTTTCACTATTATCTTCTTTCCAGCACTTCATATATTATTCTATGACAAAAGGGAACATGATTATTGGGTTTTCTTTAAGCAGCAAGAACATTAATCTTGTCCTGTAGGTTTTTACTTTTGTAATTTTGAGGTCACTGATGTTTTATATTAATTTAAGCATTTTAGAAGTATAGCTCTTTATAAACAGTTTAAGAGTCTATACAAATATTTTATAGGGCATCTACCACCAGGGTGATGGATTGTAAACCAAGCCCACTGACATATCGGTTTGTGCCCCCTCAGGCAGGATCTGCTCTTCTTTAAGTTTCTCATGCGCTTGTTTGTTAGAATCAAAGGCTTTAAAACCTATGGAGCATGGAGCCACTTTTAAAATCCTTCTTTAAAAAAAAAAACCTGGGAATAAGAAGCTTACAGTGCTCAGTGTACAATCCTTCATTCTGGTGGTAGATGTCCTTTAAATATAAGATAAGATAAATTGTGCAGCAATTTATAAATTCATCAGCTGCCCAGTAATGTTGTATTAGGATCTAATAACCTCCTAACAAACACATCACCATACATTGTACAGCCGCGATTCTTGGAATTGCAGTTCAGACACATTCACTTCAATGGGACTGCGTTGAAAACCTTCAATACCCCTTTTAAAGCTACCTGCACACGAAAGATGAAAAATTGGCTGCGAAAAATAAACATTGATATCCATTTTTCACTGACGATTTCCATTAGTCTAGAATCTACACTCACCGGCCACTTTATTAGGTACACCTGTCCAACTGCTCGTTAACACTTAATTTCTAATCAGCCAATCACATGGCGGCAACTCAGTGCATTTAGGCATGTAGACATGGTCAAGACAATCTCCTGCAGTTCAAACCGAGCATCAGTTCGAGCTGATAGAAAGGCAACAGTGACTCAAATCACCACCCGTTACAACCAAGGTAGGCAGAAGAGCATCTCTGAACGCACAGTACGTCGAACTTTGAGGAAGATGGGTTACAGCAGCAGAAGACCACACCGGGTGCCACTCCTTTCAGCTAAGAACAGGAAACTGAGGCTACAATTTGCACAAGCTCATCGAAATTGGACAGTAGAAGATTGGAAAAACGTTGCCTGGTCTGATGAGTCTCGATTTCTGCTGCGACATTCGGATGGTAGGGTGAGAATTTGGTCAACAACATGAAAGCATGGATCCATCCTGCCTTGTTCAATGGTTCAGGCTGGTGGTGGTGGTGTCATGGTATGGGGAATATTTTCTTGGCACTCTTTGGGCCCCTTTATGACCATGTCCATCCCTTTATGACCACAATGTACCCAACATCTGATGGCTACTTTCAGCAGGATAATGCGCCATGTCATAAAGCTGGAAACATCTCAGACTGGTTTCTTGAACATGACAATGAGTTCACTGTACTCAAATGGCCTCCACAGTCACCCGATCTCAATCCAATAGAGCATCTTTGGGATGTGGTAGAACGGGAGATTCGCATCATGGATGTGCAACCGACAAATCTGCGGCAACTGTGTGATTCCATCATGTCAATATGGACCAAAATCTCTGAGGAATGCTTCCAGCACCTTGTTGAATCTATGCCACGAAGAATTGAGGCGGTTCTGAAGGCAAAAAGGGGTCCAACCCGTTGCTAGCACGGTTTACCTAATAAAGTGGCCGGTGAGTGTATTTTTCATGTGAACTCATAAACTGCAGTCTATGCGTTATCCGTTAAAAATGATTCTCTACTTTTTAGCTGATTGGTTGCACTATCCATTGGGCATTGCTTCTTTCATATTATATTGCATATAGTGCAACCATGTGCCATTACACCACCATGTTTTACTGTTTGCTGTTGCTAGCCTTTTTGTTGGGAAAAATATTGTACTGTAGCCACAAACTGAAATGGTGTGGTACATTTGGTTGCTTCTTTATATTTAGCGGCATAATTCAATTATTATTAGTATTATACCAGCATAAAAACTGTTTGAAGTATCAAATGAAACAACAACAACTTCTTCGTTGCAACTCCTCATACAGCAAAGTAGTTATCACTATAAGATAAGATAATCCCTTATTAGTCCAAAAGTGGGGCAATTCCCAACATTACAGCAGCAGAGAGAGTACAGTACAAACAATGACAGAATAATAATATTAGAGATAAATAAACAAAGAGAAAAAAAGATAAAAGGAAGATAAAAAAGGAAGACAAGTAATGGTTGGCAGGTTGATATTCAGTGTTGTGATGGGAGCTGCAGGACTGGTTAGGTGGTGACCACAGGTGTCCTCTGTTGGGGTCTTGTTGGTTGAAAAGCCTGATGGCAGCGGGGAGGAATGACTTCTGGTAACACTCCCTTTCACACTTGGGGTGAAGCAGTCGGTCATTGAAGGTGCTACCCAATTCCACCACAGTCTCATCCATGGGATGGAAGCTATTCTCCAAAATAGGAGAAGCTTGTTGAAATGAACCAGCAAGTCCACAGGGATGAATTCTCATTAAAACTTTTTCTTTATTTCTTCCTCATAAAACCAGTAACAGACAAATTGGCAACATCAGAGAGTAGTAGATCCACACATCTTATGTGCACCACGGAGAGAGCATTTGGGGTATTGTGCTTGAGCATGAGCTTGAAATGACACTCATGCCAACCTTCACTCAATATCCATTGTTTCAATGATTTCCAGCCGTGGAATATACATTAACCCCTTGACGCCGTAGCCACTTTTCACCTTCCTGATATGGTCCATTTTCTTGGCCCAGTTCAGGAGCCGGCGCCAGAAGCTTGACGTTATATTACTGCATAATGCGAGAAGCACCTCCCACCATGCAGTAATATTACGTAAAATGTCGGTAAGGGGTTAAGATGTATTTTGTGTTCTAAGGTCTTTTTCCAATAAGGGAATTTCAGATATGAAAATTGTCTTTCCCCTGACTGGTTGCGAGTTGGCAGCATGCTGCTTTCAGTAATATTGTGGAACTAATTCTTTCCATGCCGAAGCACTCTCTACTATGAATTCAGCTTCTTTCAGATCCATGAAGGTGCATACTGAGCCATCCAGATGGGTGATCTTGGGTTTATAAGCTGGAATTTCCATCAACAGCTGTAAACATAGACTACTAAAGGCAGGTCATTTACCAGAGAAAAGGGAAGTATTGTGGTATTTTCAATGTGCGGAAGTTCTCTCTTTCTCATGTATGCTTGCATGATGGCTTCTTTATTGGTATAGTATGTTGCAATGTATAAGTATAAGTATGTTGCAATGACTTGCTGTGACAAACCCTCAGGTCACGTCACGGGGTGCACTGACACTAGAGATATTCATAATTTAGTAATATAAAAAACCCACCCAGAAGTAAATCACTCACTTCCCCCACCTATGCCACAACCTATGCTTTAGTATTAAATTATAATAAGTAGGTAAGTAGGTGCCAGTATAGATAAAGCCATCAACAAGTTAGAAACCCAAAATATAGATAAACCAATCAGATATACAATTTCTTTCAATTAACATAGGTAATGGAATTTCTTCCTAAACTTAAGTTATGCAGGCCTACAAACATAGCTTTGTTAAGTTTTAAACTTTTAATACATAGATGTGCAGTAGAGACATAAAACATATAGTTTTCAGATAAAAGATTACAAGAACATACATACAGTACATGCAAACTGTTAAAAAATAAAAAGTCATAAAAACGAATACTAGACTTACTAGTGAAAAGTCAAAACTTACTTGAGCTGTGAGACTCTTATGGGGTCACAATTCGTAAGTAAATTGGTATTATAACTCATAACTCTTCACAGAGGATTGCTACAATGAGGCAACCATCTTCAACTGACTGGGTACCTAATTCTGGATTCTCAATAGCATAAAACAAAAAAGGTATTAACCCCTTATTATATTACTTGCCCAAAGTTTTCAACTCACCTAATAAGATTAGCTCCTTTAGGAGAGACCCTAAATGCACATATTACTATAATACATATGGATGGTAAAGACGCTACCCAAGAACCCCATTTCTCAAATTAATAACAACATCAAATAATTTGCCATTGTTTTTGCAACTAGGTTACAGAACATCATACCTAATTTAATCTATTTAGAACAGAAACTGTAGATAATACTACCCGACTAATCAATTTAATACAAATGCATGGATTTTCTTCCTACCCCTTGCTTGTAGTATCACCAAGAGCGTTGTTCCCATGCTAATAGGAACTGTACTGCCTATGAGTGAAGTACACTTTATTAATGAATCGTTATTATAACTGATAACTCTTCACAGGATTGTTACAATGAGGCAACCATCTTTAATTGACTGGGTCTCTATCACCCCATTCCCAAAATTGGGGGTGTTACCTCTGAAACCAGGGTTTCTATGTAATCTAATTAGGTTTGGAGAAAGATAAAATCCTAAAATTGGAAAGGAATGCGGAACAATTATCCCTGACCCTATCCTGTTAGCAGGACTTCATACCTAAAGTTAAAGTCCAAGTTATTAAGAAATATATAATTTCCCTGTGTGTGACTATAGCCTTTTGGCTGGAAAGAAGCTAGACTAGGCGCTCTAGATACTAACAGGTCTTTCCTTTTGATCCTGTCTGGGGTGTAAAATGTACACATAGGGATATGTGAACTTATCTGATTTCCCTGCCATATAACTCTTTTGATGCAGTGGGTGGCTAGTTCTCCCCCTGCTGTACAGGTCTTCCACCCTAGGTGGGTTATGGTTTTATTCTCATTTCAATGTTATTGTGAGAGGAAGTAGAACTTCAAACAACAAATTATGGCCATATTTTGTTGGGGCAGGCCTAGGTGGTCCTATCTTATGGGCCCTGTCAACTACAACTGGGCTTTCAAGACCTGATTTGGTAGCGTTGTGGCATACACATGATGTACTTTGCATGGAATAGGGCTCCCAGAAGGAGAACAACCCCAATCCTAAACAATGGATAGACCTAGAAAATAACATAAAAGATTACTCATGGACCACCCTATACAACATATTTAAATATACCTACATAGCAAATACTCTAATGAAAACATCTATGAAAAATTGGCATAATACAAATAAAAAATATAATTTTTATCCAATGTATTAACATACACCCCCTTACTCTTCATGATCCCTAATAAGTATAGGTCATTGAAGCTCAAATTCAGAGAGAACTATAGACTAAGCTTGAAACATATTTCCTTCTTTATAAACAATGATGGGGAACTAGACCTGAAGATGTTTGAGGTATTTAATTTTCTTTCATACTTAACAAAAAAGAGCTCCAAAAACTACTAACCTAATTAAACTAGCTGCACCAGACATTTGTTCAACAATTTATTCCAATAACAAATAGGGTCTGTGCAACAATATATTGAGGTATAGCAGCTCTCACACCAAAAACATCTAAAGATGAGTAACAGTTAACATTGTTAACATAGCAAACATCCAGTATGTTTGGGGAGAGCTCAGCCCAAGCGCCCTCACCCCACATCCTTAAAGGGTTGGCCACTTTACCTCACGTTTTTTGTAATGTATGTATAAGTGTGAGGCCAGAAATTCCTGACCATAAAATGGCTGCAGATGAAGGGTCATGTGATCTCTAACTGTCCATAAACAATCGCCCTGTTGGGACCTTATGATAGTATAAAGGAATATAAGTTTAAGGTCGTGGCAGGGCGATTGTTAATGGACAGATAGAGATCAATATCAATCCCCCATAACCTGAAATCTATCTTTGAGGCTAGTTCTGAAATACTGTCTATTCAGCATGTACCTCCTCATTTAGAATGAACAATCATTCTATCCTTGGCCTCGGCTTTGGCATTCTCTTCACACACGTTCTTATATTTCTAAATCACTTACATGGTTTATTTTTGATGGTTAATCTATTACTCACGTTCTAAAATATCTAAGTACACTGCCTACATTTAGTTTTAATTTTTTTTCAAAATGTTGTTTATCTTACTCCTTTCCTCCACATTAGGAACATTCATTTTCAAGCTTTTAATGTAGCATGACAAGTTAATGCAGGAGTGCAAACTCACTGCTGTCATTTCTATCTGCACTTTCATCTACACTTTTGTCATCATTGTTGTTAAGCTTTCAAATACAATAACTGTCAATGATGAATGAAATATATTATGCAAAGAAAAGTTACATAAAAGAAAATTTACTTAGATGAATAACTTGTTATTCAAAGCAATTTGAGTACATGTAGGCATACATACCTTCTGTCTCTGTTAATGTTGCTCAGTGGCTTTCATTTGGTGTGTGGCGTTGAGGTTTGGTGCTATATTCTCCAATAAGCAATAGTATTTGTATCAGTATTATAGTATTTGTATAACCATTGTTACAGCCATTGATTATGACAAGACAAGTTTATACAAAACATTGAACATGTGCCCTATGTTACCTTTACTTTTGGCTTAAATGTCATTAAATGTACAGCTTTTTCTAAACAACATGATGTCAAAAGATGACATATAAATGAGTAATATATAAGTATGATATGCACAGGAAAAGGTAAACAAGTTGTACGACAAGGCTGCAATAGCATAATACTGTAATCTTTGACTTCTCACTTATTTTGCTCACAAATTATCTAAAAAAATTGTGCATGTCACTTAAAACATTAGTTAGGCAGGATGTACGTATTGGGTTTAGCCTCTTAACGACTTGGCCCTTTTTAGTTTTTTCACTTCCATTTTTCACTCCCTACCTTCAAAAATCTATAACATTTTTATTTTTCCACATAAAGAGCTGTGTGATGGCTTAATTTTTTGTGTAACAAATTGCAGTTGATAGTGATGGTATTTAATATTTTAACAGCTTTCACTGTGTGCCACAAATGACACATCTACTTTATTCTTTGGGTTGGTGCGATCACGGGGATAATAAATTTGTAAAGGTTTTATAATGTTTTTATGCAGTTACAAAAATTAAAACCTCCTGTACAATTTTTTTTTTTTTTAATTTTGCCATCTTCTGGCGCCAATAACTTTTTCATACTTTGGTGTACGGAGCTGTGGGTGGTGTAATTTTTTGCGACTTTTGATGTCATTTTCATTGCTATAATTTTTAGGACTATGCAATCTTTTGATTACTTTTCATTCATTTTTTTATATTTTTCAAAATGGCAAAAAAGTGGCATTTTTTACTTTGGGAGCTATTTTCCGCTACAGGGTAAAACGCAGTGAAAAACCGTTGTTATATTTTGATAGATTGGGCATTTTCTGATGCAGCGATACCTGATGTGTTTATGATTTTTACTGTTTATTTATATTTATATCAGTTCTAAGCAAAGGGGGTGATTTGA
Organism: Engystomops pustulosus; assembly: GCA_019512145.1. Lineage (NCBI taxonomy): Eukaryota > Metazoa > Chordata > Amphibia > Anura > Leptodactylidae > Engystomops > Engystomops pustulosus. Next base: position 95,015,128 of record CM033644.1, read on the forward strand.
ATTTTTAGGTTTTTTATTATTATTTTTTTTAAACTTTTTTTAATTTTTACTTTTACTATTTTTCAGACTCCCTAGGGTACTTTAACTCTAGGTTGTCTGTACAATCCTATCATATACTGCCATACTACAGTATGGCAGTATATGGGGATTTTACTCCTCATTCATTACAATGTAATGAAAGCACATTGTAATGAATGGGTTAAAACAAAGTAGCCCCGGGTCTTCGTAAGACCCGAGGCTGTCATGGTGACGGATCGCTGCTCCCCGATGATGTCACGCGCCGCCATCTTTTTGAAGACTTACCTGCTATGGAGGGACCTGGGACCCGGCTTGTGCTGTACTAGTACGGCACAAGTCGGGAAGGGGTTAACGGTTTATCCTGTCTCACATTTCAATCACCTAGTGATGATAACACAATAAAGATCATTTTAACCCTTCACTTTACAATTTTACTTTGTTTTATTGCTGTTTTAGCACCTATCTCTCCCTCGGCTGCTCAATGCAAAATCCCAAAAGTCTTTTAGCAGACTTTTTATGACCCATCTAGTTCTGTGAGGGGGACAATGTGGTTACATTATCAGGGAACAAGGTGTATATGCACTTTCATCTGGCATCTGACATTGTGCTAACACACTGACACATAGAAAGAGCGATGAGACAGATGAGAGATGCATGAGATGATTACACAGAGGGTGGGTCATGTGACCTGCCTTGGGGATGCAGAGATAATGGGTTACCCTGGTGAGGTTTCTTATTAGTGGCCAACTCCTATCAGCATCTTGGTTTAGGTGGAAATTGATTCAATTTAAAAGCATTTAATTTCTGCTTTGTATCAATGTTGCCAACTTCACAGTTAATCAGATCTTTCACACAACCCCAAACAACAGTGAGTGTAAACCAGCATGTGTTATCATTTCTCTTTCTCCCACATGGAAGTTATTTCTTTACCAAATCATTTTTCATATAACATCACACAGCCAGATACAGCAGAGAAAAATATGTGCAATAGCACAAAATCATGAAATATAATACTGTCATGTAATGAAGGAACTGGATTCACAGAGGACAAGTAAGACAGTCAGGCCTGACCTGAGCCTCGTAATTAGCCAAAAATATATATATAAATACCAAGCAAGGTTGCCATACACAGTTTTAGGGGCCAACATTGCTCTTACCTTGCAAATATCAATCTTATACCAGCTAGTCAAGTGAGATAACTAAAATTCATAACTTTTTATTGTATATGTATTAAAAAACAACATCTAAATAATATCAAATAACAGTAAAATCACCCAGTGCATCCAGCCCGGATAGTCACAGTATCACTGGGATTAAACAATGTACACACCTAATCCTTGATCTCTTACAGACACATAGATGTGGTAGAAAATATTTGCATCTTACCATACATGCTGGTGTCTGTACAGAGGTAACTGGTGGGTTGCTGGGTCGGGAGTATAAGTCCTCTCCTGGGGAGAAATGGATGTGAGGAGAAATCAAAGGTGCCCCTACACTCTCCCTATCGTCCCGGAGTTGGGTCCTGCCCTTACAAGGGCAGTACCATTAAGACTTGCCCCATGAAAAATCAAAAATACCCCCGCATCTCCCCACCCTGACGCATTTCTTCACACATGGGATTCATCAGAGGGTCTACATCGGTGGAATGCGGACATTAAAAATTAGATACAGTGGCTCCTGTTATGGGTCACTAAGGGGTATCAAATGCGCAGAGTGACTAATATAGTGATAAGTACTCTGCAGCGGGGCCCAAGTGAAGTGGCCACACTCATGATCCCTAGCTGGTCTCTAGAGATGATCTAGAGAACGTAGAGAACATCTATTTAGATGTTGGTTTTTAATGCATATCCAATAAAAAGTTATGAATTTTAGTTACCTGACCTGAGCCTCCCAAACTGTCACCTGCTTGCTTTCCTCTGCCTAGGTGACAATTAGAAGACCCTCACTATGAGAAGTAAGAACACAAAACAAGACTAGCAATGAATTACACAAAAGACAGGTAAAAGTTGAAGGTCACAGCAAAGATAGCAAATATGGTACACAATCAAATCACAAAGGGATTATCAAAATAAGTAAGCCAAGATCGAATAACCACAAATACATCAGAAAAGCAAGAAAAGATAATAAGGAGCTAGCAGAGGAAATATAACAAGCAGAAAACTAGATGTAAACAAGTACCCTCCAGAACCCTGAGGCAAAGGTTGAGGGGTACAAGCAATCTATCCACAGGAGTTATTGGGGGTCATTTACTAAGGGCCCAAATCGCTTTTTTTCGTTGGGTTTCCCGAATTTTTCCGATTTGCGATGTATTGTCCCAGGTTTTTGGCACATGCAATCGGATTGTGGCGCATCAGCGCCGGCATGCACACAACGGAAATGGGGGGGGGGGGTTGCGTGGAGGTGGACTTTCTGTATAAAACATTAACACAGAAATATTCTCTTGCAACTTTCTTCAATTAGAAACAATGAATGAAGTTCAATGAGAGCAACACATAGGCCCCTATTCAAGTAGCTCCCCAGAACCCCAATCAAAGACATGGTTATGCAATGCTAATCATGGTAAACCCAAAAGGACATTAGAGGATAAATTATTCAATAAAATAAATAAACAATAAACTTCATCTGCGCTGTGTGAGTCAACTAGCTTATAAACAGGCACAAAGGGTGCCTGGCTGTCCACGTTGATTTACATTCAGGCATTCTTTAAATTATGTTCCCTTCTTACTTTGGCATCCATGGTCCCCAGTTGCATAGGCTCAGCTTTAGTAACAGTAACTTGAGGGACAGATACTTTAGAGGACAGGGGAGGTAACACATAGGGGGAGATTTATCAAGCTGTCTGAAAGTCAGAGTATTTCTAGTTGCCCATGGCAACCAATCACAGCCCAGCTTTAAAATATTCATGAGCACTGGTAAAATGAAAGCTGAGCTGTGATTGTTTGCCATGGGCAACTAGAAATATTCTGACTTTCATACAGCTTGATAAATCTGCCCAAGAGGGCTGATCAGAGTCTGTTCTGGCCTTGCGCCTATCTCTGAGTCTACTTTCAATATAGACTGCTAGAGCCATAGTTAGTTTTAGAGGAACTTGGAACAGGGTGACAAATCCAGGCATCTCTAATAGTTTCAGTCCACATTTAAAGATTGGAATGTTCACATATATATATGTATACAAACACACAAGCAGCACAGACTTACCTGTCTTAGGCTTCACTTACACTGATGTATTCGGCCATAGGGATGCACAGCACCTGGCCATTCAAATGGGGATATATAGAACATGCTCTATCCGTCCATGAGAATAGGCACCATATATGTATGTTCCCACAACAGTAGTGTAATTGAAGCCTTATCCTCATCTTATTACTGTAAAATTATTATTATTATTATTGGTGTCTTTTGTTTTTAATTTGTGGCACACTGATACACATCTTGTTGAATGTCAGGCCGTAGAGACCCCAGGCTGTCATGGAAATGGATTGCCCCTCTTCAATGTTCCCAGCCAACCCGATCTCTATGGAAAAAGCTTAGCCCATAAGCCCTCTCCATACTCCCTTAACGGCTTTGAGACATACTTTTACACCACAAGTCATTAAAGGGTTAAATGTTTTGAATATACACCCTGCAAAATGGCTGTGGAATTTACCCAGCGATAATTCACCAGCCATTTCACAAGGCCCCATGCTAGCGGCTAGCACTCGACCCTATTCATTTCTATGCCCTGTTTATAAGCCAACTGCCTCGAATACAAATTATACAGCATGTCCTATTCCTAACCATTTTTGAGGCTTAAGCACAAGCAAAGGTTTAAATCTTACTGGACTCTTTTTGGTTTTTGCATTTACATTTTTTACTCCATTCCAAAACCAATAACTTTTTTATTTTTATGTTTACAAAGATGCGTTAGGGCTTGTTATCTGTGGGACAAATTGAACTTTTTAGCAGTACCATTTAATATTACATACAATGTACTGGAAAGCTGGAAAAAAATTCCAAGTGCAGTGAAATTGACAAAAACACATTTGGGGCGTTTTCTTGTGGGCTATGATTTTACAGGTGTCAGGATTCAACATCCAACAGCCAACACCTGGGACCGAAATCTAAGTGGCAACTGGTCTTCACCAGTGGCTGCCACAAAGTGGGATGGTCTTGCTGTGGCGGGGTACCACCAGGTCGTTCCACAGGTGCTACTAGCCCGTGGTGGCAGCCAAGGTCGAGGTAGCTTTGCAGTCTCGTGGTAAGTTTCAGGCACAGGGTCAGGACAGGCGGCAGAGATGCAAGGTCAAGTCCAAACACAGGAATGGACAGGAACACACAGGAGCACGGGAACAGGAACGCAGGAACACAGGAACAGGCACGTAGGAACACAGGAACAAGCACGTAGGAACACGGGAACAGGAACGCAGGAACACATAGGAGCACGGGAGCAGGAACACGGGACACAGGAATGCAGGAACATGGGAACTCAGGAGCAGGAATACACAGGAATGCAGGAATACTCATGGATATTGCAGGGCACACTTTCTCTATGGCATAGACTCAAAGATCCGTCAGGGGACACAGGAAGGGGCAGGAATTTATCAGGGAAGGAAGTTGAAATCCCTTTTAAAATTTACAGAGCCGGCACGAGCCCTAGGGGACGGGAATGCGCGCGGCGGAGCGTGGACATCGCGGGGACTGCCACAGGAGCCGGGACAGGTGAGTTGGCTGGCAGGCAGGCTCCAGGGGAAGTGTAAGGTACACGGGTGCACCTGCGACCTGGGATATGGGTCACAGGCGCACCCGTGGCTGTGACAATGGGTTTTATTCTGTGCTCCAAATGACACTTTCTCTTTATTCTGTGGGTTGGTATGATCACAGAGATATCAAATTTATATAAGTTTTATTAGGTTTAAATGTATTTAAAAAAATGTGTATATAAAATATATTTTCTATTTTGCCAAATTCTGAGGCCAATAACTTTTTCACACTTTTTTCACTACAGAATCCATCTCTATCAGGTGTACAGACTATGTAAGGTGTCATTTTTTGCGGTATGTGCTGGCATATTAATTTATATCAATTTGGGACCTATATGACTGTTTGATAATTTTTTATTCAAATATTCATGAATGGAAAAATGAGGAAAAAGTGGCAATTCGGACAATTGTGCGCTATTTTCCATTACGGTGTTCACTGCCGGGAATAATCTTTGTTATATTTTGAATGGACATTTTTAGACACATTGATAAGTATCATGTTTATGATACTTACTGTTTAATTTTATATGTGTTCTAGGGAAAGGGGGGTGATTTAAATTTATACTTTTTTTTTTCAATATATATATTTTATGTTTTAAATTTTTTTTTACTATTGTTTCAGACCCTCCAGGGTACTTTAACCCTGCAGGGTCCGATTGCTAATATTATATACTGAAATGCTACTGCAATTTTACTGCTGATAGCCTGCCATCTTCTGGCTTTTAGAGATCATTACACATGGCAAGCCTACATGTCTTAATGAGACTGTAGGCTGTCAGGGCAACTTTTTTCAGCCCTCCGATGATGTCACGGGGGCTTCGATGGCGACACCCATAAAATGTAAGCTAGAAAGAGGTGGGGTATAAGTAATTGTACTACATCTGAAGTTGAGTAATTTAAATTTCAAAAGAGAAGGCAGATGTAATTTCAAAATTCCAGGTAAATTTTATTAGAGTTCAACAATACATAAATAAAAACAATTAAAAACCCACAAAACGGGTCAAAGACTCAGGTCCCCCAGTATTCAAGTATTCATAATTTTATAATAAATATTTAGTCATGCTATGGCGTACTTAGAACAATTAAAGTGCATTAAGTCATAAAAGGTACCACATAGTAATAAAGTGCAAAGTAGAATGATTTAAGCAGTTTAAGTGTAGAAGATACAAAGGTACTAAAGTGCAATAGCAAAAACAAGTATTACAAAGAGGTATTACCAGTCATCTAGATCCTGGGGGAGGAGGTAGAAATGCCCCACGCGTATCGCCCGCTAAACGGGCTTCCTCAGGGGATACAATACCCAAATACATCCTCCACCTTTTATACCTGTGTTTGCTCTGATGGGACGCGGCTAGTGGGACGCGATGCGCTGACTTCCGGTCGAAACCGGAAGTACGTCATACCCAGGGTGCATTGCATGCGTTTCAATTACAAGGAAGTGTGTGTAAAGGGGTTGTCCCGATGCGTTCCAGCATCGTATTGTGGAGCTGTCAATCAGTACTAGTGACAGCTAGTGAGAGATTATCCAGTTTTGTGCAAGCATGCTTAGATCAAAAAACGGACTTATCTATTAAAAGGAAAAGTAGGTAGAAAAACAGAAATGTGCAATTAGTAAAGAAATCTGTCAGGGTAAAACATATTAATAATTCATGGTCTTTTAAAACAGGATTAACACAATTTATCCGTGATATTGTGATTCCACCTGGAATGTGTGTGTGATTCCACCTGGAATTTATCCGTGATATTGTGATTCCACCTGGAATCACAATATCACGGATAAATTGTGTTAATCCTGCACTTTAGTACCTTTGTATCTTCTACACTTAAACTGCTTTAACCATTCTACTTTGCACTTTATTACTATGTGGTACCTTTTATGACTTAATGCACTTTAATTGTTCTAAGTATGCCATAGCATGACTAAATATTTATTATAAAATTATGAATACTTGAATACTGGGGGACCTGAGTCTTTGACCCGTTTTGTGGGTTTTTAATTGTTTTTATTTATGTATTGTTGAACTCTAATAAAATTTACCTGGAATTTTGAAATTACATCTGCCTTCTCTTTTGAAATTTAGACACCCATAAAATGGCAATGGCAATGACACTGTCATGATCCGTGTCAGCAGAGTATTATACAGCCAACACCCGCTGTGTATGGAGAGAGCTCAGTCCGTGAGCTCTCTCCATACACCCCCGCAGCACCAGGACATTATAGTGCGTCCTGGTGCGCAAAGGGGTTAAGTTCCCTTGCTTGTGGCCTACAAAAAGCACACATTTGTGTGCATTAAAAAACATAATTAAACATTTCTCTATTTCAAGGCAGGTTGAGGATTGCTGCTGATTTCACGCCTCACCCTCCTCCTCTCAAGCTTCGTCGAAGGCTGCCATGCTCTTGACGCTCTTCAGTCAAAACAGGAAGTAGCCACCTACTGGACATAAAAATTATCTCTCCTCCAAAAAGGGAGATAATTATTGGTATGTTCTGACAGCGGAAACTTCTGAGTGTCACCATAACACCATAACTGCACACATCAGGGCATATTTACTTACCCGGTTTCTGCGCCATCCCCGAGGTGCATTGTCCGACGAGGATGAAGTCTGCCACGATTCACTTAGATCATGTGCCATGTGCCGCTTCCCCGCTCAAGTCTGCTGGAGTTCACCTTCTTCTTCCCTGTGTATGTGAGTGCATGTCTTGCAACACAATTTGAATTTTAAATCCTGCACTTCTGTCCAAATCAGTCGGGTTGTCATGCCCCCCGTTTTGTGATTGCGCCAAAATCCAATGGATTGCGCCAAAAAACCCTGTTAAATGTGGCGCAAAATGTGGTCCGCGGACCCTTAGTAAATGTGCCGCACTGTGTTGAGGTAGCCTAACTTTGTGATTTTGACATGGCACTTCATGAAAATTCCTTGCCATTTAAATTCCAATTGGGGAAACTCAATGGGGCAGATTTACTTACCCGGTCCATTCGCGTTCCAGCGGCGCGTTCTCTGCGGTGGATTCGGGTCCGGCCGGGCTTCCATTAAGGCAGTTCCTGGCGCTGCTGCACTGAAGAGCATCGGCACGCACGTCAAGTTCACCGCCTATTCCTAGTGAAGGTAAGTGCAAGCTCCGCGACACTTTTCTTTTTTTAATGCGGCGGTTTTCCCCGAATCCCCCGCCTGGTTTTTTCGTTCGGACCCACGCCCCCCTCCCCCCCCGATTCCGTTGCGTGCCGCCGGCGCCGATTGCCACCATCTGATTATCACATGCGCCAAAATCCCGGGCCAATTCAGGTGAATCGTCGCAAGTTGGAATATTCGGGTAACACGTCCTGGGAAATTGCGAATCGGGCCCTTAGTAAATGACCCCCAATATGTGCAAAAAATGTTTTGTTCTTACTGTTCTGCGGTTCTCACCTGTATGTACTGTGTGTATAAAAGTATTCCAGTGGAGTGTTTGTTATGGCTGGAGATTGTGCTGGATTGTGAGATTAATTAAAATTTTATATAATATTACCCACTTTACCTATGGCAATATAAGAGTTACATTAAATCTTGTTGAGAAACATGGGGTTCAATATTACTTTCAGTTTGAATTGTCTGTAAGGTAAAGTCATAAACAAGTAATTCCTCTACATGCATGCATATTTACGATCTAGAAATTAAACTAAGAGCCCTATAGTGTGTGCATTCTCTTTACAGCATTAGTGAATATGTTGGCACTACTATGATATAAAAATATCATATACAAATACATAGATTACACCGAAAAGAGATTCTGGCTCTTGGATTGAAGTTAAAACTTCTCTTTCATAAGGTTTTATTTTATGAGCAATCTTTTTTTGTATCTCCTTTATACCATGGTAACAATACAGCACGTGCATCTCTTAAAATCAGATACTTTTTATTGTAACAACAAATTTTGTGACGTACCTTTATATTTAACCTAATGCACCCACAACATCTGTAAACCATACAGTTAGATTTTCCTAACCATTCTTAGCACTTCATTATGCGCATACATCATAGGACAAAGAGACAAAGCATTGGATTATCTATACTGTAATTGATCTAGCATGTCCAAATGAAAGCCATATGAATAAACTTTTTAGATATAATTATTAGTGTTATTATATGTCAAATAAAAGCCATATGGTGGTGGATATCTAAGCACAGCATGGGCAAATAAGCTGCCTTAACTAAATTTAAGTCAAGCTTCTTCATATTTTGGAAGTTAAGTATAAAAACACATAACTGCAGTGGTGGTAGGAGACACAGGGGGCTACTGCATGTTGATATAGTTAAAGCACATATTAAAAAAGTCTGCTGTCCTAAGTATTCTGTGTTCCAAAGATTAAACCCACACTCCACTGTCAAGAAACAATCAGCAGAAACCTAAAAGGAAGATGTCACCATTTTAATTCATTCCGGGACATTGGTGTAACTTACAAATGATTGGGCCTTACAACTATTGTGGGGGCCACCTTTCACCCATAACTGTAAGTTTGGATGGTCGCATATCCTGGCCAAACAATGACATTACTGCTTCAGTACTTTAAGAACCATCTAGCTAATTTTTATAATACATTTAAAGGGCCCCACATAGTAATATGTGTGCACTTTCACATAGCACCATGTTGCAACCATATCATTAAGCCAGAAATTACAATGTGCCCATTTTCTGAATCCCGCCCGACTCTCTGTTGGCTATCCAGTAAATCCCCCTTTAAGTAAACCCCTTCGTCTTATATTGATTTATTTATCCCTGCTTCCCATTATACATCTTTGTGTAATTCCCCTAGACTTTTACTCTCCTTTCATGCAACTCTGGCCTCCCTTGTAACCCATTCCACCTTATGGCCCTGCCCCCTTTCTGAGAGTATCCCTTTTAGCTCACCTTCCTTTCATCCAAGTCTTCCCATTCCCCTGTTCACTCTAACCGTGTACTGTAGGAATCACATAGAGAGTTCTGGTCCCATTTTATTGCCATAATGCCAGCCACTATGGCTGCTACAGCAGAAAATACTGTAATCCACAGTAACTGATATTCACTGCGATTAGGACTGCCCACTGACTCCATAGCAAGATTCGTATCGAGTAGAAGATATTTTAATATTTGTAAAAATAAAACCTCAAACGATCCCTTTAATATGCTCGAGGCAAGTTCTATTTTAAATGCTGCTAGAATTTAGATTGTATTTTAAATGAGACAGGTTATTTTTAACTTATTATGGCATGTCATTTTTCTTTAGTATAAATATAACAATGTATATGAAACAATAAATGTTGTGATTATTAATGACCTACATACCACTCAGACACAATTATTATAAGGTTTACTTATCAAGGTAATGAACATCTTGTGCTTTTAATACATAGGTTACATGTAGCCAATATCATTGGAAGATTGTTTGGGGGTTTAAGGTAAACCTAATTTTCTGTATATTTTCTCTTTTGTATGACACCATAGTGAATGTAACTAGATTTTAAATAATTTGCACACTGGTGTGCTAGAATTAGCATAGTGCACCATGTCTTTTTTATATATTAATAAAGTTAATATTAACTTAAATAAGATAAGTTAGGCCATCGGCACGTGACATGTTACAGATTGGTACTAACATTCTTACATTCTGTATAAGAGTGAAAACCTGTTTCAGTGCATGGATTGTAAACCAAGACGCGGTCCCATTTTCCATAGGCTGTACAACTTTGGTGTGCACTTGCCCTTTAAAGGAATCTCTGCCATCAAGCATTAAAAATCAAATGAATAATATAGACCAGGCATTATTATATCTTCTATAAAATAGAAGAAAAATCTTCTTTCCTAAAATAAACATTATAATTATGCTAATGTTCCTCTGTTTTTTTTTTTTCAGAGCCCCTCTGGTCACACCGTACAGATCCCTTCCGATCTCATAACAATAATTTTAATAGTTATATTCTAGACGGAGCGTCCATAAATAACAAATATTCAATATTACCATTCACGGTGCCTGGATCTACCAATAAGAAAGGGTAATATTCCTTTAACAACTATGCTAAATATCGGTCTAATCAAAAACATTTTGCACATCACAAATAACAAACAATTACCAGAAAGGTCCTCTTTATCTACTTCTGCTCCACAATTATTATAAGTTTTTTTTATATCTGATCTTTGTTGAGAGTTAGAGAAAATAGGTTATAGGGGTTCCTTCATGCTATATGAACTCGATTTACCTTTTTTATGTTGGAAACAGCAAAAATGGGGAAAAAGGCAACATTTGTAGCAACCTAGACTACTCTAATATAATCTCACGAAAGCGTAGAATGCTACATATTTCATATGCTAATTCTTATGATAACATTTTTAAAAGGATAGTTTTCCAATTCACACCAGTATACAACTTGCCAAAGCACAAAGCACCCCTGTCCTCAAAGTTTCGAACATACTCAATGTTCTGAACCATTGTAACCAACCTTTTAATACTGAATCTCATACATAATTGGTTATTTGTATTTCATTTTCAATCCCTATCAAGAGTTTTTTCTTTGTATTCTCAAGCTATCGACCCCTACAGAGGAATATACTATGATCTCTGACACTATGACTACAAACTTTATTGGGACGCATAGCTACTGTCTGGTCCTTCATTGCTTGACCCGCAAATGGCAGTTTGGTGAATGCTAATTAATAAAGCCACTCTGTCATAAAATAAAAAGGCGAGTTGTCATTAAGTATGATATTCTTTAGAGTAATTATGCTTGCAGAATTTGATCTTAAAGTGGACCTGGCACCAGAAAATAAAATCTGTTACTATACAATGGCATATGTAAACTAGAGGAGCAGATCCAAATGATCACAATAGTTTGTCAATACTATAAGTAATCATTTAACCCCCTCATTTTGGGCTGCCTTCTTCTATCAGAAAAGGGGATTGCTGTCTGGGTTCAGCTCCTGGAACTTACTCCACCAATCACTAGAATGGAGCCCAACCATAATCAAGTGTGGGGGGCCCATTCTTGCCAATGGATAAAGATGGCGTTCGCTATGACCTGTGTCCAGAATTGCCATACAGCTCTTGATTATCCTCTAGTACTCTCATAGACAGTGAATGGAATGCCTGAATACATGAGTGCTGTACTTTGATCCATTCTCCAATAGGGGGAACTTTATCATATGATAAATGACAAGGTCACTCCTCCCTCTTCCCCATCATGGCTGGTAATCAAGAGGTGTAAGCCTGTGACGGCCCCTCCCCGGCAAACCATGCCCCTCCACGTCATATGAGCCTCAAAGATGATACAATGATAGAAAATCCCCCAACATTGGTTGAATAGAGCGGTCAGACTCTAGTTCAACCGACTGTTCATGTCAACATCATTCCTTTCCTGCATGAATTGTGTTATCTTCCTTTCCTGTGGGGTGGGAAAAATAGAAGAAAATTAGTGATAGACAGAAGACCTGACCTTTTCTATGACATCATTCAGAGGATGACAAGCAATGGTGACCTTGAGATGTGCTATAAAACTTTATCTTTACTGATACTTCTCAGTTTGTATCTTTCCTCACAGAATACTAGTGGAAGCACACAGTAACCTAATTTTAGAATCATTGATGTTGCCTTTGGGTTCTAAATTTAACCTTATAACATATGGTGGGAATTTGCTCTGGTGTTGACAGTTGCATTGCGGAAGCAGTGACACACGCCGGTTTTAAAAGTCCAACTTAAGTGTTTATTCACACTTGCAAACAGAACACAAATTCAGCCTTGGCTTAGCAAATGCAAAACATTACAAAAGTAAATTACTTCTGCCCGTCTAGGCGCTGCTAATACATTTGGTGGACCCGACTATCAGGTTCCAGTCTGCCTGGCACACGCTCTTGGGCCAGCATGCAGACCGGAAGACCCTCAGTTACCTTTGCGTGGAATGCAATCTCGCTTTCAGCTCTCCATGTAGGGCCTCTCCTACTGGCTTTTCAGCCTTCAGATAATCAGGCCCTAACGAAGCCTGTGACCCGCACGCTGTGGGCTGATACAAAGCCCAGGACCGAAGCCCGGGTGGAGTAGGAGTCCCACTACCAGCCTACCCCTACTCCATAATAGCAGGCCCCGTACGACATTACAAATGTGTCTGTGTTAGCTAGGCCACCACGACAAAACAGACTTTCCTGCCTGTCATGTCTGCTTAACACCCTTGGTTTTACTGCAGACAAACCCAGGGCTTTTACCCCACATGTATTTCATCTGCCTGATAGGACAAACGGTTGTTCCCACACAATACCTCTTCTTCCGCACATACCTCTCCCCTCAGTTTCAGACCCACCGGGGCGAGCTCCTGACTTACGCAAAATGCTTCGGGACACGGCATCCGCATTGCCCTGTAGTTCCCCGCTCTGTGCTCCACCGTAAAGCTGAAAGTTTGGAGGGACAAGAACCACCTAGTGACCCTGGCTTCTTCTCCTTAGTTTCTACTCATCCACGTGAGGGAAGAGTGTCCAGTTATTATCGGAACCGTCGTCCCACAAGTAGGTACCGTAGGACTCTAATGCCCACTTTAGCGCAGACATTCCTTCCTACGATACTGTACATTTTTCTCTGCTGGCGTGAGCATCCTTCCTGCTCAGGTAGGTAATGGGATGTTCGTCTCCATTCCCACCTCCTGCGACCGGACAGCTCCCAGCCCTACATCTGATGCTCCGTCTGCACAAAACTCCAATAACCTCTCTTTGAATTTGGCGTAATGAGACGGAGACCACACAATGCAGACTTCAAATCAAGGCTGAAAAAGCCCCTTCTGCTTGTTCAGTTCCACGCACATGACAGGCCTTTTACCCTTCAGCAGGTCTGTCAAGGAGCGGACATGGTGGCAAAATTTGGTATACACCGTCTGTAGTACCCGACAATGCCAGGAATGCCCTGACGTGTTTCGGCGTGCTCACTGGTTGAAGGCCAACCCTGTATAAGCGTCAATCTTGTTGACCTGAGGTTAATTATACCTCGACCAATCACATACCCCAAATAGTGTGTCTCCTCCCCTTCCCAACCGCACACTTCTTGGGGTTGCATCAGGCCCTCGGGTGTCCACTGGGAAGTACGGGAGGTGCACATCATAAACAGGTACGCGGAGAAGAGGGGGTGGCGGAGTACGGACCTGTACACAGTTGCCAAGTGGTGGAACTCCGCCCCAGTCCTTGTAGCTGTGGTAGCGAAGTGATAATATCATCTTAGATAAGGAGCGTGTCACATGGACGTATCTCTCCTATGTGTTTAAAAAACACGATGTCCATTACCGTTGAAGGTACTGGTGCCCCATGAAGCCCCATGGTAACACACATAGAGAAAAAGGGCCCCCGCATAGGGGTAACAAAGGCTGGTCTTTTCTTTAGCCCTATCGTCAGGTGTACCTGCCAAAATGCCATTAGTTGATCCAGGTGGGAAGTCTGAGCACTCCCTAGTCCTCTCAATATGCGCGCCACCCGGGGCATGGGTAGGCATCAACTTGACCCTCAATCCAATTTCTAGAATCGTTGCAAAATCGCAAGTCCCATCCGGTTTGGGATTAAGACAATGGACTGGCCCCACTCACTTTTGGACTCCTCAATAACCCTGGTCTTCATCAAGCATCTTCTGAACTTCTTCTGATTGGCTTTGTCTACGAGCTTCAGGACTCTGTAACGGCTTAATCTTGCCCTTACCCCTGGCTCATGACAGGTCATGTTTATTACAGATGTGTAGCCTGGGTCAACTCTGAGAACACTGTGTATTTCTGCTACAAACACTCAACCTCTCGCTGTTGCTCTTTGGTTGATATCGGCTATTCTCACGTGCTTCCATCCGGCACAGCGTACCTCAGCCTGTGAAGGGTATCGCAGGAGGTTGACTGGCCAGACGCCTCTCTGTATGCAGGACTCTCTCTGTCTTTCCAGGCCTCAACAGATTTACAGGATAATCTTCTCGGGTTTTCTTTCCTCCGTCCGGGCTGACGTATCCTGTAGTTCACCTCTCCTATTTGCTCTAGAACTCTCATACGGTCCTTGCCATTTACGAGAACTTACTTTCGCTACGTGGGGACTACACCAACACGCAATCACCCCGGGATTAACGTCTCTTAGCTTTTGCTACCTGTTATAAACCCCGGCTTTGAGTCTTTGTGCCTCCTCCATATGCTTCCTTTACAATGGCATACCCGCCACCCTGCGCTTCCTATCTGAGATTGGTCCTTACCTTTTGTGGGGGTGGGCTCTTGTTCCCATGTCTCTTTGGCTATGTCCAGAGACCCCTGGGATGTCTGCATATACTAACATCAAAACACGGCGAGAACCCGTATGGCTTTTTGGAACCTCTCGTATGTCAAACATTAAATATGCAATAGTACATCCCAGCCTTTCCCATCCTTGTTTACCACCTTTTTAGCATACTGCTTTAAAGTTTTGTTGAACCGTTCTAACCAAATACCATCCGTCTGAGGATGTACAACAGAGTGCGTAAACTGTTTTGCTATTAAAGACCTACAAGCTCCTTGGTGAACTTTGACATAGAAGGAGTCCCCGATCTGTGAGGATCTCCTTGGGAAGTCCCACCCGGCAGAAACATGCAAACAACTCTTTACTATTAGTTTTCGCAAAAGGTGTGGTCGCAGTGGGATGCCTCAGGATATCGGGTAGCATAGTCCATGACTACCGGATAATGCTGATCCCCCCGAGCAGATTCTAACTAAGACCCTACCAATCCATGGCGAACCCTTTCAAATGACCCCTCAATAATGGGCAGAGGGTACCTAACGACTTTCGAAATGGTACCATGGGACATGCAATGACATTCTTGCAAGTTTCACAATACCTTTTTACCTATCATATACTCCTGGCCAGTAAAAAACTCTGCGCAAGATGCGTTCCAGAGTTTTGTGGTACCTAGTGCCCTCCCATCAACATGCTTATGTGCAGGTCTAACACGCATCCTGACGATATGGCTGAGGTACATTAACGCTCCACCCGGGTTTCATTCAACCGTGGGACCGTAAGCAATGCGGTACAATAACTCCTGATTTACCACCCACGAGGGAACAACTATCCGCACCTGGGTGCTAGGTACCCATTAATTTCTACCACCTACCAACCTACATTTCTCTGGCTGCGACCAGATGGGGTCCTGGACAAAAAAAAAAGTTGGGCAGTACCAAAGTTGTCACGGGATCCCTCTCCAAATCAGACAACTGCGGTCCTGTCCCACTACCTCCTCAGTTTCGCCGTGCCATAAAACATCTAGGGTAAAACATACACTATCCGCTTCTGTGGTCGTTCACCCCTACGGCATGAACTCCAGAGTCGGGGTCATCAGGCTCGCTTCAAGATCTGACCAGGCAACCCAGAAAACAACCCCCCAACGCTTAGGTTCCTCCCCGCCATAGAGTTTCCAGAACATGGGGAAGTCCCGGTCCCAAGATAAGGTCATGGGGCAGTTCATGACAAACCGCTGCCTCTCATGTAGATGTCTCTTCTCCACAAGAGGTCTGAGTTTATAACTGTGTTGTGGGTAGTCCTTTACGTCCCATGGATGCACAGGACTTCAATTGTGCGCCCGTTGACGCTCCTTGGAGCTCGTGGAGGTGACCCATTAATCAAGGTCACCCGACTTACCTGAGTCCAGCATGGCAATTTCGGATTCCCTGCCACATCACCCCGGCACAGGTGGCGCATCATCATCAGAGTCGGGTTATTAGCTGTGTAGACAGGGGCAGCATAGAGAGGACCCTTCGGCGGAACTGCAGTCCATGGGCTCTGAGAACTGGGGCAATGGGCTGCAATATACCTGGCTCATTGCAGGTCCAACAGGTGGGAGCCTCCCCCCTCCTCCTCCCCTGGGGTCACTCCCGGCCTTGAGCCCCCCTTGTCCTGCCCCGGGAATTTGTGGGTTTGACAAGACCCGTCCGGCCTTTCTAAGGCCTGTCTTGGGGTTTTTTTAAAAAATAAAAAATAAAGGGGCTTTCTTTGTTAGGGCCTGAGTGTCACAAACCCTCTCCACCACCGCCAACGCCCACGCCGCAGCTCGGCATCAGACGGGGTCCCCGTGTCCCACCCTTTTGGATCTCACCCGGCAAGTCCCTCATGAAACGTCCAAAACAACCTTCTCTCGACCATTCGTGCTGGGGGTATTGGGGGGGAAAATAATGCTCCCGGCTGAAGCACTTGCAGACCAAGTGACCAGTTTGGTGCAAGCTGCTCCCTCGTGGTAGCGCCCCTTATATCTCCAGCTATTCACTTCTTGAGCGTCTTTAGAATGCTGATTCCCTCCTAGTCGGGCCAAGATCTCTGCCTTTTACCTTGGAGTAGTCCCGGGCGGAGAAGAAGAGGTCCTCCTCACTCAGGACCCTTGTATGCCTGCTGGGATCAGCGACAATGAAGGGGGCCAACACCTCTGCCCAGTGTGCTGTGCAACATCTCTTTCGGGTGGTCCACCCTCTCAAAGCCTGTCAGATAGGCCTCCACATATCCGCGCGGTCATCTGGTCAATACTTTGGGCCCTCTTTTCCTGGCGTCCTTTCACCGTCTATGCTGTGACAGTCCCCTTTGCTGAGCATCGGTCAGGGCTGTTTATCTGCTGGAGCAGCAATCGGTTGTTCCTCTTGCTGCTGCATTTTTGACTGGACCAGCTGCTTGAATACTCCTTACTCCTCCATGGCTTGTGGCTTGCAGCTTCTTGCACTGTCATTCCAGACATGCACTAGTGTATACTTCACTGCGCTTTGCCCGCTTCCCTTCCTCCACCATATGTGGGATTGCTCTGGTCAGTTTACAGGAGTCTAGTGCAGGAGCATCACACAAACTCGCAGGTTTAAAAGGCCAACTTAGTGTTTATTCACACTTGCAAACAGAACACAAATTCAGTCCTTGGCTAGGCACATGCCAAAACATTACAAAAGTAATTTCCTGCCGTCTAGGGCGCTGTCTAATACATTTGGAGGACCAGAGCGAATCCGGTACCAGGCTTCCTGCCACACTCTCTTGCCAGCAGCAGACAGGTCAGACCCTCAGTTACCTTTGCTGTGGAGAATGCAATCTCGCTTTCAGCTCTCCATGGTAGGGCCTCCCTCTGCTTCTGCCTGCAGGACTAAATCAGCCCTAACGAATGCCGTGACCCGACCCTGTGGGCTATCCCAAGCCCGGACCGAGCCCGGGTGGATGTAGAGTCCCCACTATACCCAGCCTAAACCCTACTCTCCCATAAATAAGCAGGGCCCAGTACGGACTTACAAATGTTCTGTGTTAGCTAGCCAACACAGACAAACAACATTCCTTGCTGATCAATGTCGCATTTAACCCCTGGTTACTGCAGACAACCCAGGGCTTTATTACCACATGTATTTTCAGCTGCCTGTAGACAGGATAGGCGTTTACCACCAATACCTCGACTTTCTCTCACATATGGTATAACAGTCCTTTAATTTAGATTATAGATACTTATACACAAGGTTTTCTGGCCTGGAATGAGCTCCCCGTGGCCATTATAGTTGTTAAAGGGCTTTCTTCACACTGGCCATTCTCTAGGATTTAAATGGGTTTGTCCGAATTCCAAAAAAAACTATAGGTGGCTCGGGGATCGGGCTGCTTAAAACAATACAGATGTACTTACCTTCCGGTGCCCTCCGTTATCCAGCGCTGCTGTCGCACCCGGCGCCATTAAACAATCATGGCCGCCGGAGCAGCGCTGCAGTCAGCTTCCTGCCGCCGTGGACGGTAGCGCCTATCCGTCCTATACACAGGCATTGTGGTATAGGGACGAAGGTTGTTCGGCGTCCCGGCCTGAAGCTGAATTGCGCGGCTGCTCCGGTGGCCATGTTTGTTTACATGTCGGCCCGGATATAGTTAAAGCACATATTAAAAAAGTCTGCTGTCCTAAGTATTCCGTGTTCCAAAGATTAAACCCACACTCCACTGTCAAGAAACATCAGCAGAAACCTAAAAGGAAAGATGTCAACAATTTAATTCAGTCTGGACATTGGTGTAACTACAAATGATTGGGCCTTTAGCAAACCTATGGTGGGGCCCCTTTCACCCATAACTGTAAGTTTGGATGGGCGAATATACTGGCCAAAACAATGTACAGTTACTGCTTCATTAATTTAGAACCATCTAGCTAATTTTTATAATACATTTAAAGGGCCCCCACATAGTATAATGCTACTTTCACTTAGCACCATGTTAGCAACCATATCATTAAGCCAGAAATTACAATG
Source organism: Engystomops pustulosus (assembly GCA_019512145.1). Classification (NCBI taxonomy): domain Eukaryota; kingdom Metazoa; phylum Chordata; class Amphibia; order Anura; family Leptodactylidae; genus Engystomops; species Engystomops pustulosus. Next base: position 95,034,096 of record CM033644.1, read on the forward strand.
CCCATTTTCTGTATCCCTCCCTACTCTCTGTTGGCTATCCATGTAAAATTCCCCTTTTGTAAGCCCCCTCCTCTTACTATTTGATTTATGCTCTGCAACTCATTATACATCTTTGTGTAATTCCCCTAGACTTTTACTCTCCTTTCTGCAACCTTCTGCCTCCCTTGTAACCTCATCACCTTATGCCCCCCTTTCTGAAGTGCCCTTTTAGCTCACCTTCCTTTCATCCAAAGTCATTCCCCTGTCAACTCTAACCTGTATCTGTAGGAAGCACATAGAGATTTGGCTGTTCCAATTTATGCCACAAGCAGCCACTATGGCTGCTACAGCAGTAGATACTGGAATCCACAGTAACTGTTAGTCACTGTGATTAGGACTGCCCACTTGACTCCATAGCACAGAATGTATAGAGAATGATATTTAATATTTTTGTAAAAATTGGCGGAGAGATGGTGGGAGGCAGATGGTGCAACTAGCAGCAGATGTTTTGGCATCAGGCGGGTGGCAGCATCAGAATAGTAGCTGAGGCAGGTAGTTAGAACCCCGACTCATTTCACTGTATAAACTACGTGGATTTGACACATGAATCTGGCTGTAAACTAGAGCCCCCAAAAGGTATTGCAATGTGCGTTATACAGATACCCCACAACTGACAGTGTAATTTCAGTGAAAATCACTGTATAATCTACGTGGATTTGACACGTAAATCTGACTGTAAACTAGAGCCCCCAAAAGGTATTGCAATGTGCATTATACAGAATTGATTTCTTCTTGCATGACACGGAGCAGTTCCTCCCCTGTGTGACAGGTGTAGAACTGCATGACACCGCTGTTCCCTGCACATGTGGTATGATGGAGCAGCACTTGTGGAGGCCGAGGTGGTGGTGGAGAAGGAGGAGGTGGACACTGGCACCGGAGCAGCAGTTTTACAACGTGGAGGAGAGGCGCCGTCTCTTTTGACGGCGAAGTTGTTGGTGTGGCTGGGCGGGAAGCACATTCCAGTGGGCCGTAAAGGACATATACTGGCCCTGACCATAATTAAAGCTCCACACGTCCGCGTTGCCGTGCACCTTGGAAAAAACTGATAAGCTCAAGGACTGGCCCACCTTCTGTTGTACATATTGGTGAACGGCTGGCACAGCCTTTTTGGGAAAAAAATTACAGTTGGAACTCTCCACCTCGGTTCGGCACAAGCCATTAGTTCTCTGGAGGGTGCAGAGTCCACGACTTGGAAAGGGAGAGACTGCAGTACCAACAACCAGCTGCTGCTGCTGTTGCTGTGCCTGCAGGATGGACCGCATCTGACACCCGTTTCTCCCAGGCCATTGGATGGTGACGCTGCATCTGCCCGCAGATACGACATATACCCACGCTCGGCTCCTCTGGTGTCTTTACAAAAAACTGCCACACCGCTGAGGTGGTAATTTTACCGCCAACACTCTGCACTGAGCGACTACTGCCGCCGCTGCCTTGCTGAGCCCCTGTGCCACTGCTTGTTTGGGCCTACGAATCGGGATTTGTACCCTGCGGACGATTGGCTCCCGTCCTCTCACTGCTGCCACCCTGCTGACTCACAGCCACAGTAGCAACTTGCTGCCTGCTCCGCAAGCTGACACTCTCTTCGGCCGACGATGATGAATCCCCTGCTACAGGAAGCAGCGGAAGTCTGCCCCACCTCTTCATTGCAAAGCAGCTGCTGACTGTCCTCAAACACTTCGTCCTCACTGAATAGTGGCGCAGAGCCCAAACCACCTAGTAGCTCTATGGCTGCGGGAAAGCAACAGGACAGAGCCTGGTTGAGGACAGGTGAGGGCCGCTGACCTGCTCCTGGGCCATGCCAACTAATTGTTGTATCAGAGGAACCTACGGACTCTTGGCTGGGGTTGTCAGATGTTATATTTGAGGAATTGGATGACCTAATCAACCATTCAACAACCTTTGGGTTGTTGATCAACACACTGCCACTAGATGACAACGGCAGTTCTGGCCTCATAGAGTCACCCCTGCTGCGACATCCCCTTACCTGCCACCTTTCTGTCTGACAAAGTGGTTTATAAACTACGTGGATTTGACACGTAAATCTGGCTGTAAACTAGAGCCCCCAAAAGGTATTGCAATGTGCATTATACAGATACCCCACAACTGACAGCGTAATTTCAGTGAAAATCACTGTATAAACTACGGGGGTTTCACACGTAAATCTGTCCGTAAACTAGAGCCCCCAAAAGCTATTGCAGTGTGCGTTATATAGATACCCCACAACTGACAGTGTAATTTCAGCGAAAATCACTGTATAAATGGCCGTGGTGCCAAGGTTAGCTCTCTGGCCACGCTTCACTTTCTGTCCGCAGATACGACATATACCCACGCTCAGCTCCTCCGGTGTCTTTACTGAAAACTGCCACAGGTGGTAATTTTACTGCCAACACTCTGCACTGAGCGACTACTACCACCACTGCCTCGCTGAGCCCCTGTGCCACTGCTTATTTGGACCTGGGAATCGGGATTTGTACCCCGCGCACGTTTGGCTCCCGTCCTCGCACTGCTGCCACCCTGCTGACTCATAGCCACAGTAGCGACTTGCTGCCTGCTCCGCAAGCTGACACTCTCTTCGCCTGACGATGATGAATCCCCTGCCCGGCTCCCAAGTGCAATCGGCTACATCATCATCAATTTGCGTTTCCCGGTCACTGCAACTCTCCTCACTGATGTCAGTATGCACAGCCTGCCTACTGCAGGAAGCAGCGGAAGTCTGCCCCACCTCTTCACTGCAAAGCAGCTGCTGACTGCCCTCAAACACTTCGTCCTCGCTGAATAGTGGTGCGGAGCCCAGACCACCAAGTAGCTCTCTGGCTGCAGGAAAGGAACAGGAAAGAGCCTGGTTGAGGACAGGTGAGGGCCGTTGACCTACTCCTGGGCCATGCCAACTAATTGTTGTATCAGAGGAACCTACGGACTCTTGGCTGAAGTTGTCAGATGTTATATTTGATGAATTGGATGACCTAGTCAACCATTCAACAACCTTTGGGTTGTTGATCAACACAGTGCCACTAGATGACAACGGCAGTTCTGGCCTCACAGAGTCACCACTGCTGCAACATCCCCTTACTCTGCTGCCACCTCTGCCTGCTCCACCTGCCACCTTTATGTCTGACATAGTGGTTTATAAACTACGTGGATTTGACGCGTAAATCTGGCTGTAAACTAGAGCCCCCAAAAGGTATTGCAATGTGCATTATACAGATACCCCACAACTGACAGTGTAATTTCAGCAAAAATCACTGTATAAACTACGTGGATTTCACACGTAAATCTGGCTGTAAACTAGAGCCCCCAAAAGCTATTGCAATGTGCGTTATACAGATACCCCACAACTGACAGCTTACTACTGGAGATGCATGAATGTCAAACAGATTTCTTCCTATTCGATTTTGTCACTAAATAGAACTGCTATTTGGGGTATACAGATCCCCTTAGAGAACAGCGAGGGATTGCAGCAAGAATCGCACAGCACAATAACAGCAGCTGGACGATACAACATGAAGTGTGAAGTGCTGAGATAGAAAATGGCTGGTTTTATAGGGCTGTGTGACATCACATAAGCCTGACGGTCACTGATTGGCTTACAGGTCTGCAGATGTCATCGGGGGTGTTCCTTTCTCCTTCCCAGAGTTCTCTGCCCCATGTAACACATTGTTCTCGTGCCCATTTAGCAGAAACATGAGGGGGAAAAAACAACTTTGTTCCCGCAAATCAGCATAAACTTCGGCTTCGTGATTTTTATAATACATTTAAAGGGCCCCCACATAGTATAATGCTACTTTCACTTAGCACCATGTTAGCAACCATATCATTAAGCCAGAAATTACAATGCCCATTTTCTGAATCCCTCCCTACTCTCTGTTGGCTATCCATGTAAAATCCCCCTTTTGTAAGCCCCCTCCTCTTACTATTTGATTTATTCCCTGCAACCCATTATACATCTTTGTGTAATTCCCCTAGACTTTTACTCTCCTTTCTGCAACCTTCTGCCTCCCTTGTAACCTCATCACCTTATGCCCCCCTTTCTGAAGAGCCCTTTTAGCTCACCTTCCTTTCATCCAAAGTCATTCCCCTGTCAACTCTAACCTGTATCTGTAGGAAGCACATAGAGATTTGGCTGGTCCCATTTATGCCATAAGCAGCCACTATGGCTGCTACAGCAGAAAATACTGTAATCCACAGTAACTGTTAGTCACTGCGATTAGGACTGCCCACTTGACTCCATAGCACAGATTGTATAGAGTAGAAGATATTTAATATTTTTGTAAAAATAAAACCTCAAACTATACTTTAATATGCCTAGAGGCTATTTCTATTTTAAATGCTGCTAGAAGTTTAGAGTGTATGTTAAATGAGACAGGTTTTTTTTAACTTATTGATGGCATGTCAATTTTTCTTTAGTATAATATACAATGTATATGAACAATAATGTGGATTATTATTAGACCTGACATACACACTACAGACACAATTATTAGTATGTTACTTATCAAAGGTATTTGACATCTTGCTTTTAATACATAGGTTACATGGTACCAATATCATGGAATGATTGTTTGGGGGTTTTAAGGTAAACATTAATGTTCTGTATATTTCTCTTTTGTTATGAACCATAGTGAATTGTTAACTAATTTTACAATAATTTGCACTGTGTGATAAAAAGTTAGCATAGTGCAAGATGTCTTTTGTATATATTTAAAGTAATATTACTTAAATAAGATAAGTTAGGCCATCGGCACTTGACTTGTTACAGTATTGGTACTAACAGTTCTTACATTCTGTATAATAGTGAAAACCTGTGTTCAGTGCATGGGATTGTACCAAGACGCGGTCCATTTCCATAGGCTGTACACTTTGGTGTGCATCTGGCCTTTAAGGAAATCTGCCATCAAGCATGAAAAATCAGAATGAATAATATAGATCCAGGCATTATTATAATCTTCTTATAAAATAGAAGAAAAATCTTCTTTCTAAAATAAACATTTATAATTATGCTAATGTACCTGTTTTTTTTTTCCAGAGCCCCTCTGGTAACACCTACAGATCCCTTCAGTCTCAGTAGCATAATTTTAATAGTTAATTCTAGAAGGAAGAGTGCCATAGATAACAAATATGCAAATATTACCATAGTCACGGTGCCTGGATCTATCAGTAAGAAAGGGTAGATTTCCTTTACACTATGGCTAAATAATCGGTCTAATCAAAACATTTGCACATCACAAATAAGCAAACAATTACCAGAAATGTATCTTTATCTGCTTCTGCTCCACAGTTATTATAATTTTTTTTAAATATCTGATATTTGTGAAGTTAGAGAAGATAGTTTAGGGTTCCTTCATGCTATATGATTGATTTATTTTTTTTATGTGGGAAAAGGCAAAAATGGGGAAAAATGTACAACATTTGTAGCACCTAGACTACAAATGTAATCTCACGAAAGCTGTAGTGTGCTTACATGATTTATAGGCTATTCTTATGATAAAATATTTTAAAGGATAGTTTTCACCGGTATAAACTTGCCAAGCACAAAGCACTCCTGTCTCAAAGGTTACGAACATACTCAATGTTCTGAACACATTGTAACCAACATTTAATACTGAAATCTCATACATAATTGGTATTTGTTTTTCATTTTCAGTCACCTATCAAGATATTTTTTTTGTATTACTCAAGGTCTTCTACCCCTACAGAGGAATATACTATGATCTCTGACTACTATGACTACTAAACTTTATTGGGACCATATCTACTGTCTTGTCCTTCAGTTGCTTGACTCCGGCCAAATGGCAGTTGTGAAAGCTAATTTATAAAAGCCACTATTCATAAAATGAAATGAGGCGAGGTGTCAATTATGTATTATATTTTTGTAGTATTATGCTTGCAGAATGTGATCCTAAAGGGAACCTGGCACCAAGAAAATATAATCTGTTATTAATACAGCATATTGTAAACTAGGAGGAGCAGAGCCAAATGATACATAGTTTGTCAGATAAGTATAAGTAATCATTTACTCATTTTGTCTGCCTTCTTCTATTGAAAAGGGGTTGCTGTCTGGGGTTCAGCTCCTGGAACTTCCACCAATCACTAGAATGGAGCCCAACCTATAACAAGTGTGGGGGTCCCATTCTTGCTAATGGATAAAGATGTCGTTCGACTATGCATCCTGTGTCAGAAATTGCCATACAGCTCTTGATTATCTCTAGTACTCTCATAGACAGTGAATGGAAGTGCCTGAGATACATGAGTGCTGTACTTTGATTCCCAATGCTCCAATATGGGGGAAATTTATCATATGACAAATGACAAGGGTCACGCTCCCTCTTCCCCATCATGGCTGGTACATCAAGAGGTGTAAGCCTGTGACGGCCCACTTCCCCGGCAGCCATGCCCCTCCACGTCATATGGAGCCTCAAAGATGATACAATGATGATAAAATCCCCCAACAGTGTTGAATAGAGCGGTCAGACTCTAGTTCAACCGACTGTTCATGTTCAACAATCATTCCTGCATTGAATTGATTGTTATCTCCTTTCCTGTGGGTGGGAAATAACAAGAAAAATTAGTGATAGACAGACACCTTTCTATGACTATACATTCAGAGATACAAATCAATGGTGACCTTGAGATGTGCTACTAAAACTTTATCTTTAATGTATACTTCTCAGTTTGTATCTTTCCTCAGAGAAATACTAGATGGAAGCACACAGATAACCTAATTTTTAGAATCATTGAATGTGCCTTTGGTTTGCTATTTAACCTTATAACATGTGTGGGGAATTGCTCTGGTAGTTGACAGGTAGCAGTGCAGGAAGCAGTGACACACGCAGGTTTAAAAGTCCAACTTAAGTGTTTATTCACACTTGCAAAACAGAACACAAATTCAGCCTTGGCTTAGGCACATGCAAAAACATTACAAAAGTAATTACTGCCCGGCTAGGCGCTGTCTAATACATTTGGAGGACCCGAGCTATCCGGGTACCAGGCTGCCTGGCACACGCTCTTGGCCAGCAGCAAGACAGGAGACCCTCAGTTACCTTTGCTGTGAGAATGCAATCTCGCTTTCAGCTCTCCAGGTAGGGCCTCTCCTACTGCTTCTGGCCTGCAGACTAAATCAGGCCCTAACGAAGCCTGTGACCCGAACCTGTGGGCTATACAAAAGCCCAGGACCGAAGCCCGGGTGGAGTAGGAGTCCCACTACCAGCCTACCCCTACTCCATAATAAGCAGGCCCAGTACGGACATTACAAATGTGTCTGTGTTAGCTAGGCCAACACAGACAAAACAGACTATTCCTGCTGATCATGTCTGCATTAACCCTTGGGTTACTGCAGACAAACCCAGGGCTTTTACCACATGTATTTCATCTGCCTGTAGGACAGATAGCGGTTTTCCCACACAATACCTCTTACTTTCTCACATATGTTATAACATTCCTTTAATTTAGATTATAGATACTTATACACAGGTTTTCTGCCTGGAATGAGCTCCCAGTGGCCATTATATTGTTAAAGGGCTTCTTCACACTGGCCAATTTCTAGGGATTTAAAGGGGTTGTCCGAGAGTTCCAAAAAAAAAACTATAGGTGGCCGGGAGCGGGCGTGCTTAAAACAATAAAGATGTACTTACCTTCCAGTGCCCTCCGGTATCCAGCGCTGCTGTCGCTCCGGTCCGGGCGTGCACAGGTACGCCTATCCGTCCCTATACACAGCATTGTGTATGGGGGCCGGAAGGTTGTCGGGTCCGGACCGGAGCGACAGCAGCGCTGGATACCGGAGGGCATCGGAAGGTAAGTACATCTTTATTGTTTTAAGCAGCCCGCTCCCGGCCACTATAGTTTTTTTTCAAAACTCGGACAACCCCTTTAAGCCTGTACTTATTTCCAGTAATCCCAAAAAGACAAATATTTGCTTATTTGTCACCTATATACAGTGATACATTGGCCAATGACTTGGAACAAACTTTCCTATGAGTATTTTTCCTCGTGTTTAAGGTGGCATCAGTAGCGCAGGAGCCTGCAGAGTGGCACAATGATATAGTATGAAGGTGGCATCGGAAGCAGCAGGACCCCCAGAGTGGGCACACTGATATGGTGAAGTGTGGCATCGGAAGCAGCAGAGCCCAGCAGAGTGGCACAATGATATAGTGTGTTGGTGGCATCAAAAAGCAGCAGCAGGAGCCGCAGAGTGGCACAATAGGTATATGTGAAGGTGGCATCAGAAAGAGCAGCCGCAGGAGCCCAAGAGTGGCACAATGATATCGTGAGGAAGGCGGATCAGAAAGCAGCAGCAGCAGATCCGCAGAGTGGCACATTGATATAGTGTGAAGGTGGCATCGAAGCAGCAGGAGCCCGCAGAGTGGCACAATGATATCGTGTTGGGTAGGCAGAGAAGCAGTAGCAGCAGGAGCCCGCGAGATTGCAAAGTGATTTGTGTGAGGTGGCATTGGAAGCAGCACCTGCAGAGTGGCACAATGATATAGTGCATTGGTGGTATCGGTAGCAGCAGCAGACCGAAGTGCACAATGACATAGTGTGAGGTGGCATCATAGCAGCAGGAGCCCGCAGAGTGGCACAATGATATAGTGTGAAGGTGGCATCAGTAGAGCAAGCAGGAGCCCGCAGAGTGGCACATGATATGTGTGTTGGTGGCATCAAAAGCAGCAGCAGGAGCCCGCAGAGTGGCAAATGGTAAAGTGTGAAGGTTGCATCAGAAATAGCAGCAGCAGGAGCCGCAGATGGCAACAGTGATATAGTGTTGGGTGGCATCAAAGCACAGCAGCAGCAGGAGCCCGCAGAGTGGGCACAATGATATAGTGTTGGTGGCATCAGAAGGCAGAAACAGGAGCCGCAGAGTGGCACAATGATATGTGTGAAGGCGGCATGCAGCAGAAGCAAGCAGCAGGAGTCCGCAGATGGCACAATGATATAGTGTGAAGGTGGTCATCAGAAAGCGCAGGAGCCTGCAGAGTGGCACCCATGATTAGTGTGGATGGTGGCGGACAATTCCAGTCCCTGGTAAAGATGGGTCTGAGGACGATGGTGCAATAGCAGCAGATGTTTGGCATCAGGCGGGTGGCAGCATCAGAGAATATAGCTGAGCAGGTAGTTAGAACCCGACTCATTCTCAACATTTGGAGGAGGCATCATGGCTGATCTAATCTGATGCATTAGGCATTGGTGAGTTGACATCCTGGCCGATCCAAGCCTGATTCTCTTGACAAAGGTCAATCTCTCACATTAGGGTGGACAAGTGGGTTCTCCTGGGGGGTAACATGGCCCTCCCCTCACTGACACCCCTGACGCCATACTACTGGCCGGGCAGGACAGCTTCCTACTGCAAACTCCGCAAGTTGCGGCCATGCATCAAGTTTGGCTGCCCAGTAGTCCATGGGATCCTCTACCTCAGGTGGTAAAGTGCTGTCCAAGTAGGCCACCACTGCTGGTGCAGGGTCTGCTTCATGTCCTGCTGCTGCTGCTCGGTGGGGCGGCTACCCTCCTCATAGCGGGTGAAGGAAATGCTCATTAAGGAATCCAGACTTAAGCGACTGTTGATGGAACTGCTACTGCTCCTACCCCCAGCTCCCACAGCAGCGTAGTAGTAGTACTTGAGCAATGACTGCCAGGAATCCCCGGTAAGACTGACAGAGGATGGACATGGCGCACATAGGCACGCGGCCAACTGTGTGCTCAGTATTTCTCTTTTTATGCCAGTTGTTCCTTCCTCTCAGCAGCAGGCAAAAAGTCACCCATTTTGGACCGGTTAGTGAGGTTCAAAAGGGTTGAGAGGCCAAAAGTAGTCATCATGCCGGATGTGACTATTCGGCTGTCACTAGTTAGGCAAAGACAGCATCTGGCGGGCCATCTGCACAATGACTCTAAAGGAACTCCGTCTCCATATCCACATATACTGCCACGTGCTTCTGGTCATCTGCCTCGTCTTCTACCTCCTCCAGATGCTCCTGCTCCTCCTCTCCTGTCACCTGAGTAGAAAAACCACAAATGCCCAGTCTCTGTTGTGCTCCAATGTCCTCCTCCTCCTCCTCCTCCTCCTCCAGTTCAGCCCCCACCAGACTCATGTGGCCATGGGATTTAGTCTCCACTTCTCCATGCCCTGACCAGACAGATTTTGCAGCATGAGTTCCAGGACATGAAGCAGTGGAATGACGTTATCATCCTGCAGTCCTGGCGACTGACATAAACGTGGCCTCTTCAAAGGCCTGAGCAAACGGCAGGTGTCACGCATGAGCTGCCGTGGCTGACAAAAAGTTACACAGGGGAGTACTACAGTCCGCTTGCATCATCAAAAAAATCATTAATGGCTTTTCTCTGTTTATTCAGGCGGTCTAACATATGGAGGCTGGAATTCCAACGGGTGGAAAACATCGCATATCAGACTATGTGTGGGGTAGGCCGTTCTGCGCTGCAACTCGAGGAGGGTGTGCTTGGCTTGTAAGAATGGCTGAAGTGCGTGCACAGTGTCCTGGCCATTTTAGAATGTCTTGCAGATGGGTGTAAGACTTCAGGAACTTGTTGACTACCAGATTGAACACGTGCGCTATGCAGGGCGCATGGACCATACCTTCTCGGTGCAGCACGGACACCATGTTTCCTCCCATTGTCTGTCACCATGGTTCTGATTTTTAGTTGTCGCGGAGAAAGCCACACAGATTCTTCTTGCATGACACGGAGCAGTTCCTCCCCTGTGACAGTGTAGAACTGCATGACACCGCTGTTCCCTGCACAGTGGTATGATGGAGCACACTGTGGAGGCCGAGGTGGTGGTGGAGAAGGAGGAGGTGGACACTGGCACCGGAGCAGCAGTTTTACAACGTGGAGGAGAGGCGCCGTCTCTTTTGACGGCGAAGTTGTTGGTGTGGCTGGGCGGGAAGCACATTCCAGTGGGCCGTAAAGGACTATACTGGCCCTGACCATAATTAAGCTCCACACGTCCGCGTTGCCGTGCACCTTGGAAAAAACTGATAAGCTCAAGGACTGCCCACCTTCTGTTTACATATTGGTGAAGCGTCTGGCACAGCCTTTTGGGAAAAAATTACAGTTGGAACTCTCCACCTCGGTTCGGCACAAGCCATTAGTTCTCTGGAGGGTGCAGAGTCCACGACTTGGAAAGGGAGAGACTGCAGTACAACAACCCACTGCGGCTGCTGTTGCTGTCCTGCAGGATGGACCGCATCTGACACCCGTTTCTCCCAGGCCATTGGATGGTGACGCTGCATCTGCCCGCAGATACGACTATACCCACGCTGGGCTCCTTGGTGTCTTTACAAAAAACTGCCACACGCTGAGGTGGTAATTTTACCGCCAACACTCTGCACTGAGCGACTACTGCCGCCGCTGCCTTGCTGAGCCCCTGTGCCAATGCTTGTTTGGGCCTACGAATCGGGATTTGTACCCTGCGGACGATTGGCTCCCGTCCTCTCACTGCTGCCACCTGCTGACTCACAGCCACAGTAGCAACTTGCTGCCTGCTCCGCAAGCTGACACTCTCTTCGGCCGACGATGATGAATCCCCTGCTACAGGAAGCAGCGGAAGTCTGCCCCACCTCTTCATTGCAAAGCAGCTGCTGACTGTCCTCAAACACTTCGTCCCTCACTGAATGTGGCGCAGAGCCCAAACCACCTAGTAGCTCTATGGCTGCGGGAAAGCAACAGGACGAGCCTGGTTGAGGACAGGTGAGGGCCGCTGACCTGCTCCTGGGCCATGCCAACTAATTGTTGTATCAGAGGAACCTACGGACTCTTGGCTGGGGTTGTCAGATGTTATATTTGAGGAATTGGATGACCTAATCAACCATTCAACAACCTTGGGGTTGTTGATCAACACACTGCCACTAGATGACAACGGCAGTTTGGCCTCATAGAGCAGTCACCCCTGCTGCGACTCCCCTTACCTGCCACCTTTCTGTCTGACAAAGTGGTTTATAAACTACGTGGATTTGACACGTAAATCTGGCTGTAAACTAGAGCCCCAAAAGGTATTGCAATGTGCATTATACAGATACCCCACACTGACAGCGTAATTTCGTGAAAATCACTGTATAAACTACGGGGGTTCACACGATAAATCTGTCGTAAACTAGAGCCCCCAAAAGCTATTGCAGTGTCGTTATATAGATACCCCACAACTGACAGTGTAATTTCAGCGAAAATCACTGTATAAAGTACGTGGATTTCACGCGTAAATCTGGCTGTAAACTAGAGCCCCCAAAAGGTATTGCAATGTCCGTTATACAGATACCCCACAACTGACAGTGTAATTTCAGCGAAAATCACTGTATTAACTATGTGGATTTCACACGTAAATCTGGCTGTAAACTAAGAGCCCCCAAAAGGTATTGCAATGTGCGTTATGCAGATACCCCACAACTACAGCCACTACTGCAGATGCATGAATGTCAAAGAGATTTCTTCCTATTCGATTTTGTCACTAAATAGAACTGCTATTTGTGGTATACAGATCCCCTTAAAGAACACCAGGGATAGTCCACCTATCACTACTATCAGATGCATGAAAGTCAAACGATTTCTTCCTATTCGATTTTGTCACTAATAGAACTGCTATTTGGGGTATACAGATCCCCTTAAAGAACAACCAGGGATTAGTCCACCTATCACTACTGCAGATGCATGAAAGTGAAACAGATTTATTCCTATTCGATTTTATCACTAAATAGAACTGCTTTTGGGGTAACATCCCATTAGAGAACAGCGAGGGATTGCAGCAAGAATCACACAGCACAATAGCGCAGCTGGACGCTACAACATGAAGTGTGAAGTGCTGAGATAGAAAATGGCTGGTTTTATAGGGCTGTGTGACATCACCTAAGCCTGCTGGTCGCTGATTGGCTTACAGGTCTGCAGATGTCATCGGGGGTGTTCCTTTCTCCTTCCCAGTGTTCTCTGCCCCATGTAACACGTTGTTCTTGCGCCCATTTAGCAGAAACATGAGGGGAAAAAAACAACTTGGTTCCCGCGGATCAGCATAAACTTCGGCTTCGTGGCAAATTGAATTTTTCCTGAATCTAAACATTACACATGTCTTAATGAGACTGTAGGCTGTTATAGTGCATCCTGGTGCGCAAAGGGTTAAGTTCCCTTGCTTGGGGCCTACAAAGAACACACATTTGTGTGCATTAAAAAACATAATTAAACATTTCACTATTTCAAGGCAGGTTGAAGATTGCTGCTGATTTCCCTCCTCACCCTCCTCCTCTCAAGCTTCGTCCAGGACTGCCATGCTCTTGACGCTCTTCAGTCAAACAGGAGATAGCCACCTACTGGACATAAAAATTATCTCTCCTCCAAAAAGGGAGATAATTATTGGTATGTTCTGACAGCGGAAACTTCTGAGTGTCACCATAACACCATAACTGCACACATCAGGGCATATTTACTTACCCGATTTCTGCGCCATCCCCGAGGTGCATTGTCCGACGAAGATGAAGTCTGCCACGATTCACTTAGATCGTGTGCCCGAGATCCTGCATGTGCCGCTTCCCCGCTCAAGTCTGCTGGAGTTCACCTTCTTCTTCCCTGTGTATGTGAGTGCAAGTCTTGCAACACAATTTGAAATCCTGCACTTCTGTCCAAATCAGTCGGGTTGTCCGACGGCCGTGCCCCCCGGTTTGTGTCCAAAAATCATGTTAAATGCGGTGCAAAATATGGTCCGCGGACCCTTAGAAATGGGTCCCACTGTTGAGGTAGCCTAACTTCGTGATCTGGACGTGGCACTTCATGAAAATTCCTTGCCATTTAAATTCAAATTGGGGAAACTCAATGGGGCAGATTTACTTACCCGGTCCATTCACGATCCAGCGGCGCGTTCTCTGTGCTGGATTCTGGTCTGGCCGGGATTTATTATGGCAGTTCCTCCGACGTCCACCAGGTGGCGCTGCTGTGCTGAATTTCCCCGAAACGCACTGGAATCACCGAGCCAGGCTGAGTGAAGGTAAGTGCAAGCTCCGCGACACATTTTTTTAAAAAATGCGTCGGTTTTTCCGAATCCGAAGGGTTTTCGTTCGGCCACGCCCCCGATTTCCGCCGTGTGCATGCCAGCGCCGATGCGCCACAATCCGATCGCGTGCGCCAAAATCCCGGGGCAATTCAGGGGAAATCGCCACAAATCGGAAACATTCTGGTCACACGTCGGGAAAACGCGAATCGGGCCCTTAGTAAATGACCCCCAATATGTGCAAAATTTTTTTTGTTCTTATTGTTCTGCGGTTCTCACCTTATGTACTGTGTGTATAAAAGTATTCCAGTGGAGTGTTGTTATGGCTGGAGATTGTGCTGGATTGTGAGATAATTAAAATTTTATTAATATTACCTTCCCACTTTACCTATGGCATATAAGAGTTACATATAATCTTGTTGAGAAACATGGGTTCAATATTACTTTCAGTTGAATTGTCTGTAGGTAAAGTCATAAACAAGTAATTTCCCTACATGCATGCATATTTACGATCTAGAAATTAAACTAAGAGCCCTATAGTGTGGCATTCTCTTTACGCATTAGTGAATATGTTGGCACTACTATGATATAAAAAATCATATATAAATACATAGATGCACCGAAAGAGATTTCTGGCTCTTGGATTGAGTTAAAACTTCTCTTTCATAAGGTTTTATTTTATGAGCAATCTTTTTTTTGTATCTCCTTATACCATGGTAACAATACAGCACGTGCATCTCTTAATCAGATACTTTTTATTGTACAACAAATTTTGTGACGTACCCTCATATTTAACCTAATGCACCCACAACATCTGTAAACCATACAGTTAGATTTTCCTAACCATTCTAGCACTTCATTATGCGCATACATCATAGGACAAAGAGACAAAGCATTGGATTATCTATACTGTAATTTATCTAGCATGTCCAAATGAAAAGCCATATGAATAAACTTTTTAGATATATGTTAGTGTTATTATATGTCAAATAAAAAGCCATATGGTGGTGGATTCTAAGCACAGCATGGGCAAATAAGCTGCCTTAACTAAATTTAAGTCAAGCTTCTTCAAATTTTGGAAGTTAAGTATAAAAACACATAACTGCAGTGGTGGTAGAGACACAGGGCGCTACTGCATGTTGATATAGTTAAGCACATATTAAAAAAGTCTGCTGTCCTAAGTATTCCGTGTTCCAAAGATTAACCCCACTCCACTGTCAAGAAACATCAGCAGAAACCTAAAAGGAAAGATGTCAACAATTAATTCAGTCTGGACATTGGTGTAACTACAAATGATTGGGCCCCTTAGCAAACTTATGGTGGGCCCCTTTCACCCATAACTGTAGTTTGGATGGCAAATATACTGCCAAAACAATGTACAGTTACTGCTTCATTGCATTAATTTAGAACCATATAGCTTATTTTTATAAATACATTAAAGGGCCCCCACATAGTATAATGCTACTTTCACTTAGCACCATGTTAGCAACCATATCATTAAGCCAGAAATTACAATGCCCATTTCTGTATCCCTCCCTACTCTCTGTTGGCTATCCATGTAAAATTCCCCTTTTGTAAGCCCCCTCCTCTTACTATTTGATTTATTCTCTGCACTCATTTACTCTTTGGTGTAATTCCCTAGACTTTACTCTCCTCTGCAACCTTCTGCCTCCCTTGTAACCTCATCACCTTATGCCCCCCCTTTCTGAAGTGCCCTTTTAGCTCACCTTCCTTTCATCCAAATCATTCCCCTGTCAACTCTAACCTGTATCTGTAGGACGCACATAGAGATTTGGCTGTTCCAATTTTGCCACAAGCAGCCACTATGGCTGCTACAGCAGTAGATACTGGAATCCACAGTAACTGTTAGTCACTGTGATTAGGAACTGCCCACTTGACTCCATAGCACAGAATGTATAGAGAATGATATTTATATTTTTGTAAAATAAAACCTCAAACTATACTTTATATGCCTAGAGGCTATTTCTATTTTAAATGTGCTGCTAGAAGTTTTAGAGTGTATGTAAATGTGACAGTCTTTTTTTAACCTTATTGATGGCATGTCAATTTTTCTGTAGTATAATATACAATGTATATGAACAATAATGTGGTTTTATTATTAGACCTGACATACACACTACAGACACAATATTAGTATGTTACTTATCAAAGGTATTGACATTTGCTTTTAATACATAGGTTACAAGGTACCAATATCATGGAATGATTGTTTGGGGTGTTTAAGGTAAACATTAATGTTCTGTATATTTCTCTTTTGTTATGAACCATATTGAATTGTTAACTCATTTTACAATAATTTGCACTGTGTGCTAAAAAGTTAACATAGTCAAGATGTCTTTTGTATATATTTAAAGTAATATTACTTAAATAAGATAAGTTAGGCCATCGGCACTTGACTCGTTACAGTATTGGTACTAACAGTTCTTACATTCTGTATAATAGTGAAAACTGTGTTCAGTGCATGGGATTGTACCAAGACGCGGTCCATTTCCATAGGCTGTACACTTTGGTGTGCATCTGGCCTTTAAGGAAATCTGCCATCAAGCATGATAATCTTCTTATAAAATAGAAGAAAAATCTTCTTTCTAAAATAAACATTTATAATTATGCTAATGTACCTGTCTTTTTTTTTCCAGAGCCCCTCAGTGTTATAACTTGACACCATGTTTCATTGAGCAGAGCAGGTGTACCTTTACCCTGCACTTCCTGCTACTGGATTACACAGGCAGAGGGAAGAGGGGAAGAGCAGGTTTGGGTGAGACATGTTCTGCTCATTGTAACAACCTGTGAATCTGCAGAATTGATGGCTCTGGTAACACCTACAGACTCCTTCAGTCTCAGTGCATAATTTTAATAGTTAATTCTGAAGGAAGAGTGCCATAGATAACAAATATGCAATATTACCATAGTCACGGTACCTGGATCTATCAGTAAGAAAGGGTAGATTTCCTTTACACTGTGGCTAATAATCGGTCTAATCAAAAACTTTACACATCACAAATAAGCAAACCATTACCAAATGTATCTTTACTGCTTTCTGCTCCATAGTTATTATTATTATTTTTTAATATCTGATATTTGTGAAGTTAGAGAAGATAGTTAGGGTTCCTTCATGCTTTATGATTGATTTATTTTTTTTATGTGGGAAAAGGCAAAAATGTGGGAAAATGTACAACATTTGTAGCACCTAGACTACAAATTTAATCTCACGAAAGCTGTAGTGTGCTTACATGATTTATAGGCTATTCTTATGATAAAATATTTTAAAGGATAGTTTTCACTGGTATAAACTTGCCAAGCACAAAGCACTCCTGTCTCAAAGGTTCCGAACATACTCAATGTTCTGAACACATTGTAACTAACATTTAATACTGAAATCTCATACATAATTGGTATTTGCTTTGTTTTTCATTTTCAGTCACCTATCAAGATATTTTTTTTTGTATTACTCAAGGTCTTCTACCGCTACAGAGGAATATACTATGATCTTTGACTACTAAACTTTATTGGTACCATATCTACTGTCTTGTCCTTCAGTTGCTTGACTCCGGCCAAATGGGCAGTTGTGAAAGCTAATTTATAAAAGCCACTATCATAAAATGAAATGAGGCGAGGTGTCATTATGTATTATATTTTGTAGTATTATGCTTGCAGAATGTGATCCTAAAGGGAACCTGGCACCAAGAAAATATAATCTGTTATGAATACAGCATATTGTAAAGTAGGAGGAGCTGAGCCAAATGATACATAGTTTACAGATAAGATAAATAAATAAGTAATCATTTACTCATTTTGTCTGCCTTCTTCTATGGAAAAGGGGTTGCTGTCTGGGGTTCAGCTCCTGGAACTTCCACCAATCACTAGAATGGAGCCCAACCTATCACAAGTGTGGTGGTCCCATTCTCGCTAATGGATAAAGATGTTGTTCGACTATGCATCCTGTGTCAGAAATTGCCATCACGCTTTTATCTCTAGTACTCTCATAGACAGTAAATGGAAGTGCCTGAGATACATGAGTGCTGTACTTTGATTCCCAATGCTCCAAATGGGGGAAATTTTCATATGACAAATGACAAGGGTCACGCTCCCTCTTCCCCATCATGGCTGTACATCAAGAGGTGTAAGCCTGTGACGGCCCACTTCCCCGGCAGCCATGCCCTTCCACGTCATATGGAGCCACAAAGATGATACAATTTCTGGCATGGAGGCACTGATAAAATCCCCCACAGTGTTGAATAGAGCGGTCGGACTCTAGTTCAACCGACTGTTCATGTTCCACATCATTCCTGCATTTGATTTTGTTATCTCCTTCCTGTGGGTGGGAAATAACAAGAAAAATTAGTGATAGACGACACCTTCTATGACTATACTTCAGAGATACAAATCAATGGTGACCTTGAGATGTGCTACTAAAACTTTATCTTAATGTATCTTCTCAGTTTGTATCTTTCCTCAGAGAATACTAGATGGAAGCACACAGATAACCTAATTTTAAGAATCATCGAATGTGCCTTTGGTTTGCTATTTAACCTTATAACATGTTATAACATTCCTTTAATTTAGATTATAGATACTTATACACAGGTGCCTGGAATGAGCTCCAAGTGGCCATTATATTGTTAAAGGGCTTCTTCACACTGGCCAATTTATAGACATTTAAAGGGGTTGTCCGAGAGTTCCAAAAAAACCTAAAGTGGCCGGGAGCGGGCTGCTTAAAATAATAAAGATTACTTACCTTCCAGTGCCCTCCGGTATCCAGCGCTGCTGTCGCTCCGGTCCGGGCGTGCACAGGTACACCTATCCTCCCTATACACAGCATTGTGTATTGGGGCCGGAAGGTTGTCGGGTCCGGACCGGAGCGACAGCACGCTGGATACCGGAGGGCATCGGAAGGTAAGTACATCTTTATTGTTTTAAGCAGCCCGCTCCCGGCCACCTATGATTTTTTTTCAAAACTCGGCACACCCCTTTAAGCCTGTACATATTTCCAGTAATACCAAAAGACAAATTTTGCTTTTTGTCACCTATATACCGTCAGTAGCAGCAAGCAGCAGGAGGAGCCCACGGAGTGGCTGCACAATGATATAGTGTGTTGGTGTCATCAGAAGCAGCAGGAGCCCGCCAGAGTGGCACAAGGATATAGTGTAAAGGGTGGCATCAGACAGAAGCAGCAGGGAGCACGCAGAGTGTCACAATAGATAGTGGGTGAAGGTGGCATCAAGAAAGCAGCAGGAGGGAGCCCGCAGCAGAGTTGGCACAATGATTTTAGTTTGGTATTGTTGTGGTAAAGGGTTGGCATGGAAAAGAGCAGGAGCCTGCAGAGTAGTGGCACAATGATAGAGTAGTTGGTGGCATCAGTAGCAGCAAGCAGCAGGGAGCTCTGCCAAGAGTGGCACAAGATATAGTGTGAAGGGGCGCAGTAGCAGCGGAGCCCGCAGAGTGGCACAAGTGATAAGGTGTAAAGGTGGCATCAGACAGATCAGCGAGGAGCACGAGAGTGGTCACAATGATATAGTGTGAAGGTGGCATCAGGGAAGGCGTCAGCGAGAGGAGTCCGCAAGAGTGGCACAATGATTAGTGTGAAGGCATGGGAATAGTGAGCAGGAGCTCGCAGAGTGGCCAATGAATAGTCAGTGGTTGAGGCATCAGTAGCAGAGCATAAGAAGCAGGACCCTAGCAGAGTGGCCAATGATATAGCTGTGAACGGTGGATAGAGAAGGAGCCACAGAGCAGTGAGCCATTGCTTGTGTGCAAGGGCCAATCAGCGTTGGTATCGAGCAAGCAGGCAGGAGACACGAGTGGCACAATGACATAGGTGAAGGCTGGATCAGTAGAGCAGGAGCCTCGCGAGTTGGACACAATGATATAGTGATGAAGTGGCCATCGAAGCAGCAGGGAGCCCCCAGAGTGGCACACACTGAGGGGTATGAGTGTGAAGCAGGGCATCGGCCGCAGAGTTGCAATGAGATGTGTGCATGGCAGCGCCTGCAGAGGGTTGGGCACAATGATATGTGGTGTGTAGCGGTGCATCAAAGCAGCAGCAGGAAGCCGCATAGACAGAGTGGCACAATGATCGTGTTGAAGGTGTGTGGCATCAGATAGCAAGCAGCAGGAGCCCACAAGAGGGCACAATGGGATATAGTAGTGAAGGTGGCCCATAACAGCGCAGCAGGCAGGAGCTCCGCAGAGTGGCACACTTTGATCTATGTTGAAAGGTGGATCGAAGCAGACAGGAAGCCCGCAGAGTGGCACAATTGATTATAGTGTGTTGGTGGCATAAAAGCAGTAGCAGACAGGAGCCGCCAGAGTGGCACAATGGTGATTAGTGTGAAGGTGGCAATGCGGATAGCGCCGCAGGAGCACAGGGAAGTGGCACAATGATATACGTGCAAGTGGGATCAACGGACAGCAGCAGGACAGGAGTACGCAGAAGCAGTCGGTGCACATGATATAGGTGAGGTGGCAATCGATAGCAGCAGGAGCCCGCGAGTAGTGGCACAATGATACCGTTTGAGGATAGGAAGGTAGAGAGGCAGTTGCATGGGTGAAGGGGCAGCAGGAAGAGCCTGAGAGTGGCCACAATGATTATAGTGTTGGTGGATGGATAAGACAGACAGCAGGAGCCGCGCAGAGGCCACCAATGAAATAGTGTAGAAGGGTGCGATATCAGTAGCAGCAGCAGGAGCCCGCAGCCAGTGCACAGCACCTATAGTGAGCCGAGCAGAGCAGCGCCCAGAAGTGGCACAATGATATAGTGTGTTGGTGGCACTCAAAACAGCAGAGCCGCCATGTAAGTGAAGCTGATCAAATAGCAGCAGAGGAGCCGCAGAGTGGCACAGATGATATAGTGTGAGGATGGACATCAAAAGCAGCAGGACCCGCAGATGCCAATATATGTGGTAATGTTTTTTCAGACCAGCGAACGGAACCGAGGAGCAGAGTGGCACAATGATATCGTGTGTGAAGGCGGCATCAGACGCAGAAGCAGCAGGAGTCACGAGAGGGCGAACAATGATTAGTGGGTGAGAAGGTGGCATCAGAAAGAAGCAGGAGCCGACAGAGTGGCACATGATATAGTGTGGATGGTGGCGGACCAATTCCAGTCCCTGGTAAGAGTGAAGAGATGGTTGCACAACTGCATAGCAAGCCAGATGTTTGGCATCGGGGGTGGGCAGCATCAGAATCGTAATAGTAGTGAGCAGTAGTTAGAACCCGACTCATTTCTCAACAATTTGAGAGGGGCATTCATGGCTTGATCTAATCTGATGCATTAGGCATTGGTGAGTTGAAATCCTGGCGATCCAAGCCTGATTTCTGAAAAGTACAATCGTCTCCACATTACGGTGGAACAAGTGGGTTCTCCTGGGGGTCACAAATGGCCCACGACCCCTGCCAAACACCAGCTCTGATGCCTATACTCGGGCGGGCCAGGACAGCTTCTCTACTGCCAACTCCGCAAAGTTTGCGCATGCACAAGTTGGCTGCCAGTAGTCCATGGAGATCCCTTACCTAGGGGTAAGTGCTTGTCAAGTAGGACCCACCTGTGGTGCAGGTGTCTGCTTCATGTCTCTGCTGCTCGTGGACGGTGGTGGCACCCTCTCACTAGGCGGGTGGGTGAACGGAAACTTGCTATTAGGAATCCGACTTAAGGCGACTGTTGATGGAACTGGCTATATGCTCCTACCCCCAAGGCTTCCCACAGCGAAGGTTAGTAAGTAGTAATTGAGCAATGATGCAGGAAGTACCCGGTAAGAACATGACAGAGGAGGGACAATGGCGCACATTAGGCAGCGGCCAACTGTGTGCTCGATTTTCTTTTTATGACAGTTGTTCCTTCCTCTCAGCAGCAGAAAAAAGTCACCCCATTTGGACCGTGTTAGTGAGGGTTCAAAAAAGGGAAGCATGGTGGAGAGCCAAAAGTCAGTCATTATGCAGGATGTGACGATTCGGCGTCATGTCACTAGTTAGGCAAAGCAGCAGCTGCGGGCATCTGCACAAAGGACTTAAAGGAACTCCAGTATCATATCCACAGTATACTTGCCCACGGCTTCTGTGTCATCATGGCCTACGTCTTCTAACCTCCTCCAGATGCTCTCGTCCTACTCTCTGTCACCTGAGTAGAAAAACCACAAAGTTGCACCAGTGCTTGCTGGCTCCAAATGTCCTCATCTCTCCTCCTCCTCCAGTTCAGCCCCACACCGACTCATGTGGCCATGGATGTAGTATCTCAACTTCTCCAGTGCCCTGACCAGACCAGATTTTGCAGCATGAGTTCCAGGACATGAAGCAAGTGGAATGACGTTATAGTCATCCTGCAGTCTGGCGACTGACATAACTGGCCTCTTCAAAAGGCCTGAGCAAACGGCAGGGTCACGCAGAGCTGCCAGTGGTGACTAAAAGTTAACAGGGGAGTACTACATCAGTTGCATCATCAAAAAAATACATTAATGGCCTTTCTCTGTTATATGCAGGCGGCTTCTACCACTATGGAGGCGGAATCAACGGGTGGAATGGAAACACTCGCATTATTCAGATATGTTGGGGGGCCGTTATGCGCTGCAACTCGAGGAGGGTGTGCTGGATTGTAGAATGCTGAACCTGAAGTGCGTGCACAGGCGTCCTGAGCCTCTTTAGAATTGATGGTCTTGCAGATTGGGTGTAAGACTCAGGAACTTGTGACTTACCAGATTGAACAGGCGCTATGCAGGGAGCGGCAGGGACCAACCGTTCGGTGCAGCACGAGACACCATGTTCCTCCACCGATTGTCTGTCACATGGTTCTGATTTTTACTTGTGCGGAAGAGAAGCCAAAATTGATTCTTCTTGCATTGAGACACGGAGCAGTTCACTCCCCTGGTGACAGGCTGTAGAACTGCATGACACCGCTGTTCCCTGCACAGTGGATATGATGGAGAAGACACTGTGGAGGCCGAGGGTGGGTGGTGGTGGAAGAAGGAGGAGGTGGACACTGGCACGGAAGCAGCAGTTTTACAACTGTGGAGGGAGAGGCGCCGTCTCTTTTGACGGCGAGAAGTTGATTGGTGTGCTGGGCGGGAGGAGGCACATTCCAGTGGGCCGTTAAAGGAATAATACTGGCCCCGACTGACCATAATATAAGCTCCCACACGTCCGCGTTGCCGTGCCCTTGAAAAAAACTGATAAGCTCAAGGACTGGCACCACATTCTGTTTACAATTGGGTGAAGGCTGCACAGCCTTTGGAGAAAAAAATTACAGTTGGAACTCTCCACCTCGGTTCGGCACAAGCATTATCTCTGGAGGGTAGACAGAGTCCACGACTTGGAAAGGGAGAGACTGCTCAGTACAACACCCAGCTGCTGCTGCTGTGCGGTGCACTGAAGGATGGACCGCATTCTGGACCACCACGTTTCTCCCAGGCATTGGATGGTGACGCTTGCATCTGCCCGACCATATAGAAAGATAGCCTATCCAGCTCGGCTCCTATGTGGTCTTTACAAAAAAACTGCCAACCGCTGAAGGTGGTAAATTTACCGCCAACACTCATGACTGAGCGACTACTGCGCCGCTGCCTTGCTGAGCCCTGTGCCAAGCTGTTGTTTTGGGCCTAACGAAATCCGGGATTTGTACCTGCCGCGCAGATGGCTCCCGGTCCTCTCACTGCGTGCCACCTGTGGACTCACAGCACAGTTAGCAACTTGCTGCATGCTCCGCAAGCAGACACTCTTCTTCGGCGACGATGGATGAATCCCGCTACAGGAAAGCAGCGGAAAAGCTTGCCCACCTCTTCATTGCAAAGAGCAGCTGCAGACTGTCCTCAACACTCGCTCCTGCACTGATAGTGGCGCAGAGCCCAAACCACCTAGTAGCTCTATGGCTAGGGAAAGCAAAGGACAGAGCTGGTGAGGACCCAGGGAGGGACGCGCTGACCTGCTCTGGGCCATGCCAATAATGTTGTATCAGAGGAACCTACGGCACTTTGGCTGGGTTGTCAGAGTTATTTTGAGGAATTGGATGACCTAAATCAACCATTCAACAACTTGCGGGTTGTTGACAACACCACTGCCACTAGCGATGACAACGGCAAGTTAGTTGGGCTATAGAGTCACCCCCATGCTTGCGACTCCTTACACTGCCCTTTCTGTTGACAAAGTGGTTTATAAACTACGTGGATTTGGAACGTAATCTGGCAGTAAACTAGAGCCGCCAAAAAGGTTATTGAATGTGCATATACAGTACCACCACACTGACCAGCGTAATTTCAGTGAAAATCCTGTATATACACTAACGGGGGTTTCACACGTAAATCGTCCGTAAACTAGAGCCCCACCAAAGCTATTGCCAGCTGTCTTGCGGTTAAAGATACCCCCACACAAGCCGAGTGTATTTCAGCGAAAATCACTGTATAAAGTACGTGGATTTCACGCGTAAATCTGCGCTGTAACTAGAGCCCCAAAGGATGCAATGTCCGTTTTTATCACGATACCCCACAACTGACAGTGTAATCTTTTTCAGCGGAAAAACTCACTATGATAACTATGTGGATTTCAAACGTAAAATCTGGCTGTTAAACTAGAGCCCCAAAAGGGTATTGCAATGTGCGTTATGCAGATTACCCCACAACGACAGCTCACTAATGCAGATGCATTGATGTCAAAGAGATTTCTTCACCTATTCGATTTTGCACTAAGGAAATGCTCTATTTGTGGTATACAGATCCCCTTAAAGAAACAACCAGGAGATAGTCCACCTATCACGACTTCAGAGCATGAAAGTCAACAGATTCTTCCCTATTCGATTTTGTCACTAAATAGAACTGCTTATTGGGGGTTTACAATCCCCTTAAAGAAACAACCAGGGATTAGTCCACAATCATACGCAGATGCTATGAAAGTGAAAAAAGATTATGCCTATTCGATTTTATTCACTAATAGAACTGCTATTGGGGGTATACAGATCCCCATTATTAGGAGAACAGCGAGGGATTTGGGATTTGCCAGCAAGATCACACAGACAATAGCAGCAGCCTGGACGCTACAAACTGAAGTGTGAAGTTGCTGAGATAGAAAATGGCTGGTTTGGTTTATTCGGGCTGTTGTGACATACCTAAGCCTGCTGGTCGCTCTGATTCTGATGGCTACAGGTCTGAAGATGTCATCGGGGGTGTCCTTTTCGTTCCAAAGTGTTCTCGCCCATGTAACACGTTGTTCTGCGCCCATTTAGCAAGAAACATGAGGGGGGAAAAAAACAACGTGGTTCCCCGCGGATGCGGATCAGCATAAAACTTCGGATTTCGTGGCAAATTGAATTTTTCATGAATCTAAACTTACACAGTGTCTTAATGAGGACTGTAGGCTGTTATAGTGCATTCCGCTGCGCAAAGGGGTTAAGTTCCTTTGATTGGGCCCGCCTACAAAGTGCTTGGGGCCCCTACAAAGAACAAACACACTTGTGTGCTGCATAAAAAACATAATAAACATTTCACTATTTTCAAGCAGTTGTGGTGTGAAGATTGCTGTTGCTTAGGAGACAGGTGAGAGTGTGCTGGATTTACCTCCTCACCCTCATCCCTCAAGCTTCGTCCAGGACCGCCCATGCTTCTTGACGCTCTTCAGTCAAACAGGAAGTAGTAGGCCACCCTACTGGACATAAAAATTATCTCTCCTCCAAAAAAAAGGGAGGATAAGGGAGAAAGGGAGATAATATTGGTAGTTCTTTCTGACAGCGGGAAGGAGGGAAACTTCTGAGTGATCACCTAACCATAACGCACACATCAGGGCCAATATTTACTTACCGATTTCTGCGCCATCCCCGAGGAAGGTGAGGGGAAGTGGAGTCAGACGATCGAGAAGAACCGATGACAGGTGCGTTGTGCAGGACACGATTACTTAGATCGGTGCAAGAGATCCTGATCTGAAGGCGCACCGCTTCCACCGCTCAAGTCTGCTGGAGTTCACCTTATTCTTCCTGTGTGTATGTGGAGTTGAAGTCTTGCCAACCAATTTGAAAAATCATTTGCCACTTCTGTCCAAATCAGGTCTGGGTTGTCCGACAAGACGGGCCGTTTTTGCCCCAGGTTTGTGTCCCAAAAAAATTCATGTGGTAAATGCGGTTTTTGCACTTGCTGCTTCTTTTGCATGCAATTTGGTTTTGGCAAAAATTTTTGCAAACTAGTCCTCGCGGACCCTTTAAAATGGCGTCCCCCCACTGTGTTTGTTGAGGTATAGGCCTCATAACTTCGTGATATGGACGTGTGGCACTACATGCACTCATGAAAATTACTTGCCATTTAATAAATTTCAAAATTGGGGGAAACTCAATGGGGCAGCAGATTTAATTACCCGGGAAAGGAAAGAGAAAGAGTGGGACCCCCAAACGCCCCAGAGGGAACCACCCAACCTAGAGGAGAGCAGAAGGCCGAGATTCCCGGGGAGGAGGAGCGGGATGGCAAAGGGAGGAGGGGGTCCCGAGGGGGGTGGAGGGAGGGTGGGGGCGGGAGTGAGGCGCGGGGGAGAAGTGCGAGCGGGGGGGCAGAAGGGGGGGGGCGAGGGGGGGGTGTGATGGAGGCGAGGAGGTCGGGGGGTGAAAGGCGGAGGGGGGGGAGTGATGGATGGAAGGTTAAAGTGTACTTTTTATCGTAAGACCGTAATAAAACAGGGTGGGGGGTGGCGCTGCTTGTGCTGGCTGATTTCCCCGAACGCATGTTAGGAATACACGAGCCAGGTGAGTGAGTGACAAGTGGGAAGGTCAAGAAGTGAAGGTAAGTGCAAGCTCCGCGACACATGTTTTTAAAAATGCGTCGGTTTTCCGATAATCGAAGGGTTTTCGTTCGGCCCACGCCCCCACGACACAAGAGTGAAGACGGGGGGCATGCACAAGAGCGAAGATGCGCCACAATCCAGGATGCCGTGCCGACAAAATCACGGGCAATTCAGATAATCAGGGGGGGAAATCGCCCCACCACAAATCGGAAAAATTCTGGTCCAACACGTCGGGGAAAAACGGGGGAGGGGAAAAGGGGAAAAACGCGAAATCGGGCCCTTAGTAACTTAGTAAATGACCCCAATATGTTGCAAATTTTTTTGTTCTTATTGTTCTGAGGTTCTCACCTATATGTACTGTGTTGGATAAAAGTATTACAGTGGTTGGGAGAGTGTTTGTTATGGCTGGAGATTGTGCTGGTGGATTGTGAGATTAATTAAATTTTAATAATTTAACCCACTTTACCTATGGGCAACATATTCTAAGATTAAATTAAATCTTGTTGAGAAAACATGTGGTTCAAATATTACTTTCAGTTTGAATTGTTCTGTAGGTAAAGTCAAAACAAGTAAGGCCTTCTACATGACGCATATTTACGATCTAGAAATTAAAATAAGGCCCTATAGTGTGTGCATTCTCTTTACCAGCATGTGAATATGCTGAATATGTTGGCCACAGCTATATGATATAAAAATATCATATAAAATACATTAGATGACACCGAAAAGAGATTCTGGCTCTTGGATTGAAGTTTAAAACTTCTCTTTCATACGGTTTTATTTTATGAGCAATCTTTTTTTGTATCTCCTTCTATACCATGGTAAAGACAGCACGAATGCATTCTTTAAAATCAGATACTTTTTATTGTTGTGAAAACAAATTGGTGACGTACTTCATATAACCGATCCTAAGAAGCACCCACAACATCTGTAAACCATACAGTTAGATTGTCCTAACCATTCTTAGCACTCATTAGGCGCAAATCATGGACAAGAGACCAAAGCATTGGATTTTATTATCTATACTGTAATTGATCTGCTTCTCTTTGCTTTAGCAGTTTTTGTCCAAATGAAAAAAGCCATATGAATCATATGAATAAAACGTTTAGATATAATTATTAGTGTTTATTGGTTTATTATTTATGTCAAATATAAAAGCCATATGGTGGTGGATATTGAGGTGGGGGGAGCGGGAGGGGGGGGGGGGGGGTGGGAATCGGGGGGACGATTGGGGTGTGGGGAGGAGAGAGAGCGCGGGAGGGGAGACTTGGAGAGCGGGCTAAGACGAGAGGCCGGTTTGCCACCCGGAGGACGCAGTCGCGAGACGCTACGGAGAAGACGGAGAGAAAAAGAACAGCAAGAGAGGAAGTAAAAGAAAGCTGGAGTGGTCCTATCCCTATATCTTTATTGGTGGGGGATGGATTTGGATATACGAAGCCCCAACTAGCATGGGCAAATAAGATTTGCCCCCTTCTTAACTAAATGTGAAAAGTCCAAGCTTCTTCTCAAATTTGGAAGTTAGAAAAGTTAAGTAGTTAAGTATTTAAAAAACATAACAGGAACGTGGGTGGCGTAGGAGACAAAGGGAGGATGCGCGACTGCATGGGAGATAGTGGGTAAAGCACACGCATGAAAAAAAGTCTGAACTTCTTTTTTTTTTGTCCTAAGTATTCCGCTTTTTGTTCCATCCAAAGATTATTAGAACCCACACTCCACTGTCACGAAACCAGCAACATCAGCAAAATAAAAGGAAAGGATTACTAGAGAAAAGTCCGCACAAAGAGATGGATGAACGGAGCGTAGTCTTGGACCTTGGTTGTTTTTGTTGTTGTTTTGTTTGTTTGTTGTTTGTTTTGTTGTGTAACTACAACTGATTGGGCCCCATTCCCTTCCTCTAGCAAAATTATGGTGGGGCCCACTTTCACCCATAACTGTAAGTTGAAGTTCGGTAAGTTGGCTTGTTGGAGGGCAAAGATACTGGCCACCAAAACAAGGTACAGTTACATGCTTCATTAATTGAGAGAACCATATAGCTTATTTATTAATACCATTTTAAAGGGCCCCCACATGATAAGCTACTTTCACTGCGCACGCCACCATGTTAGCAACCAGATCATTAAGCCAGAGCAGAATCAGAAGAACAGAAAGAAATTACAATGCCCATTTTCTGTTATTCCCTCCATACTCTTGTGGTTTGGATATCCATGTAAAAAAGTCCCCTTTTGTAAGCCCCCTTTCCTCACCCCCACCCTCCTCTTATATTTGATTTATGCTCTCCTTGCAAAACTCATTAGACAGCTTTGTTGTTATAATTCCCCCCTTAGAAGGGGGAAGAGAAGGGGGGAGGAGCAGTGGGAGGGAGGAAAAAGGCAGGAAGAAAGGGGAAAAAGAAAGAAAAGGAGTGAAAAAAAAGAAAAAAAAAAATAGAAGCAAGAAGAAAAAAGGTAGTAAGAAAGAAAAAAAACCCAGAGAAAGAAAAAAAAAGAAAAAGGAGAGTGAAAAAAAGATAAAAAAGGTATGATCGAAAAAACAGAGAAAAGAAAGTAAAAAAAAAAAAATAGGCATTAATTTCTGAAGGAACTGTGAATTTTATTTGTAGAGAACCTCCTTCCATTTCATCCAAAGTCAGTACCCTTTGTCAACTCTAACCTGTATCTGTAGGGAACAGAAAACAAATGGCATAGGAGATTGCTCTTTTTTTGTTTTGTTTGTTCCAATTTATGCCAAACCAAGAGCCACTATGGCTGATACAAGCAGGAGGAGAGGAGAGGGATAGTGACGAGTAGGGGGTGCTAAAGAGTTAGATAGAGTGACGAGTGAGAAGTTAGTAGAAGTAGATGAAGTTTGTGAGTGAGGATAGCAGTAGAAGTAGGAAGAGTAGAGAGAAGGTAAGTAGATACTGGATGGGAAATCCACAGTTAACTGTTAGTCACTTGTTGATTAGGACTGGCAAAACCAGCCCACTAAAAGCAACTAGTAGCTCCACGCCACTAGGAAATTCTTCCAAAAAAGGGAGGAGGGAAAAAAACTATCCCCGTACAAAGGAGGGCGTGAGAACACTTAGGGAACAATTTTCATTAGGTTATTCTTTCTTTGACTTTCAAATACTTTGACTCGATTTACTCCACATCATAGCACAGCGAATAGAATCCAGAATCAGGAATGGATAGCGAAGGAGTTTCGAGAATTGATGATATGTAATAGTTTTTGTAGAAAAAAAATTAATATGTTTTTTTTTGTAATAAATTACCAATTAAAAATTAATTAAAATAAAAAAATTAACACCTTCCAAAACTATACTTTAATAGCTATGAGAGGCTCTGTTTTATATTTTAACTATTTTAAATGCTGCCATAGAAGTTTAGAGTGTATGTTGTAAAATGTGACACAGTCGTTTTCCATATTGTTTTTAACTTATTGAGGGCAATGTCAATTTTTCCTGTATTGTGAGTTATAATATACAATGTATATGAAACACAATAATGTGGTTTTTATTATTAGACCGACATACACAACTACAGGACACAATTATTCGTATGTTATTATCAAAAGGTATTTGACATGAGGGAGAGAAGCGAACGTGAAACGATGGGGAAAACCACATCACTGGGCCTTGCGCAGTTATCTTACGCCTTGCCCGCCCGCCGGGTCCCTCGCGAGGGAACCGTCCATGCTTCCAACTCCCCCACGGAGTCGCGCGGAGAAAAGAGAAGGGAAGATCTAGGACGTGGGGGGGGGGGCGGGGGGCGCCGCGTCGGTACGAGGGAGGACCCCCGTGCGATGTGGGTAGGAAGGGCCCGCCACGGGGCCAGGGGCGGGGGCTGACCTACGCTTACCCCACAACGGTGGTGAGGGGGGAAGGCCCCTGGCCAGGCGGTGGTGGGGGCGTAAGCGTGGTCCCTCCCCCCCACCCTCCCCCACGGGGGACATCCGGCTATGGGCACCCCCCGCGAGGGGGCGGGAGGGTGGTCGGCTGTGGAGGGGAGGGCCTCGGGGGCGGAGGCCGAGGGGCCGGCCGGCGGGGGGAGTGGGTGAGGGCGGGCGACCCCGGGAGCGCCAGGGAAGCGCCGGGGCGAGTGCACCGTGGGTGGGAAAGGGGGCGACGGGCCGCAGGGCGTGTGGGCCCCTGAACCCCCTCCCGCGGGTCCGTTGGGGGGGGGGAGCGGGGGGGGTGGGATTGGGGCGGGGTTGCGCTGGCGCTGGCCGCCGAGAAGGTTCCCCCTCCCCCCCCCTCCCCCGTTCCCCTGACTCTCCGCTCAACCTTTCGTTCTCGCTATCCCCCCGCATCTCTTCCCTCTCCCCCCATTTCCCTTTCAGTTGGTTGGTTTTAAGGGTTGGTTTTAAGGTGGTAGGGTTTTATGTCTTTTTTAAGGTTAAACCATGTTCTGTGTTCTGTATATTGCTCTTGCTTTTGTTTATGAACCAGATTGAATTGTTAACTCATTTTTACAATTTATAATTTGCACTGTGTCTGTGTGTGAGTAAAAAGTTTTAAAAATAGTGTAGTGAAAAGATGTTGTCTTTTTGTCTTTTGTAGATATTTAACGTAATATACTTAACTAAATAAGTTAGGCCATAGCGGGCACACACTTGACTCTGTTTACAGTATGGTAATAAAAGTTTTACATTCTGTTATAATAGTGAAACCTGTGCTTGTGTTTCAGTTGCCTGGGATGTACCAAGAAGCGCGGTCCTTTCCCATAGGCTGTTACACGTTGGTGTGCATCGGGCCTTTAAGGAACTCGCCCATCAAGCATGATAATCTTCTTATAAATAGAAGAAAAAGAAAAAGAAAAAGAAAAAGAGAAAAGAAAATAGCAAAGAAGAAAGAAAAATCTTCTTCTACAATAAAAATTTTTATAATTAGGTAATGTAACTGTTTTTTTGTTTCCAGAGCCCCTCGTGTTTTAACTTGACAAAAACCATGTTTCTTGAGCAGAGCAGGTTTTTGTTGTACCTTTACCTGCACTTCCTGCTACTGGATTACACCGGCAAGAGGGAAGAAAGAGGGAAAAAGAAGAAAAACAAGGGGGAAAAAGGAAGAGGAAAAGAGAAAAAAAAGAGGGGAAAAGAAAGAGCCAAAGAAGAGCAGTTTTTGGGTGAAGCGACCGGAGGTGGAGAGGGTGGGCGGAATGAAGAGACCTGTCGCAAAAAGACGTGGAAAAAAAGGAAAAGAGCGGGGAAAAGAGAGCACGGAAGAGTGGGAGCGGGTGGGGGGGGAGAGAAGTGAGACATGAGAGGAGGGAGGGGAGACGGGGAGAAATGTTCATGATAATTCTTAGTTGTTGAGTGAAAGGTTGGGGTTGGTCAGGTTTGGAGGTTTCAGGTTTGGGTGTGAGACATTTGGGTTTGAGGGTCTTGGTGTGAGATTGAGATGTGAGAAATGTTCTGCCCATTTGTTTGTAAACAACCTGTGCCTGTGAATCGCAGACAGAAGAATTGCCCAGAATTGATGGGCTCTGGTTTTAACTACAATACAGATCACTTCAAGTCTCAGTAGCATCATTAATTTTATAGTTAATTGCTAGAGGAGGCAAGAGTGCTTGCATCATAGATAACACAAATATGCAAATATACCATAGTCACGGTGCCTCTGGTACTGGATCTTCAGTAAAGCAAGGGTAGATTTCTCTTTACAATAGTTGGCTAAATAATCTTGCGTACTATATCAAAAAATTTCACACATCACAAATAAAGGCAAAACACCATTACAGAAAGTATCTTATCTGTTTGCTCCATAGTTATTATATTTTTTGTAAATATTGATATGTGAGTTAAAAATTGGTTGGAAGATGTTTAGAGAAGAATAGTTAGGGTTTCCTTCTTGCTATTATGATTGATTCATTTTTTTTTTATGTGGGAGAAAAAAGGCAAAAAATGGAAAAAAAAATGGAAAAATGTACAACATTTGTAGCACCTAGACTACAAATGTAATCTCACGAAAAGTGTTGTAGTGTGCTTCATGATTATAGGCTAATTCTATGGATAAAAATATTTAAAGGATAGTTTTACCTGGTATTTCAGAAACTTGCACCAAGCACAAAGCACATCCTGTCTCAAAGGTACGAAAGTAACTCCAATTTTCTGAACACATTTTTGTAACCAACCATTAATACTGAAATTAATTACATGAATTGGTATTTGCTTGTTTTCATTTTCAGTCACCCTATCAAGGAGATTTATTTTTTGATTACATCAAGTCTTCTTACCCGCTACAGAGGAATATACCATATATCTGACTATATGTCTTGACTACTAAAACTTTATTGGTACCATAATCTACTGTCTTGTCCTTCAGTGTTTGACTCCGGCAAAATGGGCCAGAGTGTGAAAAGGCCTAATTTAATAAAAGCCACTATTCATACAAATAAATTGAGGCGAGGGTAGTGTTCGCAGGAGGTAGACGGGTGGAGTATGTACGTATTTTCTTAATGAGTCTAGTATGTATGCTTGCAGGAATGTGATCTTAAAAGGAACCGGCCACCAAGAAGAAATTAATCTGTTATAAACAGGCATATTGTAAACTAGGGGAGCAGAGCCCAAATGATACATAGTTTCGATAGATAAAGTAAAGTAATCATTACTCATTTTTTGTCTGCCGTCTTCTTTCTGGAAAAGGGGGTTGCTGGTCTGGGGTTCAGCTCCTGGAACTTCCACAATCACTAGAATGGAGGCCCAACCTATACCAAGTTTGTGTTGGTCCATCTGACGTAATGGATAATAAAGATGTGTTCGACTATGCACTGATGTCAGAATTGCCATTACAGCTTCTTGATTATCTCTAGTACTCTCATAGACAGTAAATGGAATTGCTGAGCTGGAGATACATGAGTGCTGTGTACTTGATTCCCAATGCCCAATATGGGGGAAAGTTATCATATGATAAATGAAAGGTCAACGCTCCCTCTCCCCATCATGGCTGTACTCAAAGAGGGTTGTATGTGTAGTGACGGCCCACTTCCCGGCCAGCCATTGCCCTCCACGTCATGGCGCCAATGATGTACCAAAATGGCATGAGGCACTGATGATTACAAATCCCACCAACAGGTTGTAAATTACGGCGGTCAGGACTCTAGTTCACACGGACTGTTCCTGGTTCAACAATCATTCCTGCATTGAAGTGATTGTTATCTCCTTCCTGTGGGGGGAAAATAACAAGAAAAAATTAGTGATAGACAGACACCTTTCATGGACTATACTTCAGAAACAAAAATCAAGCGTGACCTTTGAGATGTGTATACTAAAACTTTACTTTAATGTATACTGCGCAGTTGGTATCTTCCTCAGAGAAATACTAGATGGACGCACAAGATAACCTAATTTAAGAATTCATCGAATGTGCCTTCTGGTTTGCTATTTAACCTTTAATTAACATTCCTTTAATTTAGATTATAATATCTTATACCACAGGTTTGCTGAATGAGCTCCAACGTCCTATATTGTTAAGGGCTTCTCACACTGGCCAATTCTAGCATTTTAAAGGGGTTGTCCGCGAGTTCCAAAAAAAAAACTAATAGGTGGCCGGAGGGGCTGTAAAATAATAAAGAATGTACTTACCTTCCTGTGCCCCCGTAGTCCAGCGCTTTGCTGTCGCTCCGGTCCGGGCGTGTAAGGTACCACTATCCTTCCCTATACACAGCATTGTGTATGGGACGGAGGTTTCGGGTCCGGACCGGATGCGACAGCAGCGCTGGGATACCGGAGGGCATCGGAAGGTAAAGTACTCTTTATTGTTTTAAGCAGCCCGCTCCCGGCCACCTATAGTTTTTTTTCAAAACTCGGACAACCCCTTTAAGCCTGTACATATTTCCAGTAATACCAAAAAGACAAATATTTGCTTATTTGTCACCTATATACAGGGATACATTGGCCAATGACTTGGAACAAACTTTCCTATGAGTATTTTTTCAGTTTATAATAAACCCATGTAAAAGGACATTGCTACCATATATGTCATGGATTTACATAAGTGAATGGCAGAATTTGTCTTTTTTTACTCTACCATACTATCTTGCGAATTGTTATCCTTCATGAAATGTTTGAGCATGACAAAGAACTAGTGCATTGTATTTGTAGCCTTCCAAAATTCTTAAGTTGTTCCAGATCAGAATCACAGTGGTGGTAATGTTATTAAGTCACAGGATCTGTAGGTTAAATATGTGAACAATTACACTACATAGAATAGGTTTGCTACTGTGAGTGAAGAAGAATGTCCTGAGACAGAGCTTTGATGTACAGCCAAGGTTTTGGAAAGTGTTGAAAAACCCTTTTCTTATCTCATTTGAAAAGCTTTTTATCCCTTAATCGTTGCCAATCTTAATACATTTTTCCACACTAAAGTAATGCTTGGCTCATTGTTAAAGGTTCTGGTGCATTTGAACTAGCCAGGACATAAAAAAGGTTTAGAAAAATCTGCTTTATCAGCAGAATCTTGGAAAACAACAAGAAATGTATTTTGGGGGTAACAAGCTGGAGGAATGTGCAGTGAACTCTACTGCTCAGATGATAATGAATTACATTTATAAGATATTTTATCACTGTTAAAGATTCTTAAGAAGGAGGCTTAATAGCAAGGTAATCTTATTTTTGTATAATCAGAACAAGATGCAAGTGTGTAACTGGTGTGAGCTGTAGGCAAAAAGCTGCATTATAAATGGAACAAGAGGATTAACACAAATGATGCATTAAAATTAGAGATGAGCAAGTATACTCGAGTATTAGCGTACTCAAAACGGCTCGTTGCTCGGACGAGTATTTCCCCTGCCTGATATCGAGCATTTAATTAAAAAAACACAGTGAAGAACAGTGAAGAATAGAATAAAAACAGTGAACACAGTGAACACAGGATCATTTAAGTGAAAAACACAATGAAAAACACAGTGAAGAATAGATTACAGATGATCGGCACATTTGCTTACTTGTCAGAAGATACGCGCGGAACGGTGCAAACAAATTAGTGTGTGAAGAACAATATATATGTGTGAGGAACACATTGAAGAACACGGTGAGCAGGACAGAGACATCGGGGAACAGGACAGAGACATCGGGGAGCAGGACAGAGACATCGGGGAGCAGGACAGAGACATCGGGGAGCAGCACAGAGACATCGGGGAGCAGCACAGAGACATCAGGGAGCAGCACAGAGACATCAGGGAGCAGCACAGAGACATCGGGGAGCAGTATAGAGACATAAGAGAGGACAGAGACATCGGGAAACAGAACATAGACATCGGGGAGGAATACAGAGAAATCAGGGAACAGGACAGAGACATCGGGGAGGGCAGAGACATCGGGGAGCAGCACAGAGAGATCAGGGAACAGGAGAGACTTAGGGAATGGCAGAGAAATCGGGAAGGGCAGAGAGATCGGGGAGACTTCAGTGGAAGAAGAGGAGCGGATCCCGGGACAGTGTATTTCTCAACAAGTAAGCAGATGTGCCGAACATCTGCAATCTATTCTTCACTGCGTTTTTCACTTAAATGATCCTGTGTTCACAGTTTTTATTCTGTTCTTCACTGTTCTTTACATCTGCTAACTTGTCAGGAGATACGCGCGGAAAAGTGAAGAATAGATTGCAGATGTTTGCATACATCTGCTAACTTATCAGAAGACATTCTTTTTCAATTAAATAACACATTTTATTCCCGAACTATGGTCCCTTTAAAAAATTCTCAAGTCTCCCATTGACTTCAATGGGGCTCGTTATTCGAGACGAGCACTCGAGCATCAGGAAAATTTTGTCTCGAATAACGAGCCCTCGAGCATTTTAGTGCTCGCTCATCTCTAATTAAAATGCTAAACTATAGGTGTAATAAATTGTCCATATACAAACGGTGGCTTGTAAATCATATAAAATGCTTTATAGTTGTAAACTAGCAAACTATGCCAACAAGATTGCCTATGGACATGCACCCCTAAAGCCATAACCTCCAGTCAAAATTAAACTGATTTGACCACTAGTAGGCTAAAGGGAAACCATCAGCAAAATTGAGTTTCCCTAATCACAGGTAGCATGAAATAGCAACAGGCTTATTGCAAAGTATGTGGTTAAATGCAACCTGATAGTTCATGTGCATACTCGTACAGTATATCTGCAGTATACCCGGGCAAGTATATGCATTAGCAAACTTCATTTCAACCTTTACCTTTCACCCAAAGCGCACATTAGAAGCACTATTTTTATTCACTGGGAGAGTGTATGTGTGTTTCTATTACTGTACATTGCAGCAACATATAGAACCTAGTGATTTCTGGTAGTATTACAGTCAAGGAGCCCACAGTAGCCAATAGTCATGCAGACCCCATCAACCCATAGTCATTTAGTTCCTAGTAGCCAATAGTCACCTAGCCCCCAGAAGCTAATAGTTATGCAGTGAACAGTGACCAAAAAGTTAAGGAGCTCCCAGAGTCATAAACCAATAGTTATGCAGCACACAGTGACAAATCAGTCGAGGAGCATAACAAAAGTCATACTGGCCGTATTAACCACATAGCCACATGTCACATAGTCCCTGTAACCAATAGTCATGCACCACCCAGTAGCTAATAGTCACAAAACCCTCAGTTGCCAAAAGTCACATAGACCCCAGTAGCCAATAGTCATATAGCTTACAGAAGCCAATAGCCTGTAATGCAGCCCTTAGTAACCAATATTCATTCAACCACAATTAGCCAATAGTCACATGGTCCCCAGAAGCTAAACAGTCAAGAACCCCCCTTCCCATAGCCAAGTAATTCAGTCCCCTATAGCCAGTAGTTATACAGCACAAATAAACCAAAAAGTCATAGAACCCTTGGTAGCATATAGTAATGCAGCCACTATTAGCCAATAGTCATGGAGCCTCCAGTAGCCAGTAGTCACCCTCCCACAGGACTCAATAATTATGCATAATTTTATCCCACAAACAATTGCACTTAGCCAGAAAATGCAGTGTATTCACACTAGCTAAAGGTGAAGGTGACCCAAACACAATTTTAATCCACTAGCAATTGCTCCCAGCCAGATAATATAGTGTAGTTCACACTAACTAAATGGAAAGGGTACCCTGATGAAATATTATTCCAAAAGTAATTGAACCCAGAAAGATAATACAATGGAATTCACAAAAACTGAAAAGGAAGATGCCCCCCATATTTTTTTCCACATGCAATTGCAGCCAGCAAGACAATGCAGTGTAGTTCAAATAAACTGAATACATTATTCAATGAAGAATTGCACTCAACAAGATTTTTGAACAGCACCCTCTTCCTCCTCCCATCTCAGTCCAATAGAGCTCAATACTGTTGCCTCCTCTCTCATATAACAGCAAACAGCTCATTCTGATACAGTGTAATCCTGCTACTTCCCTCCCTCAGCCTTACCCACCTCATCCATATGTAAAATTAACAATAATAATATCATTCTCAATCTCTGTACATTAGTAAAACGTAGGAGAAAAGGAAAATAATATGCATGTAAAAGGTTTTTATACTTTATTTAAATTTGGTATCCCTGTAAATGACCCAAAAAATAAAGGGGAGTTGAGAATTTGTTACACAGAAAACAAGTACTTATAAAGTTCCGTACACGGAAAAATAAAAAAGTTATGGATTTTTAATGAAGAGGAAAAAAATGGAAACGCAAACACGAAAAGGGCATCGTCAGGAAGGTATTGAAGACAATTGGTTAGATATAAGAGATGATGTAGCTAGAGTCTATGCAATCATCTGCTGTGATTTATTACATTCAAATAGAAATAAAAAGGGGAGAAAAGTGTTCATTCAACAACACAAAATAACATTTGTACCATGAAGAGGCGTAAAAAGGGTTATTTATTTTCTGGTGCATTGCTATAAATTGCAATTATTACCCTCTTTACACCACCTCTACGCCAAAGGGGCATGGAGATGTGTGCAGGTTGGCAAATTGTTTCTACCCCTTGGCTGTACACTTGCTGCACCCAGTATCCATTTAAGATTTAATGAGCACAGGATAAGGCACAATTGTACACCAGGCAGGGAGTAGAATTGCCGATGGCTGCAGTTTCTTATGCAGCTGCCCACAGGATAAATCAGGAGGCTCGAACTTCCTGATATATCCAGAGCAACAAAGGGGTATGGACTTCATCATACGCTGGCACTAGGTGCCTTAATATATCCTCTAAACTATATAATTCCAAAAAACGTCTTCTTATACAGTATATATATTTGTAGATATATATAATGCTTCATATGACTATGCTCTCTTCCAGCTCCCGCAGTTCAATAGTGCATGCTTTGTGGAAATGTTCAGCTACCATTTATCAAGTTAGGGGCCTTAGAAAATGTGTATATTTGTACAGGGATAATTTGTACAGCTGTTCATGTACTGTGTGCTGTATAAATAGAAGAAAATTTTAGCTAAAATAAGCACTTGATGCACTTAAATGATGATAAAATAAAAAGTTCTGCAACTCATTAAGATTTTCACCGTTTAGAATCAGCATGAGCAGAATATTGAATTGTTCTTTTTAGGATGTAATTGGCCTTAGGAAGAAAAGTATTGTTTTCTCAGTGCCTCCTAATCAAGTTAACTCAACTGTTTTATTTATTATGTCAAAATTGTAAGTAGCTCCATCTGCAAAATATTAACTCCCCTTTCTCTACATTTGCTCAAGTTCTGCAGAAGCACATTTTGTGCCACTTGTGTTTTGCTGAAAAAACCTACATATTTTTTGTGCTATATGTGAAGGTGAATTCCACTCCTGGTTTTTACCCTAAAAAAATTCAGGCATCTCAATCAGGGCAGTTGGCTGACAACCTTTAATAGAAGTGTGTTTTAACATGTAGTAGTGGCCATGATTAAGGACACATAGTGGTTTTGAAATGCACTGGCATTTGTACTGTTGCAGGTTTCCATTTTTCTAACACCATGATCACTTTTTAATACACTCACCGGCCACTTTATTAGGTACACCTGTCCAACTGCTCGTTAACACTTAATTTCCTAATCAGCCAATCACATGGCCGCAACTCAGTGCATTAGAGCATGTAGACAATGGTCAAGACAATCTCCTGCAGTTCAAACCGAGCATCATTATGGGAAATAAAAGGTGATTAGAGTGCCTTTGAACGTGGCATGGTTGTGGGGCCAGAAGGGCTGGTCTGAGTATTCAGAACTGCTGATCTACTGGATTTTCCCACGCACAACCACTCTCTATGGGTTTACAAGAATGGTCCGAAAAAGAAAAAACACCAGTGAGCGGCATGTTCTGTGGGCGGAAAATTGCGCTGTTGATGCCAAGGTCAAGGAGAATGGGCAGACTGGTCGAGCTGATAGAAAGGCAACAGTGACTCAAATCGCCACCTGTTACAACCAGGTAGGCCAGAAGAGCTCTCTGAAAGCAACGTACATCGAAACTTGTGAGGCGATGGGCTACAGCATCAGAAGACCACACGTGCCAGTCCTTTCAGCTAAGAACCGAAAACTGAGGCTACATTTTGCACAAGCTCATCGAAATTGGACAGTAGAAGTTGGGAAAAACTTGCCTGGTCTGATGAGTCTCTGATTTCTGCTGCGACATTTGGATGGTAGGGTCAGAGTTTGGCGTCAACAACATGAAAGCATGGATCCATCCTGCCTTGTATCAACGGTTTAGGCTGGTGGTGGTGGTGTCATGGTGTGGGGAATATTTTCTTGGCACTGTTTGGGCCCCTTGGTACCAATTGAGCATCATTGCAACGCCACAGCCTACCTGAGTATTGTTGCTGACCATGTCCATCCCTTTATGACCACAATGTACCCAACATCTGATGGCTACTTTCAGCAGTATAATGCGCTATGTCATAAATCTGGAATCATCTCAGACTGATTTCTTGAACATGACAATGATTTCACTGCACTCAAATGGCCTCTACCGTCACCAGATCTCAATCCAATAGAGCATCTTTGGGATGTGGTGGAACGGGAGATTCGCATCATGGATGTGCAGTCGTCAAATCTGCGGCAACTGTGTGATGCCATCATGTCAATATGGACCAAAATCTCTGAGGAATGCTTCCAGCACCTTGTTGTATCTATGCCACGAAGAATTGAGGCAGTTCTGAAGGCAAAAGGGGGTCCAACCCGTTACTAGCATGGTGTACTTAATAAAGTGGCCGGTGAGTGTACATTTTCTATATGTTTCAGAATGGTGAAAGAGTGGCATTTTCAACTTTGGGTGCTATTTTAGGTTACAGGGTTAAATGCTGGGTATAACCGTTATACTTTATAGATCGGTATGGCAGTATGTGGGGATTTTACTGATCATGCATTATGACAAATGATCAGATGCTATATAGCCTTGCGTCTTACAAAGACCCGAGGCTGTCATAGTAACAGATTGTCGCTCCCTGATGAAATCACGGGGAATGACGATCCAAGCCAAGTTAGCGCCGCCCGCCTGCCTCCGGCGTTTTACCGCCATCTCCAAACACCAGCAGCCAACTTGTAACTTATAGATATGTCACACATCGTTAAGAGGTTAAACAATAATTTTCAAATATCATGTCACACAGCTACAATTGCATTGGTTGTTCAGATCCAGTTATTCTCTCTGCAGTGAAAAAAGAAATGGAATATCCACACACCTTCTCACTTTGGTTTAATGCGGTCTGGGCGTTCACACCCAGTTATTTACTTAGAGGATTTAAACCAGACATCCTTCCTTTCACTGTGTTTTAAATTCTGATAATGCGGATAGTCAACATCTCAAGTATAATTTCCTGGCATATGGATTGTCAAAAAGTTAAAGTTCCACCAATGCAGAAAGTCTATATTTCACAGTCTGGAAATACGGGAATGAAAACATTTCAACATAAAGTTCCAAGAATACAAACTTTAAAAAATTCAAGTTAAAGTTGCAGTGATTTCATAAAGCGGGACATGCCATCAGACCTTTAACTCTGTCCATATCACCCAGCCTGAATAGGATCATTACAAATTGAAAGTTATTTAGTAATGCTCCTATTCAGAACTGGATCCTGTGATGTGATAGGCCAAACCTCTCATTT
The DNA here is from genome assembly GCA_019512145.1 of Engystomops pustulosus. NCBI lineage: Eukaryota > Metazoa > Chordata > Amphibia > Anura > Leptodactylidae > Engystomops > Engystomops pustulosus. Next base: position 95,075,872 of record CM033644.1, read on the forward strand.
CTCTCCATTATTTGGGGGATGGAGAGCTGAACTGATGGTGTGGACAGGCTTGGTTATGGTGATAGTGATGCTGTTGGTGGTGGTGGCATCACATAATAGGACAGTGGCATCAGTGGATGGGCCATTGAATCACAGCTAGGAAAATCATTGTACAGCATGAGTGACCCATTACTTGTGGGTGAAATGGCCTTGCTGCTTTGAAGTGGATGAGGGGGATAGAAGGCTCTGCACTTAGAACTGAGGATGAGCATGGTGATGAGCATTGAGACACTGTCTGCCATGTAACTGACAAATGCCTCACCTGCATGTGGCCTATTGGGGCCTACCAGCACATGCTGTAAATCCTAGCGCCTATTTGTATTAGAAGGAACAGGCAGTATTTAAACACATCCCCTCCCTGCAGCACCAACTCCATCACCACCAGAAGCAGCACCATGGGACTTCCCCATCCCTTCTGCTTTCCTTATTATAAAAGACCTACAATACCAAACATTACAGCAAAAGCACTTTTACAATTCAGGTATTAGTGCAGGCTAGTGCACTCTCCATATGCTGTACATTGCCCCCATGACTCGGGTCCTGCTGTAGGAGGCAACCAGGTACATTTTTTAACTTTTGTACAAAAACAGGTATGATTTCTGTAAACTATAAGAACCTATCATCAGTGTGATAAGTCAAAACCTGAAGACAGTTTCCCTTCAAGGATAACATGTTTCAATAAAGTTGTTGAGTAGTAAGATCAGATAGAACAGATGCAAGAAAAAATATGGACTAGCGTTTGTCCACTTTCTTATTGGTTGTGGAGCATCACCATGACTGGGTAGAGGAAGACAAAAGTGAAAGGAGTTTTTAATTGATGCAATTAGTGCTAAATCTAAAATATAATTTTATTATAACCCCCTGCTACAATGTGATGTCTGTTTATCCCTGTTGTTCCTGCAAAGAGAAATTAAAATGTCACTAAATATTAGATTTATTCTTTCTTAAAAACTGACAGACATGTTAATTCAACATGTAATACGATTCAGCAGAAACTTAAAAGCACATTTTATGTTTTGCTTCACTGTTTTTCTTCTAAACTCTATTTGTCTTGGCCACCATCTCAGAATTCTTAAAGTTACATTTAAACATCAACAAATAAAAAACACTCTATTAATTACGCTAGAATCAATGCAATGCTCTCAGCCTTTTGGTATGACTTATAAATGTCAAGCTGGTACTTCACAGTGTATCTGGATTAGAGTACCGTACATACTAACATATCTGTGAACTTGAAACAGTCACAATTCTATCCAAAAGTATAACATAGACCACATTAAAATAAAATGACTATGCTATTCTCTGAAAATAATACTACTCAAAACACTGATACTTTAAGTTAAAACCACTCAAGGTTACAATATATTAAAAGGGTTGTCCAAAATACTTTCTATACAAAAGAATACAGCCCTAATTTAACCCCTTCACGACGGGTCCCGGTGCATGGAGAGGGCTCGCGGGCCGAGCCCTCTCCATAGCCGGTAAGTCTTTGCTGCATATTGCAACAAAGGCTTACCGGTAACACCCGCGATCGGTGCTAGCACGGCGATTGCCGCCGGCAATGCTGCCGGAGTCTTCAGAAAGATGGCGACCCATGGGCGCCGCCATCTTGCCGCGGATCGTCGCTCCCCGATGACCTAAAAATTCAAATCACCCCCCTTTCCCTAGAACTGATATTAATATTAATAAACAGTAAAAATCATAAACACATTAGGTATCGCCGGGTCCGAAAATGTCCGATATATCAAAATATAATAACGTTTTTTCACTGTGTTTAACCCCGTAACGGAAAATAGCGTCCAAAGTAAAAAATGATCAAAAGGTCGCACAGTCCAAAAATGATAGCACTGAAAACGCCATCAAAAGTCGCAAAAAATGACACCACCCACAGCTCTGTACACCAAAGTATGAAAAAGTTATTGCCGCCAGAAGATGGCAAAATCAAAAAAAAAATATTTTGTACAGGAGGTTTTAATTTTTTTTAAATGTATGAAAACATTATAAAACCTATACAAATTTGGTATCCACATAATTGTAGCAACCCAAAGAATAAAGTAGACATGTCATTTGGGGCACACAGTAAAAGCTGTAAAATCCAAGCCCACAAGAAAACGTTGCAAATGTGTTTTTTCACCATTTTCACTGCATTTGGAATTTTTTTCCCGCTTCCCAGTACGCGCCATGGAATATTAAATACTGTCACTAGAAAGTGCAATTTGTTACGCAGAAAATAAGCCATAAAAGAGCTCTTTATGTGGAAAAATAAAAAAGTTATAGATTTTTGAAGGTGGGGAGTGAAAAATGGAAGTGAAAAAACTAAAAAAGGCCAAGTCGTTAAGGGGTTAAATAACAACTGTAAAGTATAAAACCGTTTTCCTAACATTGCACTAAGGTAATTTAACCAAGTCTCTAATTTACTCTCCTTAGCTATCGCAGCCGTTTGTCAGCTAGCAGGGGTTTTAGCTAGCAGGGGTTGCTCTCCTTGCCTTTGTTTGAATTGGTTGGCATGGGAATCCGTATCTGTGTTCTGGAGATGAGAGGAGGGTGGGTGGATCTTGTCAAAATTCCAAATGCGTGAAATTGTGAAAAAACGTTTTCTTGTTGGGCTTGGATTTTACAGCTTTACTGTGTGCCCCACATGCTCCCCTGAAGCAACACGCTCCCATACTCATTAATATCCTCCTGTGGTTTGTGCAACTTTCATAGAGTTATTTGAATATCTGAACGCCACACAATTCATGTATGGCTATTTACACAGTATGTTTCGTATACATTTAGGGCACCCATTAGACTTTAAATGAAACGCGCATCGCGGGCGTGGTGTGGCCGGCTTGTGCCCAATACTGTACTTTGTATATGGGTATGTGGCCCATCTTACTGACTGCAGTGTGGTGGCATCACTTTTTCATACGTTGGGCGTGAGCCGAGCACTGTTTTCAGTGAGATGTGTCACAACAATGTTTGTTATGCCTCACAACCTTGTGTGTATTGTGTGTCTTTGCATATCTGGATGGCTTAGCATAGTGTTATACGATGACGCCATGCTGGCAAGACCTTGTATCACTTGGTAGGAAGTTGGGGGCAACTTCTAGGAACCACGACATGAGGTGGCTGTACCACAATGATCCTAAGTACATTGGCATTTTTAAACGACTGTGTCGAGTGAGACTAGCACGATATAGTACACAATGTTACCGTTTTGGAATTAAAACGCGCCAGTGTACTCGAAACATCGGGGCTGTGACAGCAGAAGATCCGCGGGGCCAGTAGGACCCAGACGTTAAACGCCGAAACTATTATAACCATCAACCAAAAAGTTGCCCCAGTGAAGCTGTGTACGTCACGTTTCTGTACTGCTACTGGTCAGGGTTCCAGTTTCATATGCAATTGCTGGCCAACCTTGCATTAAGTGAACATTTTGACACCATTCTGTAGGAAGCTCGGCACACGAAAAATTAAGATTGCACATTTCCCACATGTCCACATTTTAAATTCAAATGCCCCACTTATTGGGCACCTAATTAGACATAGGATGATTAGGTTACCAGAGCATGGCGAATCATGTCATTTCTGGTCCAAAAAGGGCGGAAAATGGTAGAAAAGGCAATATGGCCAAATTGGAGAAGACATAAAGAAGGAAAAAATAAAATACCTTGCTGTTATTAGTTTGTCTGGCTTTCCCACAATTCCCACAACAATTTATATGATCGATTCAATTTATTCTTAAAAACATGTTTTAATTAAGTTAAAGAATATCAATGCCACATTGTCCACCTTACTGTACATGAGACAGTAAAAAAGATTATAGCACTTTCCCTTTTCTCTCCCAAGATTTTCATTCGTAAACGCAATTAAACGCCCCATAGAACTCCTAAATTGTAAAATCATGTTGCATAAAAAAAATCTTGTGCTCATAAGATTTGCACCGAATGCTGCTGATATATGTGCAGTATCCATTGAGAACACGGAACATTGCTCATCCTCATTTAACCCACCCTCTGTCTCTTTATAATTTAAATTTTATACGCTATATTGTACAAATCAAGTGCTTTATACGTTCATATAGATGAAAAAAATCTTAATATATATTAACGAATTCAACGGCAAGAATAAAGGGAATGGAGAAATTCATCATTCGTGGGAAAGGGCCTTAGGTACCTCACCAACAATTTTGCTAGGGCCTATCCCAGCCCTGGGTGAACATAACGCCGTGGCTGGAGAGGAGGAAGGAGTGAGTGCTGCTCACAACATCCGCCTCCTGCTCTCCATAGAGAAGCCAGCGGCTCTTGGCTTGTGGTGTGTCAAACACCTTGTGCGCACCGCACATTGGACCGTGGGCCGTAGGGTTCATGGAGACTGATATGGCGGGCTGCAATGTCAACCGCATATCGGGTCCCCATTAAGCTCGTGAAGAATGCGCCCTTTACTCCCTTAATATATATAATGTAAGGGCGCCGATAATAAGATAGACCTACCTGTATGGACTCGGCATCTTGACCACACTCTTCATTTTAAACATATTTTCCCATCTGAGTAACAATAACTTGGTAATTTTGTCCAAAGTCTAGGTCCTCAATGTCACATGTTTTTTTCCTGAATGGAGCAAGATGTTCTTTTTCCATCACCCTTCGCTCTTAGCTGACCAACACAAAAAAATTTGCAGTATAATCTTTCAAAGCTCCTGGTGTCAGACTCCCATGACACTTTTGTGTGTTAGACTACATATACGGATTATCTAACGTTTGTGGAACACAGGGAGCTAAAAAAGAAAGATCCATTATAAGAAGTAATACTAAAAGTAGGTTCGTTTCATTATATACCCTACTCAAAGTAGTTTGTATCAAAATATGCAGGCCTAATTATAAACAGGCATAGTCTACAAGATTTTCTGGAGTTACCTAGTATATCTCAGTCATAAGCATAGGTAAGTAAATAGTAGAAGAGGTTATGCGGACTGATTTACTCATCCTGTCTAATATTTAGTTAACATTCCACGAACGTATGGGGCGAACATATATAACCGCTTCGATGTATATACAGTGTATATATATCCACCACCATACCGCATACGGGGCCTCATAACCTACTGTAACAGGAGTGTAGCGGTTGCAGCACATGTGCGGCCAACCGTAACCTTTTCTGTAAGCCGTAGGTAAGTAGGACAATGTTCTATTAACTTACGTAGCTTTCGATTCGGACTGAATAACAGTGCCGGCATGTCCATGGAAGGGGCGGGAGTCAGCAGAGCAGCTCAGCAACTGCTCCTCTGCCCGGCGCCGATGTAAGGCTGAATGGCTTTTCTGCATGTGGTATTGGCCAGTATATGCTAGAACGATCTGACTATCTTAAGGTTAATGTACCTTACCCAGAGGGTCTATAAATAGTGAAAAAAAAAAGGTTCATAACTCCCTGTCCCCGCAATCATGATGTTATAAGAACTCGTTAGACCCCTGCTTTTTGTAGCTCTAATTGTGCTGCGCCAAACAGGTCGGAAAAAACCTAGATTGCCCAAAACGAAAAGATGCAGCAAGGAAAAAACTAACAGTTTCTGCCTTCTCCATCGGAACGTCAATAATTCACTCCTTCACCTTGAGTCTAAGACACACCTAACATAGCAAACTGGCAGGATTTAAAAAACAGCAGTTACGATTCAAATTTATGGGTACACTTTCCAACCCTATATCATTTCCTGAAATAGGGACTTTTTTTATTTGACATAAACCGGTTAGTGGCCAATTATATCTGTCACAGAATGGCGACTTGTAGGGAACAACTGTGTAGGGCGAAAAAGTCTCTTTGGGAAGTCTGTGGACCCTCTGGACCACCTGGGTGGGAGATGTGATGGTCACTAATCCGCAACCCAGGGCCTAAGTGTGAAAACCTGGTCGTCCCAGATCCCACCACAAAGCAGATTGACTTAAAGGTTGGCAGGGTTCCACCAGGTCGTTCCCAGGGTCCACTAGTCCCGTGGTGGCCGTCCAAGGTTATAAGCAGGCACAGTACGTAGGATGCCTTGAGACACCATAAGAGGGTAGGAACGCTGCAGAAACCGCTGGACTGGAATCCTGGAAGGTTACTTTCAGGATGAGGCACGGAGACTGAAGACAACAGTAGCATATGGGAACCCGATGGAGTAACAGGAACAAACTGATGAACACTGGAGACACAGGAGCATATGGGAACGCTGTAGAACAGGACCATCACTGATGAAACCTGGATACACAGGAAGCATATTGGAAAAAAACCCTGGAGAACAGGACCACAGTACTGTATTTGAACGCTGTGCAACAGTAACACATGATCTTATGGGAACGGTGTCCTGAATACAGGAAACACAGGAGGAAACACTCTCTGGAGACACAGAACTATGGGCACGATGGAGAGAGGACCCCACAGGAGTGTATGGGAACAGCTGAAGGCAGGAACACAGTAGCTCTGGGAATCTGGTAATAGCTTTTCTCTCAGTCGCTCAGAACGGCGCCCAGTGCAGAGCTGGTCTGTTAAAGTCCTAGGAGATCCTAGGAGAAGATCCGGCGGGGTGAAAAGGAGTGCCGAGTTTAAGGCTGGAGCCTTATTATCCACACCAGGAGCGGACCTGGCCCTTAAGGACAGGACGAAGCCTAGCAGCGGAGTAGCGCAACTCCTTCGGTGGAACAGCCCGGCATGCGGCCTGGACGGGAACCTAGTCAGTTGCAGGTATCCTGGAATGGTAGTACGGGCTGAGGGACAAAGCACCAGATGGGAAGGGTGAACGGCCGTGAACAATCATTGTTTTGATCAAGCAGATTCTGCATGCCCTTAAGAGCACATATTGAACATATTTGTCCATGCAACTCTATAGATATCTATTACAGCTGTATTGCACGAATCGTATGCAGCAAGCACATGCAACTGAAAACTGTATATTTTATTAGTTTTCCATAGACTTCTATTTTTGGTTATACGGAATGAACTAAATGAGAATATCGGAGCATGTTTTATATATTTTAATATGGTTTTGCTCTGGTTTGAACTGATGGGGCCATGTGCCTAAGAGGTATACACGTCCGTTTTCCATAAACTTGTGTGAATAATGCTGGTAAGGTAAGGTGGAAGTGATACTAAACTAAGAGTGGAATTGATACTAAAACTGTAGTAAATCTCTACTTTACCTGTTGTAACTATCCAAGACACTTGGGTATGCTGTTGCAAGTGATTTGATGCTATGAAATTGTGTCCACATATACACTGTCCACCCTGAGATCACTGACATCACAAGTTTGTTACTCGAGATTGGCATTTGCACTCACCTTATTCCACGGTCACAAGTACAGATATATGTTTGCTCTCCCTTGCTCTTGCTTATGTTGGCTGCTGTCCCAGAATCTGTTGCTGGGCTGCTCCCGGTGCCGGATTCCATAGTAAAGAGTTGCTGTACTTTTTCCACAAAGAACTCCTCCCATTAGGTCACATAATACATGGGCTAAGCAGAACTTGAACGACCCCAACATTATTGTTCAAAGTGTATTCAAACCAGTATCACCTACAGACAATCACCAGTCTGGAACCTTCACAATCTAAACTACTTTGCATTTAAGGATAATTCTCTCTCTATTTACCATACACAAGGCAGTCGACAGCACGGTATAGCTCCACAAAAAACAGGCAGTAGCGCTCCACTAAACCTATTGCATGGTGCTTATGATGAGGGAGCACATCACATGATGTTTTGGGTGAACCCCCCCCTTACTCATTGCCAATACATGTCAGACATGCAAAACATCCATATGGTTGGCTAGGCAGTGAAAGAGGTGGCAGTAAATAACAACTTTGGAGTATACCTAATCCAACTGTCTAATAACTAGTGTAGAGACGGGAGAGTCCTTCTTCCACGTTTCCAGTGCGCAGAGAAGGAGAGCTTTCGGTGAGCTGACAAAGGGACAGAAGAGCACGTAGGAGGAGAAGAGGGAGGGTTGGAATGTGGAGAAGGGAGGGGGCGGCTCCCGTCCTCATATCCCGAGCATAGGGCTGTTTCAGTTTTGAAATTGCACCTTCCCACGCTTCCCCCGGGACACTGCTCCGATCTAAATTCTATGATTAACCACTCCCCAATTCTCAGCCCTGTTACTCTGATGCTTGAACACTTAGAGATATTTGCCCTTTTTACATCTGTCACTGAATATGTGAAGGCATTAGGCTATCAGCAGAATCACATGGTGTGGCTAACCCACAGCCAGTATGCAATCACGAACAGTAGATGAAAACTAATAAACATACTTTCCCCATATTTGTCTTTAAAACTGCAGTAAAATGCTAGATTTTAAAAACCCCCCCCCCCAAAATTGCGATAATAGAATCTACAGGCATGCAATCATCCTAACAATTCTTAGAAAAATACTCTAGAAAAAAAGCAGCTAGGATACACAGTGCCGCCAATCAAGTAGTGGTTCTGCCAGTATACAAATTAATGCTACTGCCCCTACCTGTGTGGGTGGTTGTGCAAAATGAATGACTGAAACACTATATAGGCAGAATTTTTTCTCGGAGCCGGTGTAGTAGAGGCAGTAAAGAAAAATGATAGAGACTGATATTATGACAAGAATAGCGGACATTCCTCGACTCACTGAGGCTTTGGACTTAAATCGATTGATATGAAGGATATGTTTTTTTTGGTATGGATATGTTTATATTTGCGGAATTCTCACCTACCACACCATGTGAGGGCCATGAGGGGCCGCAGATTGCCAGCCCGGAACTGTACATTCTAAGTCCCTTGCAGGCTAGCTTTCTCAAAATCCTTTAATGCTTGCAGGTTTCCACAAACTATAGCCTAAGGTTGCCCACTTCCATGATGACCCATTGTCGGGTCAAGGTGCAACCCGCTGTGTACTCCCCATGCCCCTTGAGCCCGCCGCCAACACTTACCTCCCTGTTCACCAACCAGTCCTCTCGATCGAGAACGCCGCCATGAGCACGCAGGAGGCAAATGAACACAGCTACATTCCTAGAAAGCGTGCAAATACTAGTCATATGTAGGAAGTGAATCAGACCTTGAAGGATAGGCGCCTATAATATTATAATGCCCAGGAAGTCCATCGGAAGTCTATTAATCCACCACAGTTAAACAAATGTATCTAAGTACTAATAGTTGTGTTAGCCTTGAATGACTATGATGGATTCAATGAAGTACTAAATTGCCTGGTACTGGTCTCTTTAAAAGCATGCTATAAATGGATACAGATTATCCTCAAAACCACTTATACTGCACAATTAGTTTTTTCTTACCAAATATAGCAGTATAAACTACTACACAACCACTTTACTGCGTTGATACTACATTGCAAATATAAGTTAACATTTTAATTCACAACCTTTATGGACTTAGTGAAATAGTTTGTTACTTTATAACGAAATGTTTTGGGTCTAACGATTTTACAGTTCTTCATTGTTTTATTAGGCAAATTACCGTAGATCAATATACATTACAAAATGCAAAGAAGTATTTTTATGCCACTGTAGAAAATATGTGATGAATATGAATAACTTTTTTACATGTTAAACTAAAACACAGCAATATGCTGTCTGCCCGATCTGTAATCCTCTAGGAGGTTTGCCTGCCACTCTGTAGGCTATCTTGAGTAAGTTGTTTCGAAACGTTAAGCTTAGATTATCATGCAGTAAAATTTTGAAAGCGTTGCACTATTACCAAGGTACAAAACTTTAAGGTATATCAAATGAATATTGTAGTGTTCTGGAGATGTTCATCGTTTTACACCTATAATTAGCCCAGAAAGAGCACCATTTAGAATATAAAGTTATTTCCGTCAGTAGCCTTACTGAAAACGGATGTCCAGTGAAATGCATATTTCTAGTAAAGATGCCAGCTGGTTGGTGAAATTTGGTTGACGGTTTATCGAATTTTAATGACAAAATTGTTCAGATCAGACTTCGAAGCGATGGCAATGCGAAATTTGCCAACACAAACCCCATAAGTACAATAGGGCTCCGAATTTTTAACACCGACAAAGGACTGGTATGCTGCTGTTAATTGTAAAATTGGTATAGTAAGGGCTAGGAGGCTGAAATAGCAGGATAACAGGCGCCTTTGCCTGCCACAATGCGTCTTAGCCGAAACTAGTACTTAAAAATAATATAACATAAAAATAAATAATAAATAACTGTGATATCTGCCCGCCAGAAGTGATGTGATGTTGCACCCGAACCAACACATGCAATAGTCAGAGGAAACAGCTAGCAATAGACAGTGAAGTGCAGCTAGACATTTAGTAACTGCATTCAATGTCAAGTAAAGTCCTACATGTGCATACCCCCCTCTGCTCCTCGTTTTCCACTTGCACTATACTAGCAAAATAACTTCAGAGATTGTATGCTTTTTGTATACAAGGTTCTGGAACCCTCAACCTATGCATATTATAAATATTACTGTAGGATTGGAATTCATCAAGCACAGAGACAAAAATATTGATTATGACATACTGCGACATACCGTATGCTACTGGAACACTGGTTATGCGTTCAACTGTGCATGTTTACCATCATGGAATAGATATGTTACCTTAAGACATGTGAGGCGATGGTCCATGTAGGCCACAATGATAAGGTCGGCACTATTGTTTAAGACCTATTTTCTTCTACTTAAACATGCATGATTTATTTGCCATGTAGTATGGCAGCACTGCCTTCATCAATACGATGCCACCATACTCATGAGATAATCACATTCATTACACTTAGGCATTGGCGTTTTCTTCTCCGGTGGTCATAATTTATATATTTATGTACTTACACCAATACAGGTGGTCAGTAATTAACCTAAATGGTTAGACACTTAGTTTTTGGCAGTGTATAATATTCTGATGATCTTTATCCCCTTGCGGCATTAGTCAGTCATGTCTCTTGTACTGCACCATCCGTAGCCACCTAATGTTTTATGCTACCTTTGTATCTTATAGTGCCTCTTTGGCACACTTATACAACTCAGTGGTCATTGTTAGAAGATATTGCGACTTTATTGGCACTCCGTCTAATTACGTTGCGGACAATTGCTGGCAGGTAAGCAAGAGCATAAGATATCAGGGTTCGGTTAAGATTGCAGTGCAATCAGGAGAGGACTAGAATGGTCTTTTTTTTTTGCGCGCGGATGCGCCGAGATTTTGATAGGCTCGCAGGAGAGTTCCAGCCCCAATGTTTGCCGCACCTCCACAAGTGTCTACATTCAACAGACGCCAGCGCAGTTAGGATGGCGCCAGGAGATGCTCCTCGCGACTCATAAGGTAGACATCCACGGTTGTAAGAGGAGCACTACCCACTGAGTGAAGTCACAATCAGGGTCGACGAGAACTGCCGTGGGGAGGACGGGGTTGCCTCAGCCACAGCTGCTGTGACCTAGCATTCCATCCTCCCACTAGCGATATCACGATATAGCAACCTTCACTACTTGGCTCTCGCTGTGTATCTAACGTTATGGCGGTACCCCCTGCTTCCTTGCCTTATATTCTGGTTCGAGATTGATTAATTTTTCTGAAGATATTCCAAGCACTATTCCAATCTTGCTCCGTTTTTGAGGTATCTGGATCGACAATACGATGGACTTTTCAGGATAGAATTTAGGTTGGTTATAGGAGGCTTAACCCTTTCTTTTTGTGAGGTATTAGCGTCCACATATTTGTAGAACGTGCCACCTGTGGTCGTATGTGGCGAATACTGTTACAGCGCTCTGACCACTAGATGTATATATGTTGTATCTGTACACTTTCTTGTTAAATGTTTTTAAATCCATAGCATGTAGGATACTATTTTCGGTATTAGTTGTGAATATGTAATAAAGCTTATATCGTTTTTGACACACTTGTTCTTTCCGTTTTTTGAGAATATGAAATATAGAAACAACAGGTTTACAATTATGAACATTTTGGCTATGGCCTACTTAAACACCAACCAATAACTGCGTATTCTAGTCTCCATGCATGCCTCTCACCACTTATGCATGTGCGCCCCAAATTGATAGGGAAAACATATATATATCCTTAAGCTACGGGTCATTTGAGACTGTGAGGCACCTTGTTGAGACTGTTGATCGAAACTTGTTGTACAATATTGTTAGATGTTAAGATGCACAAAAGTAACTGCTAACCAGACTGGGATAAAGACAAGTCTTAAAAACTACAATAATTTTAGGTTATCAGTGGTGGCAATGCAAAGATCAAACTGACAGTGGAAAAACAAGAGCTGGATGGATAGGGAGTAAGCGTACCGAGTAGTAAAAAACTAGGATAAGGCCTGGTATAATGCCTATTATGATGTAAACTGTATATTACAATGCCTTGACATAAGCTATGTTATATTTAGTGTTTGTGATTCAATGTGATAAAACCCAATAAATAGGGATATGAAGCATAAAAAAATGTATGTGCGTAGCTTGTCCCACAATTATTATATTTCAAGCCGCATAACTAGATCTAGGCCCCGCACCACACAACAGGTCTTGTGAGAAGAGAAGGCGTGAACCCACTATGAAATGCATATTAGTCACATAGTTGCAAAACAGCACCCTGATATATTACAGTAAAATGTGGGCAGGGATGTTATCTGGTAACTATCCACTGGTTAAGGCCCAGATTGCTCTGGCTCATTGCTTCCACACCAAGCGATTTGCAGACATTACTCGCTACCTACACGTGCATTATCCTCCTGACTACCACTTACAATTCTCCGGCCTACATAAATCAATCCAGCATCATCCTACGATGATGCTCTGATGGAGTCCCAGTCAGGTGCCGTGCATTTATATCTACTTGTTATACATACAGACAAGAGACGCAATTATATATTCCAAAGTTGATGAGGCTAAATAGGAGAAATGGAAAAAGATCCTCTGATGTGCAAGGGACTTCGTCCTAGGCGGAGGTTCAAGCTTTAATAGCAACAGCTGATGGATACCTCTCTATAAACCTCAATAAGCTAGAAATGAGCCCATTCAACGGTTTCCTTTCATGTTGGTAAGTATGTATCATATTCTATATTGATTACTATTAATATCATGTTTTCCCATTTATTGGCGATATACGGCTACAGTATGCCAGGGTAAGAGTGTACTATGGCTTATAGATGTGTTTGATTTTCTGCATCAGGAGCTCATAGTTTTAATATTGTTTGTTGTGACTCGCGAGAAGCTCCAGGAGGACTGAATTCTATACAGCAATTTGCCGTCATGTAAAACATTAAGCCATACAACTATGATAGATCAATGTGACTAACAGTTAAAATATTGATATAATCTCCTGCCCAAGGTAAAAGAATGATGAACAAAAAAAATGTTATTGACTTTGCATTGTGAAAGACTAGTAGGCAGTGCGATTTAGATGCAATGGGCTATACATACGCTCGCGCTCGTGCCACGCAGCGTTGATAGCCCCCACGCCGGCATGTTCCTAGCCGCATACATCAAGAGGTTCTGCCTCTTGATGTATCGAGGGCAAGCAGCTTCGCCCAGCATTATCCGTTTTTAGAAAAAACGCAGCGCGCGACTTTTCACATATGAAAAGTCCGCCGCAGCCAGCGAGGTGCGCAGGCGCTGGGAAAGAGTAAGGCTCCCCGCGGATAATGCGGCAAATATAATCGCACACAGCAGCCCATTATTATAAATATCCCCAAATGCCTCTGCGTAATTAGGTCATGAATTATCAAAGATCTAAGTGTTTTCTGGGCGGCAATTTTCTAAACGCTGCTCCTTTTATCTACTCTCGCAGATGATGGTATTTATCTATAATATGTAAGTGCCTCTTCGGATACCAATATAGGAAAATATTCATTACTATTAGAGATATGTTTTTAATGCACGATTAAAGGAGTCATCCCATCTGCATTTAATTATTAATTATTTGCCATAATGTAAGAGTCTCGCAATGGATGAAATTAAAAAAGTATTCGTGTGTGAAAGCACTAATTTCCATAAATGCTAGCCATGTGGCCTCCCTATGAAACAAGATGGCTTCTCGGATCGACCACATCAAATTTATTTTTTACGCTAAGTGGCCAGACATGCACTATGGAAGTCCTGCGCTATGACCAAACTGCACATTCAGCACTCATTTATTTTTTTATTATATTTATTTTTAACATTTCTATAAGATTACAAAAAACATTTAATCAAAAAAGCTAGGTATATCACAAGCTATCACACAGTGTTAAATAACCTTATCAGTCCATAGAATATGCCTATACGTCTCAATAATCCACTTTATATTATTGATATCTGAAATCTAATAATAAGAAATAACCATACACTTTCACTTATACAGCTCGTTTATACACCTAACGTACAACAATAAATTTGATATCCATAGCTCGCCTAGTCATTTTATCCTCAGATTTCATCTTAGCCGCTGCCCCATTCACACTACCGCCACAAGGGAGGACGTAGTAGACGCGCCGCCGTAATATACGGGCCGAAGTACCGTCCCCATAGACGCAGCCAATGCGGCGCACGGACGCCCTAATGCGGGAGACCGTGTAAGGTCATGTTTTGTGCCCAAGCACACGATTAGCCAGGCACCGCATACTGCTCCGTTTGCCGCCGTGTGAAAAAATCAATAGAGACATGTCCTATTTATCTCAGCGGCATTACGCACCGCCTTGGTAAGCCATATACCTATGGAGAGGGGCCGTGAGGGGATGGTGTGAGCAGCGCACTCCCCTCATCCTCTCCGCGAAAATGCTGCCGTACGCCTGCCCGCCGCGCTACGACGTACGGCGGCGCACAGGTGTGACTGAAATCAGCCTACTCCTTCTTTACCTCCTATCTATTCCTTTCGGCTCCTCCCCACCCCTCCTAGTACAGCTGGAGAAAAAAAAAAATAAAATAAAGCAAATTAAATAAATTTAAAAAAAATTATACCATACTCATACATATATAATATTGCTCCGCACATATGTTACTACTAAATATTGATCGTGTAGCATCTTTTTTGCACCATTTCCTAATTATGTATATTCATTTTTTGCATACAATTTATTCTATCTATGTCTCTTTTGACATTCTGCCAGCGATGAGTCTTTAGGGGGGATATATATCAATTATAAATCAGTTACAAGGAGCCACGATAGTGCCCCCCCCCCCCCATCCAACCATATATAACAATGAATGCGAAGTGTCATCGTGAAGTACCGAGCGATTTCACACATATTTACCAGACACAACGACATATGAGTAGCTGTCTTAGGAACGACAGTCCTAGATACACAGACTTACCTCTTTATGGTATATCTCCAGAATCTACAGCTACCCACATACAGTACTCACATGCTGTGAGGCAAATCTATGCATCTTGTATCTGCGAAGTCGCCCTGTTATTACAAACGCATTGATCATGAGCGGAGCATATTTACAATCTATATATTATTGTAGAACTGAATCAGACTAGGATTGCTTTATGAGCAGACAATGCTCATGTGAATTTAGGAATGGATGTTCATCCAATTTGATCCGATAGCACTCCAAATATCTCTTCCTCCATCTGTTACTTATAGTGATGTCGGCGTTCCCTTATATCCTAATTTATAATACAATATATATATTTTGATAATATATTTTCCCCCCTCTACTTTTCCCCAAAATTCTAGTATATTGTGATTCCCTATCTTATTAATACTTGCTTATCCTCTAACTCCTTATTCTATGTGCCCTAATTGAACAAAAGAAAATAGTTGGTCTTTGTCTCATCAATATATATAATTCTATTCCTGTGTCAAGGATATTATATTGCCACATACATTACAAACATCTGTGAAAGTAAATTAGAGATATACATATGATGCGTCCCAAAAAGTGCTCCCGTGAAATTCTCTAATCCTTTAATTAGTTTGCCAGAATGGTGAAATTGGTGCTATTCATATGTCATAATTTTTTTAATCCATTCCCAAATGCATAATTGGTAAACTTCTTAAGTGCGAGATTGATTCAAACGAAGCCTGATCTAATAAAAACTATTCATTTCATATTGTCTATTCCAATATGGTGCATATTCACCCAATAACTAATTCAGCAGACTCCACCACAAATATTGTAATACATTGCGATATGAAATACAAAAAATTATTAGGTAGAGAACCATCCCTCCCCTACCCTTGTTGTTAAAATACTTCAGATTAATTTCTATACCCTCTCCTCCCCATATAAGATCATTCATTAACCTCTCAAGAATTGAAGGATAGTATCTCTGTATCCAAGATAGGAGTAATCTGTAATAATATTACAGGCAACTGGGGAATGAATAATATCTTTATAAGCACCATGCCATATCTATCTACATGTTGACAAGTGCATAATTTTATCCATCTAGCCAATTTTTTCACTCACCGATGTATTACGGAGAACACAGATTTGCCCAGTTCAGACAATCATTACCACAAGGACTGGCTGTGATGCCAGGTTATTGCAGAACTCTCGACATTTCATATACATCCTTTGTGCTTTGTGACAATCACTTACCAGCAGACGCAGAAAAGGCGGTGAGCAGTATCCAAGAGTTGGTCTTGTTTCTAAAGGGACCATATTGACTAGAATTTCTGAGAATTATATTCACACAGACGAACATTTTCGCTAATACATTGCATACCTATGTATACATATCGCGGGAAGCTAAAGAAATAGAATGTGAATTCCGAAAACAAGAATATCCCTTTTAACTAATGCCAGAATAGTCCATGATAATTGTGGCCATGATAACACTGAAAGGGAAAGGCCCACGAAACAGATGTCAGGTGTTGAGAAAAGACTTGAGCATCATAATGTCGAATCGGATCTAGTCAAACAGTGACGGACTACAGGGCTGCCACGCCACAAAGGCCATGGGATGGCCTGGAGAAACCAATTAATGCTCTCCTCCTTTGCGCCTATTATCTCCATTGCTGTACATTGCCCCTTGGAAAGGCCCCCACCTCGCACAACTCCTTGTCGATTAGCCCCCATAGAAACACCCACCTGCCCAGAAGTTGAAAGCTATGCTCCCTACAGACTCAACATAACAGACACATAACTATAGCTTAGCTATACTACACCATCCAAAATGTCTGATATAATAATAATAAAATGTAATTATAATATTTCAACTTTCACTTTAGCAATGCGAAAAAAGTTGGCGTTTTTGCACCATATTCCACCATGAGTGTTTAATATTAATAAAAGATAACTCATATATTCTCTCAAACATCTTATGTAAAATACCTCTCAGCTTCTCATGAAGTGAGACAGTACTTCCCCCCCATGGTTGTGACATCAGCTAAGGTCAGTGAGGCAGCACCAATTAGGGCCCAAACATCCCAGAAAAATCAGATATAGCACAGAGACACTGCTATGATTAGGAATCTCAATCATACAGTAAGCTACATACCACAAAGAGAAAAAGATATGAAACCCCTTAGCACGCTCCGCGACGTAGCTGTTACTGCGACAGCCTTCCGCCGGATTAGCGCTCAGCGCAGTAAGTACAGCTAAGCGCCGAGACCAGATGCCGGTTCAGCGGCGCATAGCTAGCCGAACCGGCATCCGTTAGCCGCGGCGCGATTCAGCCGGTAATTCACCTCTGACATCCCCGGCTAACACACGCGAGGTCGGATTTGGGCCTCCGATCGCGGGTGTTACCCGGTTAAATGCCGCGCGTCACGCCGAACGCTGCATTTAACTATGCGCTTAGGGGGTATTTATCCTCACGGATCGGCCCCCAGCACACGTTTTCGGAGGGGGCGAATCGACATATTGTTTTGGATCCTCTTGGGCCGTCCGATCCGGACACCCCAGAGAAGCATGAGCGCGGTATACCTTTAAGATGGCCGTCCTAGTGACGTCTCATCTTAAAGGCCAAAGTGTCAGCCTATGCATCTGCATAGCGACTTAGGTGCCCATGACATAATACCTGCAACTACCTTAGTTATTGCAGAGTATTATCAAGAACAAGCCAATCAGATGATTGCTTGTTCACTATTCCATAGGTGGATCATGTAAAAAATGTACAAAATAATGTTGTCAATAAAAAATTACTGTCTAAATCACTAAAATGACGCATAGACCCTCAAAACATATAAAGAGTAATTCATAACGACCTAAAAACAGTCTAAATCATGACACAAACCCCACATAATATAGTATCACCGCGGCTCCCGTATACAATCCGTAGAAAAACTTAAACAACTATTGACCCATATGATGAACCCGTAAAAAAACGTCAAAAACCCGCCAAAAATTATGATTTTTACCGTATGAATACCCACTATCAAAAATTGACAATTAAAGAAGTGATCACAAAAACATATGTACTCCAGAATGATTACGTTGCGAAAGAAAACATGGCCACAAAAACAAGCTATCTAACAGATCTGACTATGCCAAAACGTCCACTAACAATGTTATGCACTTGAAGACAGCGATGCTAAAAATGATAGGATTTATCCCCACCTTAGGGTTTTATTAAGCCAAGATTTAGAAAAATAGAAAGAAATTCATGTGCCCGCCGTATCCCCGCTATCTTATCTGACACCATAGAACATATAGAATAAAAGGATAACATGATTAATTAAAGGCCTCTACGCGTGCACACGCGATAGAAAAACAAAAAGTAAAATATCCAGGCTACAGCAATTGATGCTTTCTCTACTCATAGACCTCAAAAAAAGTATCCTAATTCACAATAGATGATAACACCCCAAAATGGTAACACTGCGAAAGAAGACATCTCATCGCCCCCAAAAAAATGCTGGGCTGTCCACATGGCTCGAATAACGCAGAAAAAAAGCGAAGCATTTTATAGACCTTCCAAAGGGCCAATGAGCGCGAAAATTTAAATCTGCACAGATAGCAGAGTGCGCTCCTTCCGTGCTGACGCCTCGCCTAGTGCCCCATACCTAACACAAGGTAACAGCCACTGTGGGGTGTCGCCTGCATCAGGGAAATTGCTAAGAACAAATGCTTATGTGAGTTCTCTCTTTTTATCTTTGGATAAGGTGTAAATTAAGCGGCTAAAATGAACGTTATAACCGACGAAATTTGACCATTCTAAATTTCACGCCCATTTTGATCAATTACTATGAAGATCTCAAGGGTTAACAATTGGGGGAAGTGGCGGTCTGATAGTTGTGGTGGGGGTGTGCAGATGGGAAAAAGCGGCGTGCTATATAGGGGGGCTTTGGTTGCCTAATATAGTAAAAATGGATTGCAAACAGTGATGATCCCCGAAAAAATCAATGCCGAAATACGAAAAATCGCTATTCGATTTCTAGGCCGCTGGACGTCAAAATAAATATCCAACATTTCAAAATTATGAAACTGAAAAGTAGACAATGGGATGTTGTGTGCCTGCAAGTTTAGTGAGGTCCGTAAATCTATCTGCCTGAAAACCGTGATTTAAATTATCGAAAATGGCAAATTTTTCTAAATTCATCATTTTTTTTCTTTTTTTTTGAAATAACGCAAACTTTATCAAGCCAAAGCATTACCACTTAAAGAAAGTAACAACATGTGGGGAAAAACAATCTCAGAATCGCTTTGATAAGTAACAGTGTTTAAAAAGTTAGTTACCACAGCAGAAGAAACACTGCGGTCAAATTCAAGAAAAAGTTGACCGCAGCTTAACCATGCAAAGCAGGCCTCGTTCCTTCAACTGGTTAAAACACGGTTCCAACACTACCATAAAACACCTACATAGATTAAAAAATATAACACATGGCAATCCATACTAAGTGTACAGTGTATTTGCCATTATTTCTAGATGAAGCTGCCCCTTATCTGACAGACCAACCCTTTCCGTGCATAAGAGACGCTTAAAGAGGTGCAACTGTATATACAACTGCTACGCTATCTGCTGCAGGACATAATGACAGTCCATTATACTGTATGCCGCGCCGCAGCCCTGAGCCTGTGTCTTATTTGTGCTTCCATCTCCACAGATATCAAATTCTGCCTGCTTTCAACACAACAACTCTTGCGTACATACCATTCCTGGTAAAAAAAAAAAAAAACGATTCTTCATTTCTGGCGATGATTTTTTTTACATGCTACGAAAACTGTGAGGACGATTTTCTCCTGCCACCTAGCAGCCACAGAATGTCTCTAGCCTAGCCCATTCCTTTCCTGCTTCCCAGTACGCGCCATGGAATATTAAATACCGTCACTAAAAAGTGCAATTTATTACACAGAAAATAAGTCATAAAAGAGCTCTTTATGTGGAAAAATAAAAAAGTTATAGATTTCTGAAGGTGGGGAGTGAAAAATGGAAGTGAAAAAACTAAAAAAGGCCAAGTCGTTAAGGGGTTAAATAGCAACTGTAAAGTATAAAACCGTTTTCCTAACATTGCACTAAGGTAATTTAACCAAGTCTCTAATTTACTCTCATTAGCTATCGCAGCCGTTTGTCAGCTAGCAGGGGTTTTAGCTAGCAGGGGTTGCTCTCCTTGCCTTTGTTTGAATTGGTTGGCATGGGAATCCGTATCTGTGTTCTGGAGATGAGAGGAGGGTGGGTGGATCTTGTCAGAAGGGGCACTAGGAGACATTCTGTGGCTGCTAGGTGCAGGAGAAAATCAGTCCTCACAGTTTCTAGTAGCATGTAAAAAAAATCCCATTACAAGGAGAACGTTTTTTTTTTTTTTTACCAGGAATGGTATGTAGCAGAGTTGGTTGTGTTTGAAAGCAGCAGAATTGTGTATCTGTGGAAGATTGAAAGCACAAATAAAGACAGAGCTCAGGCTCCCCATCAGTTATAATGAATGTCATTAGATCCTGCACACATAGCACAGTGTATATACAGTGCAACCTCTTTGAGCAGATCTCTTTGCACAGGAAAGGGTTGGTCTGCAGATAAGGGGCAGCTTCCATCTAGAATAATGTATGCTGCAAGTCTTTTCTCAAACCACTGACATCTGTTCGGTGGGGCATTCCCTGTCAGTGTTATCATGGCGAGCAACAATAATCAGGAACATATTTCTGACATATTTAAAGGGATATTCTTGTTTCTGAATTCACATTCTATTTCATTAATCTGCCATATGTATACATTTCTTCAATTAGAAGTTATTACAAAAAATGTTCCTGTGTGAAGATAATTTCTCATAAATGTTGTGTCAGTCTGTTCCCATACCCTGTGTTACTTTAATTTTACAACAATTAGGGCGTTACAGTAATCTTGTTCAGACCCTGTATTTGTTATAGGTAATGATAATATATATAAAAACAAACAAAATCTTTATTTTGTGTAACTGCTGCATATGATAGAAATGAACTGCTGATGTATTACTGAACCCTGTAATGGGAAACAGCATCAAAAGTAACAACGTTTCGACGTTTCGCAACTCCGTTGAATTTTGAATAAAAAGTGGTCAAAAGATTGTACAGTCCCCAAAACATCATTTCTCCATGCAAAAAAAAGACATCTTACACAGCTCCGTAAAAAGCTATTGGCATCAGAATATGGAAAAACTTTGAAAAAAATTGATATACAAAGATTAAAACTTTTACATCAATTTTACATCAATTTGGAATATCAGTAATTGAAGCGACCCAAAGAATAAAGTAGAGGGGTCGTTGAAACGATCAGTGAAAGCTGTAAAAACAGAACCAACAAAAAAATGGTTCAAATTAGAGATGAGCGAGCACTAAAATGCTCGGGTGCTCGTTATTCGAGACGAACTTTTCCAGATGCTCGAGTGCTCGTCTCGAATAACGAGCACCCGAGCATTTTAGTACTCTACTCTTTATGCTTTTGAGACACACACAGCACTGATCACTAGTCATTTGTTGGTCATAGAGAGGAATGGACGCCGGCAGTGACTGGGTCATTTATAAGAGAGCTGGTGCAATGAGGAGCTGGCTGCAGGGAGCTTAAGGAGGTGAGTAGTTTTTTATGTGACTACCTATCTACTGGGGGGACCTGTGCTGTGGCTACCTACCTACTGGGGGGGGAGGCATGTGCCAAAGCTACCTACCTACTGGGGGGCATGTGCATATTATATAGCTCTTACAGAATTACCTTTTAAAATATGTGGTTCTGTCTGCCAAATAACTTCCCAGCCCCTGCATTAAAGCCTAGCAAGTGAAAGTCTATGGTTGTCCATTTGAAGTTTGTGATGACTGTGCTCAATATATGAAATGAAGTGCTATATGGCTAAGAAGATCATTTTCATATCTTACATGTTAAAATGCCTGAATTAATAAAGGAAATAATATAGCCAATCTGTTCTCGAAAAATATTATTGGAAATCTCCAACCTTTTTTAATGGAAAGCAGATTTTATAGTTTATGGCATTCAATTTGCCAATACCTCGGTGCCGATCCTGAACTGGAAAATCAGGTCCGCTCATCTCTACTCTTAACCCCTTTGTGATTGCCCATACAGATTTCTCCGTCGGTCTCTAAGGGGACTTAGACTAGGCCGACGCCTATCTCCATTGACCTAACCCAGTGATGGGCAACCTTTTGAGCTTGGTGTGTCAAAATTCGCCAAAAAACCAAGCATAACTCGGGTGGTGTGTCACCTTGAGAAAATGTCGGGAAGGGGTTAAAGTATTTAAGTTTATATTTATTTGAAGGGATTTTCCCACAAACGAAAATTCTCAAATCTGAATCCCCTATTGATATTTACACAATAAAGATAATTTTAACCCCTTACTTTACAATTTTACTCAGTTTTATTGCTTTTTTAGCTACTATAACTCCCTAGGTTAGTTCAAAATCCCAGGGTGTGGGCATGGACTCTCTAAGCAGACACATTACGATTAGAGATGAGCGAGCACTAAAATGCTCGGGTACTCGTTATTCGAGACGAACTTTTCCCGATGCTCGAGTGCTCGTCTCGAATAACAAACCCCATTGAAGTCAATGGGAGACTCGAGCATTTTTCAAGGGGACCAAGGCTCTGCACAGGGAAGCTTGGCCAAACACCTGGGAACCTCAGAAAAGGATGGAAACACCACGGAAATGGACAGGAAACAGCAGGGGCAGCATGCATGGATGCCTCTGAGGCTGCTTAATCGCACCATTATGCCAAAATTATGGGCAACAGCATGGCCATGACAGAGTGACAGAATGAAGCTAGATAGCATCTAAAACATGCAATAATTGACGCTGACACTAAAGGGGACGGCATGCAGAGGCAGCGGCAGCAGGCTAGAGAGTGGCATGGCGACATACCCTAAATGGACTCAGGCTTCAAACCAATGGGTGGCAGAGAGGAACCAAAGGAGGTGAGCAAGAAGCGCTCAAATAATATCGGTACATGATAAAAGTTTGCCAGTATATTTTGTGGATTACACAGCAGGGTGGCGACAAAGTTAACATGGAAGCCATGAAAACAACCCAAAATTCTGCCTGACACAGCTCGTTTGATAAGGGGACCATGTATGGAGGCAGTGAACTAGTAGTAGATTAAAGGTGCTGCAGTTAAAACTATGTTAGTTGGATCTTGGCATGGAGCTGGCGCTCCGCTGCCAGGCGAGCTTTCGCCAATCCAAGCCCCTGTCTCTAGGCTACTCCCCAAACAGCACTTCTAAGAACCTTTTGTATAAGATCAAGTGTAGTAGCGTTCTTATAAGTTTAGGATATGCCGGGTGAGGGGAATGTAAACAGATGCGCAAGAAGCGCTGAAATAATATCCCTAAATGGTAAAAGTTTGCCAGTATATTTTGTGGATAACACAGCAGGGTGGCGACAAAGTTAACAACTTTGATGTGGAATCCATGAAAACAACCCAAATTTCTGCCTGACACACCTCGTTTGATAAAGGGACGATGTATGGAGGCAGCTATATGGACGACTTTTGGAGGTAGCAATGGAGACAACGTGTGGAGGCTGCTATGGAGACAATTTAATTTGGATAGTGCCTGTATGTGGCAGTCCCAAACATTTTTCAAACCAGAGGAGCAGGTAGGTGGCCCTCCAGTAAAATGGAATAGATTGAGTGCCTGTATGTGGCAGTCCCAAAAATGTTTCAAACCAGAGGAGCAGGTAGGTGGCCCTCCAGTAAAATGGAATAGATTGAGTGCCTGTATGTGGCAGTCCCAAAAATTCTTCAAACCAGAGGAGCAGGTAGGTGGCCCTCCAGTAAAATGGAATGATTGAGTGCCTGTATGTGGCCAGTCCCAAAAATTGTTCAAACCAGAAGAGCATGTATGTGGCCCTGCAGTAAATGGGAATAGATTGAGTGCTTATGTGCAGCCCCAAAAATTTGTTAAAACAGAGAAACCGGGTAGTGTGGCCCCCAAAAAATGGAATATATTGAGTTCCTGTATGTGGGCACTCCCAGAAATTGGTTTCAAAACACAGAGGTACCGGTAGTGCCCCCAGAAAAATAAATGCATGAATTACTATAGCAAGACCAGTGGGCCGGTCAAAATAGCCAGTTAAAACAACCCAAAATTCTGCCTGACACAGCTCGTTTGATAAGGGGACCATGTATGGAGGCAGTGAACTAGTAGTAGATTAAAGGTGCTGCAGTTAAAACTATGTTAGTTGGATCTTGGGATGGAGCTGGCGCTCCGCTGCCAGGCGAGCTTTCGCCAATCCAAGCCCCTGTCTCTAGGCTACTCCCCAAACAGCACTTCTAAGAACCTTTTGTATAAGATCAAGTGTAGTAGCGTTCTTATAAGTTTGGGTTCTGGCGGGTGAGGGGAATGTAAACAGATGCGCAAGAAGCGCTGAAATAATATTGGTAAATGATAAAAGTTTGCCAGTATATTTTGTGGATTACACAGCAGGGTGGCGACAAAGTTAACATGGAAGCCATGAAAACAATCCAAAATTCTGCCTGACACAGCTCGTTTGATAAGGGGACCATGTATGGAGGCAGCTATATGGACTACTTTTGGAGGCAGCTATGGCGATGACGTGTGGAGGTAGCAATGGAGACAACGTGTGAAGGCAGCTATAAAGACGACGTGTGGAGGCTGCTATGGAGACAATTTAATTTGGATAGTGCCTGTATGTGGCAGTCCAAAAAAGTTTTCAAACCAGAGGAGCAGGTAGCTGGTCCTCCAGAAAAATTACATAGATTGAGTGCCTGTATGTGGCAGTCCAAAAAAGTTTTCAAAGCAGAGGAGCAGGTAGCTGGTCCTCCAAAAAGATTAAATTGAGTGCCTGTATGTGGCAGTCCAAAAAAGTTTTCAAACCAGAGGAGCAGGTAGCTGGTCCTCCAGAAAAATTACATAGATTGAGTGCCTGTATGTGGCACTCCCAAAAATTGTTTAAAACAGAGGACAGGGCACTTGGCCCAGCCAGAAAAATTAAATACATAGAGTACTATAGCCAGAGCCAGTTGGCCCTGGCAAAAAAATAGCCAGTTTCCTCTGCTTTAGTGTTCAAAGAGGAGGAGAAGGAGGACAATGAGGAGGATGAGTGCATACATTATTCAGGTTCAGCTTCTTTCACCTGGTGGAGAATGGAAATGCGGAGAAATCCAGGCTTTATTCATCTTGATAAGCGTCAGCCTGTCAGCGCTGTCAGTCGACAGGCGTGTACGCTTATCGGTGATGATGCGGGGTGACATAAAACTGGCAAAGGCCTTGTAAAGTGTACCCCTGCCAGTGCTGGAAAAGCTGCCTGCTCGCCTACTCTCCCTTGCTACTTGTCCCGCAGAAGTACGCCCTCTGCCGCTAGCGCTGTCAGAAGGGAAATACTGTTTTAGCTTGTGCACCAGGGCCTGCTGGTATTCAGGCATTCTCACACTCCTTTCCTCTCCAGGGATGAGAGTGGAAAGATTTTGCTTGTACCGTGGGTCCAGGAGAGTGAATACCCAGTAATCGGTGCTGGAATAAATTCTTTGAACGCGAGGGTCACGGGATAGGCAGCCTAGCATGAAATCTGCCATATGCGCCAGAGTCCCAACGCGCAAGAATTCACTCCCCTCACTGGCCTGACTGCCCATTTCCTCCTCCTCCAACTCCTCCAACTCCTCTTCTTCTGCCCACACACGCTGAACAGTGAAGGACTGAACAATGGTCCCCTCTTCTGTCTCCTCATCCTCCTCCACCTCCTCCGATATGCGCTGAGAAACAGACCTGAAGGTACTTTGGCTATCAACAAGGGAATCTTCTTCCCCCGTCTCTTGTGACGAGCGCAAAGCTTCCGACTTCATGCTGACCAGAGAGTTTTTCAACAGACCAAGCAGCGGGATGGTGAGGCTGATGATGGCGGCATTGCCACTGACCATCTGTGTTGACTCCTCAAAGTTACTCAGCACCTGACAGATATCAGACATCCACGTCCACTCCTCATTGTAGACTTGAGGAAGCTGACTGACCTGACTTCCAGTTCTGGTGGAAGTTGACATCTGGCAGTCTACAATCGCTCTGCTCTGCTGGTAAACTCTGGATAACATGGTTAATGTTGAATTCCACCTCGTGGGCACGTCGCACAACAGTCGGTGAGCGGGCAGTTGGAGGCGGCGCTGCGCTGCCCTGAGAGTGGCAGCATCTGTGCTGGACTTCCTGAAATGCGCACAGATGCGGCGCACCTTCGTGAGCAAATCAGACAGATTGGGGTATGTCTTGAGGAAACGCTGAACTATGAGATTTAACACATGGGCCAGGCATGGCACATGTGTCAGTCTGCCGAGTTGCAGAGCTGCCACCAGGTTACGGCCGTTGTCACACACAACCATCAGGGGCTAGTCTATTCCAGGGTCACCTGATCTGGCCAGCCAACCACTGCTATCGACGTGTAAGGGTACCACGTCATGCTGTGTGGAGTGCAGAGTCTCCTGGCTTGTGATTGGCTCTGTTTCTGGCCGTGCCATTTTCTCGAGCGGGCGAAGTATTCGTCCGAGCAACGAGCAGTTTCGAGTACGCTAATGCTCGAACGAGCATCAAGCTCGGACGAGTATGTTCGCTCATCTCTAGTGATGAAGCACTTCCAAAAAGAGTAGATGGCAAAATTGATGTGCAAGCCATAGGGAAAGGACATCCATTTGTGTTGTGCTATAAGGATCAACACTGTCATCAGTATATTCAGCTGCCCTGGAACACTTTGCATGTCCTGTTATAATGAGGTATTGTAAATACAGATGGGCGTAGCCATTTGAACGAAGTGGAATTCGATATGAATTTTACGGAAAATTCGGTTTGTCACAAATCCAAAGTTTTCGCTGATTCGTGGGAATAAAGTTTTTTCCCCTCGCTTTTTTAGCTATATGGCCGCGACACAATGTGTTACATGGGGAAGAGAAGTCTGGGAAGGAGAAAGGAACACCCTTGATGACATCTGCAGACCTGTAAGCCTATCAGCGACCGGAAGGTTTATGTGATGTCACACAGTCCTACAAAAACCGTTAGTCATATAGTCATATGCAATCTTGGCATTTCACACTCCATGTGCTGCCTGTAGCGCCCAGCTGTTTCTACTGTACTGTGCTGTAGCGATTTCTGCTCCAATCCCAGGGTGTGCGTTTAGGGGGCTCTGTATACCCCTAATAGCAGTTCTTTTTTGTTACTGAAGCTAAACTGGAGGAGTAGGACATTGGGGCACAAGCCTAGTCTGGTGAAAAGTTTTTCCACTCAGGTGACAAGAAAGAAGGAGCAGGAGCATCCGGAGAAGGTAGAAGACAAGGCAGATGTCCCAGAAGCACCATGGCAGCATACAGTGGCGATGGAGTCACTTGCGAGGATGGCTCCGCAGCATGCTGTTTTTCCTAACTAGTGACAGCCTCGCTACCAGTCGCTACCAGTCAAAAATGGGTGACTTTTTTCCAGTAGCCAAGAGGGAGGAACAACTGGCGTACTATAGAGAAATACTGAAAATTTGGCCGCTGCCTTTGTGCTCCATTGTGAATCCTCTGTCAGGTCTGGCTGAGGGATACCTGGCAGTGGTCGCTCACGTACTACTGCCATGGCTGCTGTGGGGAGAAGGGGGAGGGGGGGGTAGGAGCAGTAGCAGTTCCATCAGCGGCAGCTTAAGTCTGGAGTCATTAATGAGCAACTTCCTTCAACCGCCTATTGAGGAGGGTAGCTGCCACCAGCAGCAGCAGGACATGGAGCAGACCCTGCACCAGCAGGTGGTGGCCTACTTGGACAGCACTTTACCGCACCAGGTAGAGGATCCCCTGGACTACTGGGCAGCCATAATTGATGCGTGGCCGCAACTTGCGGAGTTTGCAGTAGAAAAGCTGTCCTGCCCGGCCAGTAGTGTGGCATCAGAGCGGGTGTTCAGTGCGGCAGGGGCCATCGTTACCCCACGGAGAACCCGCTTGTCCACCCATGATGTGGAAAGACTGACCATTGCCAAGATGAATCAGGCTTGGATCGGCCCGGATTTCAACTCACCAATGCCTTATGCAACAGATTAGATCAGCCATGACGCCTCCTCCAAACGTGAGAAATGAGTCTGGATTCTAACTACCTGCCTCTGATGCTGCCACCCGCCTGATGCCACACATCTGCTGCCAGTTGCTCCATCTTTACCTGTGGGCTCCTGCTGCTCCTTCTGCTGCCGCCACCTCCACACTCTATCATTGTGCCACTCTATGGGCTCCTGCTGATACCACCTCCACACTCTGTCTCCTGCTGGTGCCGCCACCTCCACTCTCTGTCATTGTGTCACTCTGTGGGTTACCAGGTTGCCGCCACCACCACACTCTATCATTGTGCTACTGTGTGGTCTACTCATGCTGCTTCCAACTGACCACTGTCTCCCTGGAACACCCTGTAATTTCCATAATGCTGTTTTCACCCGCCACCGCTTCATGATGTTGCCACTATGTTTAGTTTTCCCCTTCATTTCATCTGTCAGAAGGAATTAAAAGCCTCAGGATTGATAGCCTAAAGCAGGAGTGGATGCAGTACACAGAGGACATGCAAATATCCCATTTACTGGTTACAGGTATCCCTGTTTTGTATCCACTCCTGTTTGTTTTTGGATTTAGCAATACTGATGATGAAGTATTGACCGATTGAAAGCGGACACTGATGACGTATGTTTCTACTGACAGTGGAGTCATAGGGGTATAATTTTTATGAAGGGGACATACCCTTATGAAATTCAACAACCCCATAATGTGGGGTACACTGAGTAAAAAGTACCAACAGCCCTGCAATCCTAATTCAGAATATTTTTGTGGAAATTCACACAGTTTTTATAGTAATATTTAATAAAAGCTAAGTTTTATTCCCACCTTCAACTTTTCCTTTCTTTCACTTATTTATCACTAACTAATGTTATCTCAATATATAAGGGCTCCCAAGCTGGTAGAGCCACATTGAACAGATGAAAATACTTTGCCATTGATTTTAACCAATTCTCACTTATTGTGTAATTTCACTCCGTTCTACTTAACTCATTGCATTTTTTTCTCCACTGCCATTTTTGTGTGTGGCTGGAGCTAAGTTTTGAAGTGGTAGTAGCTCACAGCTTTTATTTTATGACTTTTGGCTCTGTGTGGTATGGTGGGTTTATAGTCATAAATGCAAAGCATTCAAAGCTCAAACAGACCATAGAGAACTCATCACTTAATAATCACCAGAAAATAGGAATTCAATACATTGATACTAATGCATTTTGAACGTTATATTATTTTAACCGGTTAAGGACCGGGCCCTTTCCTGTTTTTTCATGTCCATTTTTCACTCCCCACCTTCAAAAATCTATAACTTTTTTATTTTTACACGTAAAGAGCTGTGTGATGGCTTGTTTTCTGCGTAACAAATTGCACTTCATAATGATGGTATTAAATATTTCATGCCATGTACTCGGAAGCGGGAAAAAAATTCCAAATGCAATGAAAATGGTGAAAAAACGCATTTGCGCCATTTTCTTGTGGGCTTGGATATTACGTCTTTCATTGAGCGCCCCAAATGACATGTCTCTACTTCTTCTTGGGTCGGTACGATTAAGGGATACCAAAATTTGGATAGGTTTTTAATGTTTTCATACATTACAAAAATTAAAACCTCGGGTACAAAAAAATTTTTTTTGATTTGCAATTCTGGCGCTAATAATTTTTCTCTTGGTGTACGGAGCTGTGCATTGGTGTAATTTTTTGCGAAAATTTGAGAATATTTAGGATATCCTTTTTAGGACTGTACGACCTTTTGAATCACTGTTCATAGATTTTTTGATTTTCAAAAATGGCAAAACAGTGCAATTTTCGACTTTGCGCACTATTTTTCCGTAAGGGGTTAAAGCGCATTGAAAACGTTATCAATTTTGATAGATCGGGCATTTCGGACGGTCGATACTCTGATTGGGTTATGATTTTTACTGTTTATTTATGTTATGTCAGTTCTAGGGAGACGGGGGGGATTTGAAATTTTAGGTTTTTTTATTAGAATTTTTTTTTTTTAACTTGTTTTATTTTAGTTTATACGATTTTTCAGACTCCCTAGGGTACTTTAACCCTAGGTTGTCCAGATCGCTCCTATCATATACTGCCATACTACAGTATGGCAGTATATGGGATTTCTTCCCATCATTACAATGTGCTATCGCACCATTGTAATGAAGGGGTTAAAAACGAAATAGCCTCGGGTCTTCGGAAGGACCCGCAGGCTTACCATGGAGACGGATCGCCGCCCACGATGACGGCCGGGGAAGCGGCGATCCCAGGTAAGATGGCGGCGCCCATGCCGCCGTATCTGTTTGAGGTGCGCCGCTTTTGCCGGGCAGACCATTGCGCTGTAAAAAACACAGCGATCGGTGCTAGCACCGATCGCGGGTGTTACTGTAGCCTTTGCTGCAATATGCAGCCAAAGCTTACCGGATATGGGAGAGGATCAGCCGTGAGCCCTATACATGCAGGCGACGCGACCGCCGCCGTGAATTACACGCGCGGCGCGTCGCGAAACCGGTTAAGAATGAGGGTTTTAGGGAGAGGAAATCCCTTAAGCTTTTCCTGTGAATAATTTTTACTTTTAATACTACCTAAAATGGATTAAATATCTTTAAAAAAATTTAAGAATAATTTGCAAGAAGAGATAAAGATGCATTAAGTTTTTCACCATATTTTTCCTTATTTACAGTATCTTACCTATCTAGTATTTCTAAGTTACCGATGTAGCCCTTTTTAACTGATTCAAGATACCAGACACAGAGGCACTAAAATGAATAGAAATAGTAAAGAAAGGACCTCTGCAACAGTCAAATATTACTAAATGTAACCATTTAAGTAGGAAATCAATGTTGCAGTGTAACCATTGTACTGATTATTGATCATCATTATCTAGGAGGGGGAATTTATTAAAACTGGTGTCGTGACAAAAGTTTGATATTCCTTCTCCCTACCCAGCAGTCTTCTGACCAGATGTGCTCAAGTGATGCCAGGCCTATGGAGTAGTTAGATCTGGTAGTGATCTACGCCAGGTCAGACCTGTTAGGATGGTGTGACCCTGGCCAGAGATTTCATCTATAGTCTACTTCAGTTTTCATATGTAGACTATAGTAGATAGCATGGATTGGCTATTCACGCCCCCACCATGCTCTTTGTCCCTTCGATCCCACAGTGGCATGTGGGATAGAAAAGCTCAAAAACAGGTGAGATTTTTCATGCCCTCCCCACCAGAAAACTGTCATTAAAGGCACAGTAAATCTCCCCCATTGTCTTTCATTTTTTAGAGTGCAACTTTGCTATATGTAAAAAAAATTTATATGGGGAAATGTCCCCAGGGGTCTTTTATTACCTCATGGGGGGCATGTAAAGTTAAAACACACATACACACGTAGTTCATTTGAAACTAAAAATATACTATATATTACAAAGAAAAAATATTTCCTCCAGTTTTTGTAACTTTCACCACCCCCCCAAAAAACTTGTTTTTATTTGCAACTCTCCCTATGTGTTATGAAAAAATGCAGCAAAATTTTTTATGGTATTGCACAAAAAAAAGAAGGTTATGGCCCTTAAACCAATACGTATGAAAATGTATTAAAAATGATGTGGACATTGAAGACTTAAAAGGTCTGGTCACAAATTGGTTGAACAATTCACAATGTTTTTCTTTTGCTATGTTGTTTTAACATGAGTACTTCACGACATAAATATTGTAATATAGTGGAAGGATTTTAAACAGATCACTGAACTTACCATTTACTGAAAATATTAACTTACAAATTATTACAACACAAACCACAGATTCATTCTTCAAAACGGCCCCTGCGCCCTGTTATGCATGTCTTCATCAATGGGGTTGACTTATTATGAGGATATTCTTTAAACAATCTGTTCTGAGCTGAGCTTCTTCTTATACAACTTCTGGACTGTAGTGAATTCACAATATTTTTTTTAACTTTTTTACTTTTCAAAAAGGTGCAACTAAACTACCGTATAAACTACGGTATCCTAATGTTGAAAAATGATCAAAATGTGGCGTGGTTTGCCCGCCGAGAGAGATGGCTGTGTGAAGCATTAGCTCCGTGAGCTGAACAGCAATATACCGCTCTCACTCCTCGTCATCGACTCACAGCAACCTCAAAAATGCCCAGTTTTCTTCACAGAGCACATCTGAAAGAGGGGTGAAGGTACCAACCTGTCTACCAGACAAATACCACAATACATTCCATCAACCGCCAGCCACAGCAAACATGGCACCAGTGCCAAAAGAGTGAAGGGAGTAGACAAACCGGAAAACAGATCTCTCACGGCAGTGACAGCAACCATTGCACGACAGGAGTACAGAGAGGTAGACACAGACGAGGCAGATGCCTTTGCGGCGTTCCAAACATCAGACAAAGCTGTAACTGAGCACCTACTGAAGGACATGTTAGAAGCTTTACGTTCATCTCTAACCTCCAATGTGCTTAAGCTAATAAGACCCCTACAGTCTTAACATTGCTGAGATTCAAGAGCAAGTTTCTCATGTGGAATCTAAGATGGCGGAATATGCCTCTGAGTTCAACAATCTAGCGGATGGGCACCAAGCACTGGAATGAAAAGTTTCCCAGATGCAAGCGAAATTAGTGGATTATGAGGACCGTAACAGACGAAATAACATTAAATTCAGAGGTATACCTGAATCAGTTACGTGTCCTAAACTAAGAGAGTCTACCAAAACTGTTGGAATACGAATTAAACATTGACAGGGCCCATAGAGTCCCCAAGCCAAAGAATCTGCCGGATAATATTCCCAGGGATGTGCTGGCACGATATTGCTTCTATAATACTAAAGACCAATTGCTGGCATACTCTAGAAAGCACCCGAATCTCCCCACACCATACAACATGATCAAGCTCTATGCAGCCACATTATAGGCGAGAAGAGGATTTCAACCACTGACCACGTTACTACGCAAGCATGCGATTCCATACAGATGGGGATTCCCGATCAAGCTTTTGATCACCTATCAAGACAATATCCATGTGGTGCATTTCCCTGAGGATGGGCTAGACTTGCTGAAAACCTGGGACTTACCTGACAAAGTGTGAAGCTGTGATGATGCACAGCCGCCTCACTCCAGGGACAGGTATTCATATATAATGTTTTACTGTCGGGATCTTAGATATCTTATTGCTTTCATTGCCAATGTTGCCTTAACTGCACTTACACACTCACATATTAGCTTTACAATGGCTGCTGCTCAGCAATAAAAAGGCTAATGTATGTTTTTACCACTCTACCCCTTACTACTAGAGTGAATTGTACCTAAAAAACTGACTAATTTAGTTTTATTGTTGTCCAATTCGTTTTTGTTGTTTGTTTTTCTATTGTTTGTGTCTGGTGGATTTACCCTGTACAAAAAATCCTAGTAGCCTAACTAGTGGGAGGAGATACACAACTACCGGGAGTTATTATCTGACTCTATAGGCTCATTATGGGATATAAATTAGTATCCATGAATGTAAGAGGCTTGAACAGCCCACAAAAAAAGAACCTTTATGGGGTGTGAGGCAATTATACAGAAATGTGACGTGTTGTGTGCCCAGGAGACACATTTAGCGACAGAAAAAAAGCCGCATGTACATCACAAACATTTCCCAATGATTATCACTTCCACTTTCACCAAAAAGAAAAGAGGGGGTATTGATAGCTTTCAGAGATACACTAGCAGTGACTATTCACTCCCAGATAATAGACCCACAGAGCAGATTTATTATTGTAGTATGCACTATCAATAACACCGATCTAACTTTAGTCAATCTCTATGCCCCTAACCAACATCAACTGAGATTTTTGAAGAAAGTGATAAAAACAGCTAAAAAAGTGCAAAAAGGCAACCTAATAATATGCAGGGATTTAATGCTCCCCCAACACCAGCTATCGACACAACATCACAAAATACCAATACGAGTATCAGACTGGATAAAGTTATTTCAGA
The DNA here is from genome assembly GCA_019512145.1 of Engystomops pustulosus. Taxonomy (NCBI): domain Eukaryota; kingdom Metazoa; phylum Chordata; class Amphibia; order Anura; family Leptodactylidae; genus Engystomops; species Engystomops pustulosus. The sequence continues at coordinate 95,110,184 of CM033644.1, forward strand.
AAATCTGTTGTTTGATGTCTGGAGAGTGTATCATGCCGATGTGAAAGACTTCACTTACTTTACAGCCCGACACCGCACATATTCCAGAATCAACTTGGTTCTAGCTGACAAGGACTTACTGGACAGAATAGAGGACCATTACATTACAAGGTCTGACCATGCCCCATTCTCTATAACTTTATCCGACCAGCATCCCAAACATAGCGACTATATATGGAGACTTGATACGTCTCTCTTAGATAAGGAACAACATGCTAAAACTAATAAACAGCTGAACTAGAAGATTTTACCTTATGGTCGGCCCACAAAGTGTACGTCAGAGGCCTCATCTCAGACCTGAGTGGTAGAAAAAACTATGGAAAACATCCATAAATTAGAAACCGAAAACAAAAAAACATACAACCCTACCACAACAGAACAATTAAAAAGAGACAGGGACTGTCTCCGTAATCTACTGTTATATAAAAATGAGAGAAACCTTAAAAAACTAAAATACTACTCTCAAGACAACAAGACGGGAAAATTATTAGCCTCTAGAGTCAAAAAGTTAGTGCAAAAAAATAAAATCTCAAGTATTTTGCATCCCACAACTAGAGAGAAAATCCTCTCACCAGAGTATAGCCAATGCCTTCCAAGACTTCTATAGTGCCCAATACAACCTGGATAAAAACCCCGATGCAGCAGTTCCATCTCAGAGTAACATTGATGCCTTCTTTGGGGGAAAAAACTAACAATTTGATCAGAAGTGATATAACACTCACAAAAAGTAAAAGTAAAAATTACAGTCTTTATTGAGAACATACGCATAATCAGACAAACAATAGATGAAAAAAATGGGTTAAAAACCATGTGTGGTACAGTGAAAATTAATCAAGGATGGAGGTAGGATAAAAACAGTATTATAAACATACGCCCCAAACATAACATGTGTTAAAAAACAGTAGGGGTTAAATAAGTACACAGATAATCCTGTAAGAAAATGACTGGGAGAAAATAAGAAGCAAATACCATACCAAAAGCAAACCACACATGGAGAGATGCCCCTCTCCATGTGTGGTTTGCTTTTGGTATTGTATTTGCTTCTTATTTTCTCCCAGTCATTTTTCTTACAGGATTTATCTGTGATGTGATCTTAATGCATACAAGTCTATGTTCTCCTTGACAAACTCATTAAACCTGTTAAAAGACTTCGGAGCAATATCACTTTATAAACTAAATTCTTCTAAAACGCAAGTTCTTCCCATAGCCATTCTGGAGGAAGATGTCACCTTGCTAAAACACACATTTGATTTTGACTGGAGGACTAACAGTATAGATTACTTAGGTGTTAAATTGGCATACCCCACTACAGATCTTTTCCAATATAACTTCTTGGATCTCCCTGGAGCTAGAGGAATACGCAGACTATTTTACCTCCTGGTTTGGGAAAATCACATTATATAATATGATGATCTTACCTAAATATCCGTACTCTCCCGATCATCTTACCAAATTCCTTTTTTACACAGGCTAGGAAACAAATGTCTAAATTTATATGGCAGGGCAATAAACCGAGGACAGCCTTGTCTATCATGATGAAACATAGACTAGCAGGTGGCCCAGGGGTCCCTAGCCTAGAAGAATATCATACCGCCTGCATAGTAGATCAATAGTCACATTGGTGGAACTCAAATATAGAGAAGGCTTGGGTCCGGCTGGAACTAGCACTCACAAATACCACATCGCTGAGGAATAGACTGATTTCGGGTCTAAACCCCCTCAATCTGACATGCACACAATACAGGTCTCGGACAAGTGCTGGATGAGCTTTAGGTCTAAAACAAAAAATACAATCAAACTACCCCTGAAGAACATACCGATTAACTTTTTAGAGGAGCATATTAAAGACCGAAATCTGAAACAGTGGAGAGCTAAAGGTGTGACATCTATTTATGACATAAAACCAGACTCACGCAAGGTAGAAATGCAGAGATAGGTTCCATCTTCCAGACTCAGAGTTCCTAGCTTTGCACAGAATAAATGATGTCATCATCCCTCTCAACCTCCTCCCTATTTATGAACAATGATCTTCTGAAGGCATGGACGGGTAGGGATGGGGGAACTAAAGGCATTTCCATGATTTACAACACTCTAGATGACAAGACACTTTTGACTCTAAACAAAGCAGTGGAGAATTGGAGCAGAGATCTCAATACACAAATTTCAGACGTAGAATGGGGGAATGCCCTTAAAGACATATATGATATCTTTCGTTATAGGTGATATAGGTACAGAATGAGAATTGGGCTGCAGCAACTTTAATTTGAGTCTCTTTCTATTTTTATAAATAAGAAGTATATCTCAGTTAGTACAGTCACATGCTGACATTTTAAAGTAGAAAAAAGAACCTAGTGCTGGAGACATCCAAAACTTGATCTGTAACAATCACTTGATTGATCAGTGAGGGGATTTCTATACAAAGATACAAAGCCAATACTAAATACTATCTGGAGCTTTGTATCGTCAAAACTGATGAATGACTCTCTTTAAAGGTTAAAGCATTACACCATTTGAATGTGAGAAGACTTAGTAACATTATATTGGATACTGTTGAATTTCTGCTTTTACTTTTTCATAATATCCCCCTTGACAATCTGTTTACACAAAGCAGAGTAAAAGTGTTAAGTACAAACTTCAGAAAGATGAATTCCTTTCCAAATCAAGGCAGCTGATAAGACAATTGGAATATTTCAGCAGATGTTTCCATTCTTTTAAGATTTCACCGTTTTACCTTGCCTTGAGTGATATCTTTGTCCTTATATGACTAGTTTAAACATAAACAGCCCTATGACCTCTTCATAGGTATGAATCATAGCTTGAGACATGTTCACTTACAGTATATTCTTCTAAGAAGTTTTGTATTGTTCTTGGTTTACCCTGCTGATTCCAAGATAGTTGTAATATATTTATCACACCTGTAAAAACATCTACCATAAAAATCTAAGTATTCACATTCTTCCTAACTTACATATTTCCTTCTCTTATGAATGGTGACATACATCTCATAGATTGCTATAGAATGGAAAACCATCCATAAGTCAACCCCGATTATATATTTCTACAATCTATAAAAGTAAGTATTTATGACTACGCTACCTATATACTGGGAGGAAGGGCTGAGTCATTGGCCTAAACAAGCAAATAAAGCAGAGTTCACAGTTGGAATCTATCTGATTAACTTACAATATAGAGAAAAGTGTTATAATGTTAGCCAGTAAAATCAATGTTAATTTTAAGGAAGTCAAAATAAAGCATGATAAACCAGGGGCACTGACTTATAGACCCAGACGCCATGACTGTGGTAACCTTTTTATTTTGTTATCCATGGCCTCCTTACTTCTAAAATGAACATCTACAATTATGCTAATGAGCCAGAAGGGCATTTTCAGGCCTCTTCTATGCTGTAGCTTCACAAGCAGTTACACTGTGCAGGAGCACTTTCATCCTCCAATTGTGTGAGATTACACCAGGCAGAGGGAGGGGGAAGGATAATGGGAGCATGGGAATTGAGAGATCTGCTTCTGCACAGTGTAAAAACCTGAGAAGCTACAGCATGAAGGGGCTCTGGTAACAACCTCAGAGCCCTTATGGATCCTTAGCATAATTTTAAATGTTGATTTTAGAAGGAAGTAGGCAAACAAAATATATGAAGAGTACCACAGTCACGGTGCCTGGATTTGAGTAAATCAAATCATGAAGGGGGAACAACCTGTACAAAAATGCTCCATCTGGGCACATGAAAAAACGAATGAAGTAAAAAAGGAAAAGACCATGTGCTATACCAAAATGTAATCTTTATTAACAAATTACCAAATATATTAACACACCACACCAAAAATCGATAAAAACATTTAAAAGGATCACAATCCTCTATACAAAGACACAGGGAGGGTAGGGCATATGATAGTACCCACCAGGACAACACCTCCCTATTCAGCCCCAAACCTTATGCCTGTCCAGCTGGGAAAAGCCCCCCCTTCCCTGCCAGCCTAGCCTTATCATCATTCATTCATCTACCATGCTTTTTATATTGGCTATTTTTGCCATAATGTTGTACCATATCTCCTTGCTACTCTTTCTTGCTACTCTTTGCATTGACATAGCTGGACAGGCATAAGGTTTGGGGCTGTATAGGGAGGTGTTGTCCTGGTGGGTACTATCATATGCCCTACCCTCCCTGTGTCTTTGTATAGAGGATTGTGATCCTTTTTAAATGTTTTTATCGATTTTTGGTGTGGTGTGTTAATATATTTGTTGATTTATTAATAAAGATTACATTTTGGTATAGCACATGGTCTTTTCCTTTTTTACTGGATTTGAGTAAATGTCTCTTGTTTATCATGCTTGGTTTTGATGGTAGATTTCATTTAAATTTATGATTCCTTAATTAAATTGCTTGATGGAAAGACCTCTATTCTTCTAATCATAATTTCTTTCTGATTACAAAAATAGTTAACATCACATTGTATTTTTGGATATAGAGACTCCAGAGGGTGCTGTGAAACATTTCTTAACTGTACATAATGGTAGTGTTAAGTTTTTTAGAGTGTATATGAAGGGCGGGCGGTGGGGGTGGGGAAGAGGGAAATGTTGTGAGTGTATCACTTTAAAATGTAACTTTTATTTGCTCTTATATTAAAATAACCAAGACTCGTGTGCGTCTACATACACCATGAGGTTCTGTGTGGCAATACAAACCACACTTAATCAATGTCACCGTGGCTATATACTGTAAGCCTGGGACAGTAATACAGGAGGAGGTCCCCTTAGTTTGAACAGTCCTCCTGTAGTCCAATGTCACGTCCTCTTAATAATTTTTATAAGAGGACAAGAGGAGACAGTGGTATATTGTTTGCATCATCGAGCGCCAGTTGCTAATAATCTGCAGACCGCCTGAGAGCACAATGCTTCTATGTGTGAATACAAACACAGAGCCGCGCTGCGTCAGATTCCTTGCTGGTATCGATGCGCTGCGCCGCATGTGTCTAGACACAGTGCGCCAGCAGCTTGCTGTAGCTAGTCTCTGTGCACACACACGGTATGAATTGTATCAGGCACTGGCTCACTATTGGTATGTATGCTAGCACTGTCCCTCAGTTAATTGTCCCTATTCTGTGATCAGATGACTGTTCAAAGAACTAGGGGACCTCCTCCTGTATTACTGTCCCCAGGCTTACATAATAATAGCAGTGGTGGCGAACCTATGGCACTGTGGCAGAGGTGGCACTCAGATCCCTTTCTGTGGGCACCCAGGCCATCACCATAGATGAGTCCAGGTATCTCGCTGCAGTCCCTGACAGACATCCCGGACTTGCTGTGGCACATGAGGTATTTTAAAGTGGACAGCACTACCTGGGACTATTTTCTGCTTTATATTGGTGTCCTCAGGGCTGGTTCATGAAACTGTGACATAGGAAGGGAGTATAATCACATTAAATTCTGTGTTGGCACTTTGCGATAAATACAATAATAGCAAGTGGTAGGGGCTGCTCCTGTTGTAAAACATGGCGAGGACAGCAAAGAGGCGCCCTTGCATGTGTTTAAGGAAGAGTCCCAGAGTTGGGAGGAGCAGGAAAGGTGCATATAAAAATAGGACTCTTCCGAATTCGAACGCGAAGAATCCCGAATTGTCGGGGGATGTGGGCTTGGTCAGCATGTCTGCTGAACCTTTAGATCATGTGAACTGGACCTGGCCCCCAAGAGCAGTTTTTCAGTTTTCTTCTGACCATGTGTGTAGCCTACGAAGCATGTCTCCGGCTACTGTATTTCTGAAAATTGCTGCACCCGATTGAGGGGGTCAGGCGTGCTACGGCTCCTAGCTTGGAGGTATGTCGCGGGAGGGGGCGTGAAATAAGTGGGGTCCTGATGGTATACAAGGAAGGAGCCAACAGTGGAGAGGGGCCGGGAAACCGCGGTACTGGGGGCGGAAAGGGTCTTGATGCTGGCTGCCGAACCCCCATCGGGAGAAACCATCAGAAGAGGCGGCTGGCAGGGGGTTGGGATCCGCAACTCGAGTATGCAGCGGGGTTCGACCCCGTCGGATGAGAAGAATAGGAACGGTGCTCGCGAAGGGAGAGGGGGGGCGAGCCAGTAGAGGTTACCTAAAAGCTTCAGTATGTCGGATGGGGGGACATAACCCACAGATATTGTTGGGGAAATAGGCTGGTGCGGTTTTCTTTGTTGTAGTTTTGGTGCACTCGGCCTCTAAAAGGTTTGCCATCACTGGATATAAAAGCCACAGTGAATTGATTAAGTTTGGTTCGTATTTGCTACCCACAGAACCCATGGTGTATGTAGACTTTTAAAGTTGATCACTCATAACTTTTCCCTCTTTCCCCACAAAACCCCATTCCTCATACACTATAGTGTGAGGGTGGCATCAGAAGAGCACAGAGCTCTTGTCAGATTGCACCTGATGTAGTGTGGAGGTGGCCGACAACTTCCAGTCCCTGGTAAGTGTATAGGAGAGAGATGGTGCAACTAGCAGTCGATGTGCATCAGGCGAGTGGCAGTATCAGAATCGTGATGAGCAGGTAGTTGAACCTGACTCATTTCTCAACGTTTGGCGGAGGCGTCATGGCTGATCTAATCTGATGCATTAGGCCATTGGTGAGTTTTTAAATCCTGGCCCTGATCCAAGCCTGATTCAATCTGACAAAAAGGTCATTCTCTTCTCCCACATTATGGGGGACAAGCCGGGGTTCTCCTGGGGTAACGATGGCCCCGCCGCACTGAACACCCGCTCTGCTGCCACACTACTGCCGGGCAGGACAGTTTCTCTACGCAAACTCCGCAAGTTGCGGCCACGCATCAAGTTTGGCGCCCGTATTCCGGGGATCTTCTACCTCGGTGGTAAAGTGCTGTCCCTAGGCCCCACCTGCTGGTGCAGGGTCTGCTTCATGTCCTGCTGCTACTTGCCAGTGGTGGCTACCTCCTCACTAGGCGGTGAAGAAATTGCTCATTAAGAATCCAGACTTAATCGATGGAATGCTACTGCTCCTACCCGCCCCCTAACCCCCCCAGCTCCCCACCAACACAACATCCATGTTAGTAGTACGTGAGCAATGACTGGCCAGGAATCCCCCCCGGTCAGACCTGCAGATGGATGGACAATGTCAATACACATAGGCAAGCGGCCAACTGTGTGCTCATTTTTTCTCTAGTATGCCGTTGGTCCTTCCCCTCAGCGCAGGAAAAAAACAACCATTTTGGACCGGTAGCGAAGTCCAAGAGGTGGAGCGCCAAAAGTCCATCCCTATGCCGGCTTTTTCGTCTGCCATACGGCGGTATAAACATAGGGAGGCTGGAAATTCCAACAAGGTGGACACCTTGTCATATCAACTATTTGGGTAGGTTCCGTTCTGTGTGCTCTGCATAACTTCGAGGAGCGGTGTGCTTTGGCTTTTGTAAGAATGGCTGAAGTGCGTGCACAGTGTCCTGCCATTTTTAGAATGTCTTTGCAGATTGGTGTAAGACTTCCAGGAACTTGTGACGTTCCAGATTGAACACTTGCACCATGCAGGGCGCATAGACCATCCCTCCTCGGTGCAGCCGCGGACACCATGTTTTTTCCTTGTCCTCCCATTGTCACATGGTTCAATTTTTAGTTGTCGCTGAAAGCCACACGTTGATTTCATTCGTCTTGCCTGCATGACGCGAGCAGTTTTCTCCCGCGGTGTGACTTGTTTGCCCAGGCAAACCAGGTTAGAACTGAAAATTGCGGTTGGACTCTCCCCCACCTCGTTCGGCACAAGCCATTATAGTTCTCTGAAGGGTGCAGAGTCACACTTGGAAAGGGAGAGACTGCTATTTACCACAACTCGACAAGAGCACGTCACTTTATGCGTGCAAGGAGGCATTAGCAATCCTGGACCGGATATGAATGTCAAGACAAACATCCCCTTCGGCAGAGGTGCTGTAGCCTTGACTTGCTGAAACAGCCATGTTGGTGCCACAGGTGCAATGCTGCGTTTGCTGCACCTGCAGATGGACCGCTCTGAACACCCGTTTCTGCCCAGACATTGGATGGTTAACGCTGCATTGTGTTGGGCCAGGGCCGGGTGCCAAGGGGTTAGCTCCCTGGCCACGCTTCATCACTTTCTTGCCCGCAGATCACATATACCAACGCTCGCTCTCCGGTGTTTTTTGCAAAAAACGCCACACCGCTGAGGTGTTAATTTTTACGCCACACCTGCACTGAGCGACTACTACCGCCGTGCCGCCAGACAAAGTAAATTAAAAAGTCCCGTACATTACGTCGCTGAGTCCCCTGTCCACTGCTTATTTGGGCCTGCAAATCGGGAATGTAGTACCGTTTGGATTCGTCCTCGCCCTGTCTTCCACCCTGCTGACTTCACGCAACAGTAGCGACTTTCTGCCTGCTGCTCCGCAAACCTTGACACTCTCTTTTCGTCTCTTCGCCGCTGACTTCTGCTCCTGGCCATCCAACTATTGTGGTATCAAAGGAACCTACAACTCTGCTGGGGTTGTCAGATGTTATATGTGGGGAATTGGATTACCTAGTCAACCATTTCAATAACCTTTTGGGTTGTTATCAACACACTTCCACTAGAATCTCCCTTACTTGTTCTGCCACCCTTCTGCCTGCTTCCACCTGCCACCTTTCTTTCTGACAATTAGTGGTTTTTAATAAACTATGGATTTCACACTTAAATCTGGCTGTAAACTAGAGCCCGGCCAAAGGTTTGTAATGTGTGTTACAAACAATACCCCACAACTGACAGTGTTATTTCCCAGTGAAAGTCACTGTATAACTAGTGGATTTCATATGTAAATCTGGCTGTAAAATAACGCCCAAAAGGTATGCACTGTGCTGTGTATACAGATACCCCACAACTGACGTGTAATTTCATGTGAAAGTCACTGTTAAACTACGGTGGATTTCACACGTAATATCTGGTTGTAACTAAAGCCCCAAAGGGTATTGCAATGGCGTTATACAAATACCGCCACAACGACAGTGTAAATTTCAGTGAAAATCACTGTATAAACTATGTGGATTATCTTAATAATTTTTATAAGAGGACAAGAGGAGATAGTGGTATATTGTTTGAATCATCCAGCAGCAGTGCTAATAATCTGCAGGCCGCCTGAGAGCACAATGCTTCTATGTGTGAATACAGACACGGTGCTGCGCTGTGTCAGATTCCTTGCTGGTATCGATGCGCTGCGCTGCATGTGTCTAGACACAGTGCGCCAGCAGCTTGCAGGTCACCCTGGCTTCTTCTAGGGGCGGGGATGGCCGGGTTCGGCCATCTTTTATGATGTCATTTTTTTTATTTTTTTTTTGATGATAGGTTATTGTCCAATCGGAAGTCACCATTGGTTATGGTAATAGCAAACAATGAACCAGAGTTTAAGGAGCTTTGTAAATGTTTAGAATGTTGGTATTCATGTTCTGGATTGTGTAACGACTGCATACCTTGTAACAAATATGGGATACGAGGTAATATACTTGCATCTCAATTATGTTAAACGCTAAAATAAAAAACACACAGGCTGCTTTTAGTGTACTTGTTGTGACTGTTCAAATGTACTGGTGTTTAACAGTATAGTAGCCTTGTTATAAGCATTATTCCCATGAACAGAGCCAGGAAAATCGGCCCATAATTCTTGAAGTGGATATTTAAGTGTCTTTTATTGTGGGTACCACAAGCAGATCAGTTTAAATATCAGTGGAGAAAGAAGGCATTTTACAAAAAGCAGCCAAAGCCAAAATTCATTAAGGCCATTGGGGTTAAGGCTCCCATCCTGTATATCCAACGGCTCTCCATTTGAAGGAGCAGAGTGTCCAGGTACCCCCTCTGCATCCTAGCGTAACATGGGTGATGGCCCATCTTCTCAAACCTCTGGGATTACAGTTATGGACTTCTTGAAGTGCTCAGCGATCGGGGTCGTTGAAAAGGTTTATTCTGCTTCAAGGCTTCTGCCTGGTTTTATCATAATTTCTGATGGAACTAAGAGTTCCCTTATTCTGATTCTCATCTCACGGATGGTTTTCCCTAACATATCAGGCCCATGGGCACTGAAGGGCATAGACCACTGCAGGCGTAGAGCAGGTAATGTGTTCCTTGATCTCATATTTGAGGCCATCCTTATCTTCAAAGGATTTACTAAAGTAAGCAGCTCCTAGTGCTTGATCAAACGCCGCAGTGTAAGAGTGATAGCGTTACCAGAAACCTCCGGTAACGCTATTGTCTGATGTATTCATGAGCGGGCGGTCCGAGGCATTGCCTCTACCCCGGACCGCCCCGCTCGCTCCATAGCCCGGCATTCACTGCCGCGCGCTAGGCGGCAGTCACCGCCCCTAATCACGCCCCAACCCTGCCCCCTCATGAATACGTCAGACAGCTTTGCGAGCTGTCCGACAATTAGACTATACCCTATTCTTTAAGAACGCCCTAATTAGAGACAGCCTATAGGTAAAAATGGGCGTCTTTGCCCGCTATGACCCCTGGTGACGCTGGTATCTGCAATGAAGCTTTATTGTTAATCTTTGTTCCCAAAATTATTAAAAAGCTATTGTGAAATAGACGAATAAAATACTTTATTTGTAGTTACACTTACAAAATATACTAGTTCTGACTTACATACAATTTAATTATTATTTAACAATAAACCTAAAGAACCTATCTTGTGCAGAACCTGCAAATACAGCTGTTTGAAAATAACATTTGTAACAGGTACGTAGCCAAACTGTACTCAATTGATGGTCACCTCAGCTATTACCATACAGATATTGCTACTTCTGTTGTTATTTTTGAGATCTAACATAAGGTTGTGATTGCTGAGTACAAAACATTGTAATGTACCGTATATACCGGCGTATAAGACGACTTTTGAAGAAGAAAAATTTCTGTCTTCTTTGGGGTCGCTTATACGCCGGTAATCGTTTATCGGCGGGGTCGGTCCCGGTGCATGAGAGGGCTCACGGGCTGAGCCTTCTCCATAGCGGTAAGTCTTTGGCATATTGCAGCAAAGGCTACCGATAACACCCGCGATCGGTGTTTGTACAGCGATGGCTGCCGGCAGCCTCAAAAAGCTGCCGGCAGCCTCAAAAAGACATCGGGCGCATTACTCCCCCTCGTTGGCCCCGATGTCCGCGCGGCTCGTCTTCAGTCTTCCGCGCCGTCTTCTTTCTTCTGCGGGCGCGCCCATGCTTTTCCCCGGGCGGCGCCTAGTATGACGTCAGCAGCGGTCGGCGGCTCATAGGCGCCTGCCGGGGAAGATCAATGGCGGCGCCCGGCAGAAGAAAGAAGACGGCGCGGAACACTGAAGACGAGCCGCGCGGACTGGGCACCGAAGGTGTGAGTATATAAGTTTATTTTTTTTAATGCTGGGCTGTGCTGTATATATGGGGGGCTGTGCTGTATACTACTGGGGGCTGTGCTGTAACTACTGGGGCAGGCGTGCGTGCTGTTATACACTATACTGGGGCTGTGCGGATACACTGGGGGCTGTGCGGTATACTACTGGGGGCGTGCGGTATGACTACTGGGGGGCTGTGCGGTATACTACTGGGGGCTGTGCTTTAATGGTAATGTTGTGGTTGAATGCCTTATGTTTATGAGCGAAAGTTTTCTGCTATATACCTGCAAGTCATAAGAATTTACATTAAAAAAGGAACATGTTAATTCAAATCGTTTTTTTTTACATTTTTACCGGTGTTTTGATGCGTTGGAAAAGGGGTAGTCTATACGGCGAATAATCTTAAACTCTATATTTTAAACAGGAAAGTAGGGTGTCGTCTTATCACCAGGTCGTCTATACACCGGAATATACGGTATATGAATCAGGAAAATGGTATAATGTATACAGATTGGTCATTGGTATTTCTCATGATTATTTTTTATTTGATACAACCAGTTCTTTTTCTTAAAGAATTCATCTTTATGTCAATAATTAGTCTGCCTGGAGGTTATCTAAGCTGAAACACAAGTTGTAGATGGAATGTTCTAGGACAGTGATGGCGAACCTTTTAGAGACCGAGTGCCCAAACTGCACACCCAAAACCTAATTACTTATCGCAAAGTGCCAGTACGCGCAATTTAACCAGAAAACTGACGGTTTAGTTTAGAATCAATTTACACAGGACTGTGGAGTCGGATTCCAGCAGTCTATACACACTGAAACGCCACTTTACACCATTTACATCACATAAAAGAGTAATAAAAAGTTATCAAAAGGTCACACAGTCCTCAAAAGGGTAGCAATGAAAACAACGGCTCATGAAGCAAAAAAATCACACCTCCCCGCTCCCGTGCACTAAAGTATTAGCGTCACAAGATGGCGGAAACTATTTTCTTTTTCGTACACGGTTTTAATTATAGAAAAAGCATTAAACACAATAAAACCTCCAAATCTGGTATCACTGTGAGGTTTACCCGAACCAAAGAATAAAGGAGAAAATGATTTGGGCGCACAGCGAAAGTATAAATCCAAGCTTCCCAGTACACGACATGGAATAATAAATGAGAAGTAAAATATGTTACGCAAACAATAAAGCCCTCACACAGGTATATAATAAATGCACATATAAGCATATATAATAGGCATATGTACAGTACATAAATACATACATAGAAATACATATGTTACTTACTCTTTGGTGTCCAAAAGTGGCGGCATGCTGGGCGGGCAGAGTTCAGGGTGTTGTTCCGGGGGGTCAGTAGGGTAGATGGCAGAGGGTGGGTGGGCAGAGTTAGGGCTGGGGGGGGGGGGGGGGTAATGCAGCATCTGGAGTTCGTGGCAATGGGGTTATGAGGCATGAGTCCAGGGGAGGGGGTGATGCGGGGCAGCAGTGACCGAGTTGAGTTGAAGGGGGGGGGGGGGTAGATGAGAGCGGCTGGAGTTCGGGCAGGCACAATTGATCAGTAGTGGGCGGAGTTTGGGCGGGGGGGGTAGGGGGTGCGATAGCGGTGGGGTTCAGGCGCGGGGGGCTTGGTGGTAGCGGGCAGTAAAGTTTGGGCCGGTTGCTTACAGGAGGGGGGGGGCGGGTAGCGGGCAGGAAATCAGCCTCCTGTGATCTATGCCCCGTGGAGCGCTGAGTTAAAAAAAAAAAAAACTCACCTCAGACTCGGCGTTCCTCCGGCTGAGACACTGCAGCGCCAACAGTAAGGTGCCAGCGCTGGCAGCGTAATGACATCATTGTCTGCCAGCGCTGGAGCTTACCGTCCTGTGCGCTGCTGTGATCGTAGGACAGAGCAGGAAGTGTAGCACCCTGCTCTGTCATGGCTGTAGCAGTATCGGAGCGCAGCTCGCATACTGCTAGAAGCCATGACAACCAGGTGTGGACAGGTTGTCCGCAACTGCAGTGGTTAGGAGGATGGAGCGGTGCCAGAGGAGGGCTCTGCGTGCCCTCTCTGGCACGCTGCCTAGGTTCGCCATCGCTGTTCTAGGATGAGTCGATAGTAGTTAATGCATTTGTTCCATGGCTTTTAGAAGAGTAAGTACAAATTGTTAGGTTTGATCTATAAATTCTTTTTCCTATTAGAAAAATCATTGTATCCTCTCTGCAACTGATTGTTGCACTTATTGAACAGCATAGGAAAGATGGGCAAACACCTTTCTTTCTACATCTCCTTATTTCAAGTACCCTGATTCACTTTCATATACAGGCAGTCGCCGGGTTAGGTACAGATTAGGTTCTGTAGGGTTTGTTCTTAAGTTGAATTTGTATGTAAGTTGGAACTATGTATTTTGTAATTGTAGCTCCAGACAAAATTTTTTGGTCTCAATTTTTTTTTGTGACAATTTGATTTTAAAAATGTTGGGTTGTCATAAGAACCAGGATTAACAACAAAAAGTTAAAAAAAAAAGGATTATAAAAAAACCTAAAATTGAATCACCCCTTCCCTAGGAATGATATAAATATAAATAAAACAGAAAAATATCATCAATATTAGGTATCGCGTGTCCAAAAAATGTCTGATCTATCCAAAATATAAGAACGCGTTTTCACTGCGTTAAACCCCGTAACGGAAATAGCATCCAAAGTCGAAACAATGGCATTTTTTTGCCATTTCGAAAAATATAAACAAAATGAATAAAAAGTAATCAAAAGGTGCACAGTCACAAAAAGTACAGCAATGAAAACGCCATAAAATTCGAAAAAAATGACACTACCCTCAGTCCGTACACCAAAGAATGAAAAAGTTAATTGCACCAGAAGATGGGAAAATAAAAAATAAAAATACTTTCGTGATACAGGAGGTTAAATTTTTTTAAATGTATGAAAACATTAGAAAACCTATACAAAATTGTGTATCCACATGATCGTACCGCCACCCAAAAGAATAAGTAGAATGGTCAGTTGGGACGCAGAGTGAAGCCGCGCGTAAAATCCAAGCCCACAGAGAAAACGTTTTGTGAAAATGTGGTTTTTCAGTCCCATTTTCACTGCATTTTGAATTTGTTTCTGTTTCCCAGTACACGCCATGAATATTAAATACCGTCACTAGAAGTTCACTTTGTTACCGAAATAAGCCATTAACACAGCTCTTGTATGTGGAAAAATAAAAACTGTTATAGATTTTTGAAGGTGGTGAATGAAATATGGAAGTGATAAAAACTAAAAAGGCACAAAGTCGGGTAAGGGGGTTAACGTCCACAATGATATTTTAAAGGGAACCTGTTCAACAAAGTGCTATTCTAAAACCAGGGCACAGAAAGAAGAACGATTCAAATATAATTGTGCTAAGAAATGTCTGCCATTATATGGCTGCTTGAAATCAAGAGTATGTGAAACTGGACCTGGCTCCCAGCTAGGTGAGCCCAGCGTAGAAAATGTAAAAAATGCAGATCCTCTCATCGCTTGTATAATATATTCATGGACTCTAGGAGTCCATGATGACTAGCCGTGTCAGCTCACCACTGACATTGTCTCCCTCCAAAGGCATATGATAAAGATACCATTCTGAGAAAGTAATTATGATAGTTAGGAAATATTGCTGCCATGGATCTGCCAGAGTTTAGTCCTTGGTTTTTTTTTTTCCGTTGACACATCTTATTACTATATTACAATGTGCAGTCTATGTAACCAAGCAATTTGCAGGAGGTAAAATGCATAAATCATTTTGGCTGATCCAGATCATTCTCACTTCTTTTGATTAACTGTATAAATCATGTGCCAGTGTATTTTAATGCTTGGAGGGTAAGCAAGAGGCAAGAAATCTGTTATTGTGTTTGCAAACAATAAGCGGTCTGTAATTAGCTTTAGCCGTCTACTGGTATCATTTGGTTTCTGTAATTTCAGTTGTACCACGCCACAAAATGCTCAAAGTCGCTTAACGTGTAATTAATTGGTAATCACATTCCGGATGCTGGGAGAGAGAGACTGAAACATTTATTTGTAACAGAGCAGTGCACAACTGTATACTAGCCGAAGGTACTGACTAAATATATTTTGCAAGCCGAAAGCGTCGTCCCGAGTTTATCTATCAGACAGATCTTCTGGTTCTTGGTTGGGATTTAGGTTCATTCGGATAAATTCACTACAAACTGACAATTTTTTTTTTATAAGCAGTGTTCTTAAACAGGAAGGGTGATTTGGTTATAAAGACAGAGATGGTATAGAGTGAAGACCGGGTTTCCATTTACCTCAAGCACACTAACGTGGTTTGTCGAATTGCATTTTATTTAGGGGCGCAACAGATTCATATGAGCTCACCTGCTACCTTAAAAAGGCACCATATCCATGGCAACAAGCTTGGCTTAATTACCTTCTCCACTATCTGTTATTTTTGTATGTATGAAATCATCTGTTCTTTATCTGAAGTTACTTAAAAGTATTATACACAAAGGATTCTGCTTCGGCCACAAGACACATACCGAAGCTCACAGATCTCAAATACTAACCTGTTCAGATACTGTAACCTTATCTCATTCGGCAGCAATGTCTTTCTGTTTGAGCACCGCTGCACTCACACTGTTTGCTAACTAGGGTTGACTGCATTCTATAAGACCATGAGTAAGAACTAGATATGTTCGTTTGAGATGTGTAGGTCACTTCAGAAGAACGCATCTGACGATGTCTTACCTCGGATGGAATAAAATTGAGTTTTTAACCCCTTAACGCCGCAGTCCTTTTTCGTTTTTGCGTTTTCATTTTTCACTCCCCGCCTTCAAAAATCTATAACTTCTTATTTTTCGATATGCAGAGTGCTGTTATGGCTTTATGATTTCTGCACAACAAATTGCACTTCCAAATTTGGTGAGTATTTAATATTCCATGCCTATGACTGCGGGAAAGCGGGAGAAAAAAAAAAAAATTCCAAGAAAAATGCAGTGAAATTGTGTAAAAAACCCACTTTGTGCCGTTAATTAGGGGCTTGATATTTTCGGATTTACTGTATGCCCAAATAACATGCTACTTTATTCTCTTGGCGTGGACGATACGGGGATACCAAATTGTGTATAGGTTATAATGTTTTCAATATTTAGAAAAATTAAAACTCCTGTACAAAAAAATTGTGGATGTTGCGGTCTTCTCGGCTCTAATAATTTTTCTTATACTTGGGGTGTACGGAGCTTTGGGAGGCACGTATACGTTTTTGCGGCTTTTTGCGATGACGTGGTCATTTTTAGGAACTGTATGCATCTGTTTGATCGACGGTGTATAGAAATTTTTAAATTGTTTTGGAAAAAGCAAAAAATTTGCCATTTTGAACTTTGGGCGAAGTTTTTCTTACGAGGTTAAAGTGCAGGAAAAACCATATTATATATTGATAGATGGGCATTCTGCAACGCCTGGCGATACTAATGTGTTTATGATTGTTTACTGTTAGTTATATTTATATCAGTTCTAGGGAAATTTGAGGTTTTATTGTTTTTATATAATAATTTTTAGCTTTTTTAGTTGTAACTTTCAGAGCCGCAAGGGACTTTAAGCCTAGGTTGTTGTACGATCCTACATATACTGCCCATTACTATTGAGATAGAGTACATTGGGGATTTTCCATCCTCGTTCTGTTTACAATGGCTCATAGCCCATTGAGAATGAATGGTTAGCCCGAAGATGCCCGGGTCTTCAAGTGAAGAGAGCAACGATTGACTCAGAGGATGGTGGTGCTGTCATTTTATCAAGATTGATAACTATCTTTTCTTCTTAACCTATGGTACCTTTTATTATCTTCAGACCTTATAATTGCCTTCGGTGCCTGACACTAGGGTTATTCCTATCGCCTCAAGACCAAATGCCTATCTTTGTGTATTACGCAATCAGAAATTATTTTTCCATGTTCCATTTATACAGATTATTTGCCCTCTAATTTAACCCCCCCACTAATTTGTGTGAAGCCCATCAATGTTGTCTCAAGACAACCACACTTCCTATGATGATGGGATTCCTAGCAAAGTTTACAAACCGTGATACATACCCACCACTAATAGCCACAACATAAACAAGATAGGGGCACATTTTACTAGGACCTTGCGCCCAGTTTTCTGTCAGATTTTCCCATTATTCTAGTGTTAACCGCTTGCACTGGTATTTAGGAAGTGTCTGAGAATCATTTCTGGTGCGCGGCAACACATTTCGATGCATGCAAATCAACTTGGTGCACGCAACACTTTGTGGCCAAACAGTGCATAGACATCATGCAACACAATGAGGGGGCGTTCCGGGAGCCATCCCGACCACTGCACCCAGATTATCATGCAAGTCGACAGAAGTCAGGCGTGTGTAGGGAAGCGACAGATTCATCCTGATTTCTAGTGGAAGTTCTTCATGAATCGGGCGCACTCAGCATTATACAAGGCAAACCCACTTTCGTGATGTTTGCCTCCTCTAGTAGATGTGACCCAATAGCATATTGGTTTGGGACACCATATCATGAATGACATTGCTTTGATAAACGAATAATATTGTACCACATTTCCCCAATACAAAGACAGGCGTCCCCGGGTTACGTTACAAGATAGGGTCTGGAGGTTTGTCTTAAGTTGAATTTGTATGTAAGTCGAAACTGTATTTGACCCCCAGTGACAATTGGAGAGTTGAAACTTTTTTGTATAATGGGACCAAGGGATTATCAATAAAGCTTCATTACAGACACCGTCCAGCTGATTATTGCAGACTGGGGACATAAGTAATGTATCAGAGACGGTCACCATAGGTCAGAGGGGTTGTCTGTTACTATGGGTTGCTTGGAAGTGGGTGTCCTAAGTAAGGGACCGTGTAAAGTTATTATCTGTTGACTTATCTCGTATGACAAACAATTTTGGGGATAAGTCAGCTACATTCAGGAACGTAACTTCCAGTAAATTCTTTGTAGAATATTGGTCAGATAATTTAAAGTGACAGTCAAAAGTAATGAATTCCTGTCAAGCATAGTTCTGATCTACATCAGGCATTGACGTGCTGCACGGTAAATGCACCACTATGGATCAAAGGATGTGAAAATATGGAGGCATTGCAGCGATGCAGCTATGAGCAAATGACTAGAAAAAAAATTGATTGAAAATACATTGAAAGTAATACATAGTTGAAAATGTAAATAATATGTGATGACAAGCTAGCACAATTATTCATTTAGTATAAAAGGTGACAAAACAAAGGAAGGTAGATAAAGACAGTGGGCTTTAACAACGCGGAGAAAAGACGTGTTACAAAAAGAGTAAAAAAGAGTTGCCAGAGCAAAGTCACAACAAAGGGAGCAAATGAGGACAACATTCACAAGAAAAGGGCAGGAAAACATAGGGAGTAGTGTGAGAAAAATGTCAGTCACAGCTAGTTAACTATAGATGATCAGGAGCCAAGTTGTCAGGAAAGAGATGTGTGGTGCTAAACAATTCAACAATCTTAGCAAGGACAATATTAGGTCCCTCACTTAACCACACTCAGTGACACGAGGATTGCCTTAGTTCTTGTTTGGTGGGAAATCAAAAGGTTTTAAGGCCAAAAGGAAATGTGAGTCCCCAACCAAATGTATGAGTCTCTCAGTATCATCTTGTGTTTAGCACAGAGTTAGATGACCTAGAAGTGTATAAACGGCGATGAAGAAAAAATGAAAGTGATAAACTATTTGGAAGATAAGCAAATTCCCATACAAAATGTTGAGAGGTTAATCTGCCAATACATTTTCTGGCACTTGTAAAAGTGCTATTACTCAAGCTAAAGCTCAGTGAAAATAATAAACCATTTCAAAAACTTAACATGATTCAACCAAGCTCAATCCGATCCAAATAAACTTCCTTAATAAGAACCTAAGTTACTTACTGAGAGAGAGAATGACTCACATGTTTGGCGACGACGTGAAACCTCAAAGGATGTCAGTATGATTCTTGTTTCATACATGACTACAGCCCTTTATATTCATGTCGAGTTATTTTGGATGGTTCTAATAGCCAGAGTGTTATTTTACCCCGCATCTGGCCTATTTGCCATTTTGATGCAGAACACTTACTATTTGTAGTAGCAGTAGCAGTTAATGGGGGAGAGCAAAGCAATGGTCGTGCATTTCACAAGTCCATGGTTGATTCTAGTCAAAACTCAAGAGAAACTTGATATAGTGGCTACATCACGCCTGTTGTCTTTTACAACATCCAAGCCTCCACAATGCATGGACACAGCCCAGGCCACGCCTAAAGCGATCCAAATGAAAGAGAGTATCATAATCTTGGGTGAATTACTGTGGTGTATATGTGGACAATATTCTTATATAGAATAATCCGAGGCCACTCCTTCGAAAAACTCAGCTTTGAAAATTATATAAGTGAGCCCGAAGGGCTGTACTGAAGGAGCACTTACATATCTGTAAGATTACAGCTGGCAGAGGGAGGTGGGAAGTGCTGAGGAAAGAGGTGGAGGGGGAGGTAGAAATGGCCATGGCACAGTGTAACAGCTTGTGAAGGCGTGTGTCATAGAGCGGTGCTATGAAACTCCACCCCAGAGCCTTATGGATCATACTATTGGAAAAATATGTACCACAGACATTTTGGCCTGGATCTCTCAGTGGAGTCATTAAATGAAAAAAGGCACATCAGGGTGAGTAGCAGCGGCCAGGTGGGATCGAGGCAAGCTAAGATTGTGCTTGTGCGCAAATAACACTAATGGGGCTCATGTACTTAGGGTTCGAGCTGCACTTTTGTCGACTGTTCACCTTTTCAGGGATAAAACGGCTTGAAGTGTGCGCCTATGGGATTGTGGTGCATGAGACCCTTTTGCGTATGTCACTGCCTTCTATGTAAAACATCAACTAGGCCGCGTGTCATTGTGGTCAGTCCAACTGATTTGAGACTAAAGTCGCCTGGACTTAACTTATAAAATTGTGTCATCTAGATGCCCTAGCGCCTAAGATGCACACTGAAAAGATGGTGAACTCTGTCAGATATGAGCGAGGAAGCCATACATGCATGATTTCAGGGCACTCGCATCTAGGAATAGCCGCAGGACCTGCGAAAGGACAATGCACTTTCTGTGAAGTCCAGCTGACTGGGTAAGTAACTAAGCCAAATATGTATTATACGATATTATCTGTGGAATGTTGTTTTTCTCCTATATCTGATGCCTACCAGTTGACAACATATTGGGACAAACAGGAGATGCAGAAAGCTGACTAAGACACGATAAATGAGCATTCCTCTAAAAAGGTGAGCACCAACTCATCCGGCATTTACAAGACATCAATAAATCATAGTGCTTGAAGTAGGGTCTTGTATTTGGTAGGGTAAATGGTTGCTTGCCATGTTTATTATTTCTAGTCATGTGTTCTGCTCTAATCTGCAAAAAAATCCTTGAAAATGATGTATCGTACACAATTACAGTTCTTTAGAAATTAAGTTCAGCTATTGTATGTCCTTGTGTTTTGTGTACCTGCAAACATATTTTGACATGTTGTAAATGACTAATTATAAAATAATACAACCGGACAAACGTACTGACTTTGATGTGTGTTTACACAAAATACAGAGGGTCTCATTTTAAAAGCCCTATACAAAGCAACCATTCGCGCTCAAATAATGCTTTAACCAGATTAGCAGCGACCGCCTGCGTGTATATCCGCACCGATTCGCGGGTGTTTTGTGACAGCGATGGCTGCAGCTGACGGCAGCGTCAAAAAGATAGCGGTGCATGGGCCCGCCATCTATACACCTGGGATCGCCATTGCTCCCCGTGATGTCATCGATACCGTCCCATGGGCGTAGCCTAGGGGTCTTCGAAGACACGAAGCTATTTTCGTTTTAACCCACTTCATTACAATGTGCTGCAGCACCTTTATGGAATGAGGGAGAAAGGGAGAAAATCCCCATTATAATGCCATACTGTAGTATGCAGTATATGATAGGATGTTGATCAGAAACTAGGGTTAGCAGTATCCTAGGGCGTCTGATACAATAGTAAAAAAAAAAGTTAAGTTTAAAAAAAAATTATTATAAAAAACCAGTGAAACAACATTTAAATCACCCCCCTTTCCCTACAGCAACTAACACTATAATATTAAATAAAACGAGTAAAAAAATTCAATAAACACATTAGGTATCGAACAGTCCAAAAATGCCCGGCCCGCCGATGACTATAAAGAGTGCTAACCAGCGATCAATGTGTTTAACCCCGTAACGAGGAAATAGCGCCCAACCAAAGTCGAAAAATGGCACTTTTTTGCCATTTTGAAAATTATAAGGAATAATCCATTAAAAAGTGATCAAAAGGTCGCTACTCCTAAAATTTATATAGAGTGAAAATAGTTATATCAAATTCGCAAAAAAAATGACACCACCCACGTCCATGCCCACCCAAGTATAAAAAAGTTATTAGCGCCAGACGTGGCCCAAAATCAAAAACATAAATAACAGAGAGATGAGGTTTTAATTTGGTAAATGTTATAGAAAAACAATTATAAAACCTATCACAAATTTTGGTAATCCCTGGAAATAGTAACCATACCCAAAGCATAAAGTAGACATGTACTGTTTTGGCACTCATTGAAATGACGTACTTATCACTGAGCCCACAGGAATGGCACCAAATGCGAGATTTATCACCATTTTCACTGCATTCGGGATTTTTCCTAGCCTTCCGCAGTACACTGGCATGGAATATTTAATACAAGCACTAGTATAGTGTGCATATTTGTTACGAAGAAACACAATAGCCCAGCAGGAACAGCGCTTACGTGTAAAAAGAATAAAAAAGTTATAGATTTTTGAGGAGGTGGTGGAGTGGTAAGAAATAGGAACATGAAAAAAAATGGAAGGGCCACGGGATCTTAAAACCGGTAAGACAATAAATACAAGAGTATAATAAGCCAAAATTACTGAACAACCGCAGTGATGAACAGAATGAAAGACAACCAACAGCGAGAAAGTCTGGGAAGTGGAAAATTTAAGTGCTTCTATTAATCATGCAGAAATACATGATTAAATATGATTAGAAACACAGAAATAAAAGGGGGAGTTGTAAGGGGCCCATCAAACTGATCCTCAAAACCCACCCCACCACCCCGAAATCTGGAATACTTCCATAAGGATTCGAATCTAACTGAATGAGAACGAATGCAGTCCGCACATAGAATAACATTCAATAAACTGGTATTGCAATGCGTGGTTAACAAGTGATCAAACGCTTTCAGCCCCAGGTCTGAAAAAGCAAGAGAACAAAAAATTTTAAACATTTTTTAATACTAACTAAATTTTAAATAAAACAAGAGTCTTAAACATCGCATTTATTTTAAATAACTAAATAAGTATAAAAACATGTAAACACACCTAAAAAAACAAATATTTGGTATCTGAATCTGACGCATTATGGGAAGCGGCACAATGAATAACGCCTGTAAAAAAAATACACCCCAAAATTTTGCCAATAACTTCCAAGACACATTCTGTTGGTAACAGCCAAAAGAAGCTACATTCCTGTAGCAAGAATTGATTATTGAATTTCCTAAACAGAAAAGATAATAAAAAGCTTCATCACTTTCTTACAGCTGGCCCAAAAATGAAAGTATTTGCTAAAGTGTAACGTCAGGGCCGGATTAAGGTTGGTGGTCTTTCTCCGCAGTTGGGTGGAGGAGGGCCCTCTGGGTGAACAAATCTCGGTGGACCGGCCCATTTGAATGCCACAGGTGGGCACTTAAAGTCACCTCCTCCTTCCTTTCCACTATCCCAGCAGTAACAGGATACATACAGCCGCCTCGCCCCCACTCCACCTAACAAGCTACATACAGCAGACTCACCCCCAGTAACACAGCTACACATACAAGCACGTTCCTACATCAACAGTAACACAGCTAAACTACACGCTGCCTCACCACCAGTCAGTAACTCAGCTACATACAGCTGCCCTCGACCCCCAGTAACACAAAGCTACATTACAGCCGACTACGCCCCAGTAACCCAGATACATCACAGCCGCCCCTCACCCCCAGTAACAGCAGCTACCATACAGCCCAGCCTCAACCCCCACACGTAAACACAGCTACATACAACCGCCTCACCCCCAGTAAACAGCTACATACAAGGACGCCTCACCACCCAGTAACACAGCTAGTACAGCCGTCTCATCCACCTGTTCACG
This sequence comes from Engystomops pustulosus, assembly GCA_019512145.1. Taxonomy (NCBI): domain Eukaryota; kingdom Metazoa; phylum Chordata; class Amphibia; order Anura; family Leptodactylidae; genus Engystomops; species Engystomops pustulosus. The sequence continues at coordinate 95,133,756 of CM033644.1, forward strand.
GCCACATAAGCCACATATCCCCCAAGTAAAGCACAGCTACACTACAGCCCACTTGTGCCCCCCCCCCAGCAACAACCACCGGATACAAAAAGCCGCCTCGCCCCCCAAGTAACACCGCGACATACAGGCACTCCTCGTCCCAAATAACACAGCTATCATACAGCCAGCCTGTCTCCAGGAACACACTTCATGTATCAGCCGCCTCGCTCCCAGTAACACGTACATACAGGCACAGCTCACCCAGTAACACAGCTGACATACAGCACCAGCACTCATCCCCCCAGTAACACAGGCTACATACAGCTGCCTCATCCCAGTGAAACACAGCTACACTACAGCCGTTCCAGCCTTCCACGTAACACAGCTAATACAAACGCCTCATCACCAGTAACACAGCTACTTACAATAATGCGCTTCACCCCCGGTAAACACTAGTGACATACAGAGCAGCCTCACCCACAGTAAACACAGTAGCATCCAGCCACACACCCCACAGTCACACACAGCTACTTACAACCGCCTCACCCACCTCCAGTAACACAGCTACATACTAGCCACGTTGACACCCCCCCCAGGTAACACAGCTACACTAGCAACCCACCTAATGTGCCCAGATAAACACACAAGCTAAATAACAGCACCGCCTCGCCCCCGACCCCCAAACTAACACAGCTACATACAGCTGCCTCCCCCCCCGTAAACAGATCCACATGAGGCAACCACCTATCCCCAGTAACGCCAAAAGGTACATACAGGGCTCGCCCTCCACTAACGCAGCACAGTGACAGCAGCCTCACCCCCAGTAACACAGCTACATTACAGCTGCCTCACCCCAGTAAACACAGTCTTACTACAGCGCACGCCTCGACTTCCAGTAAGACCAGGGCTACAACAGCCGCACTCACCCCCCCAGTAAAACACAGCACATACAGCCGCCGACCCCATAACACAGCTACCATACAGCCAGCAGTCACCCCCAGCACACACACGTACATAGCAGCCGCCTCATCCCCAGTAACACAGCTACAATACAGCCGGCCTCTCAGTAACACAGCTACCTACAACCGCCTCGTTCCCCAGTAAACACCGCTACTTACAACCGCTCTCACGTCACGATAACACAGCTAAATACAAGCAGCCAGACCCCAGTAACACAGATACATACAGCCACCTCACCCACAGTAACACAGCTAGTTACAAACCGCCTCACACCACCACAGAACACAGGACAGTACATACAGCAAACCTCACACCCAGTAACACAGGCTAGCTACATACACACTCTCATCCCCCAGGAGTAACACAGCTACATACAAGACGCCTCGCCCCCAGAGTAACACAAGCTACTTGTACAACCGCCTTCACCCCCCAGTACATCACAGCTACATACAGCCACCTCACCCCAAGTAACACAGCTAACATTTAAACCACCTCAATCGCCAGCGTACACAGCTACATACAGCACTCGCCCCAGTAACAAGCAGCCTACATACAGCCGGCACACTTCCGCCAGTAACACAGCTACATACAGCTGCGTCGCCCCCCAGCAGTAACACAGCTACATACACGCCACCTTGTCCCCATAACACCGCACATACAGCCCGCCTGCGGCAGCCCTACCCAACACAGTAACTAACAACGCTACATAACAGCCGCCCACCTCGCCCCCAATAACACCGACCTACATACACGCCGCCTCGCCCCCACCCCCAAATAACACCGCCAAATACAGCCGCCCTGCCCCCGGTAGTAACACAGCTACATACAACCGCCTCATGCCCCGTAACGACAGCTGATGCCATACATGCAAGTCTCGCCCTAGCAACACTAGCTACATACACAGCCACCTCGCCCGAGTTAACATAGCTACATACAGCCGCCTCCTACCCAGTAACATCAGCTAAACATACAGGAATTCCCGACGTCGTAACCACAGCTAAATATCAAGCCGCTCGCCCCCACCAAACAAAGCTACAAACAGCCGCCTTATCCCCAGTAACAACAGCGTACCAAACAGCCGCTATCCCCAGAACACCAGCATACATACAGCCACTCATCCCCAGTAACACAATACTACGATACAGCCGCCTGGCCCCCAGTAACACAGCTACATACAAAAGCCTCGCTCCCAGACACATCTACCACACAGCCGCCTCGCCCCCAGTAACCAAAGTTATAATTACAGCCGCCTCGCCCTCGCGTAAACCACGCGACATACAGCCGCCCTCTGCTTCCAACGTAACACAGCTAACATACAGCGACCTTTGTCCCCAATAACACTGTTATATCAACCTCACACAGTTATGTACACTCATATACATGATACTACTAATTGTCTTCTAGATCACACTACGTGCAACGCCCGTTACAGCGGCACATACGGCAGTGAACGGGAAGAGGAGGAGGAGGTGAGCGCAGCTAACCCCGCCCCTCTCCATCAGGAGGAAAGTGTGCTGACACGTTACCGCTCCGTAGGGCGACGGGTGCTGGATGCGCCCATTGCCGTCTATGGAGGACCATATATCGGCCAGTATATGCGTACCGCCATAGGAGTGTGAATTGTAGCCCATACACAGAGTACAGAGTACACAAACTCATAAAGTATATACACACATACGATAAGGTCACTACAAACACACATACGGCCATACACTTATATACAATAATGTATATATATTTCAATAACAGTATACACATCCTGTATCAATACTATACACATACATTGCGTATAAAAATACCCGACAAACAACAGGAATCTACACACATAAGCAATACACACCACATTCAGTATATTACAGAATTTTCACACACATACGGGAAATTACACACACAATATTCATTATCAGGCATATACATACATACCAACTACAGCGAATATAAACATAAATAATATTATTATTATATTATATATAATATATATATATATTTAAATGTGCACATAATAGGCTTATACAAATATATGCATGTTAAATAACAGTATATACATAATAGACAGTGTAGATATAATACACAGATTACCAGAATGACAGTAGATTCATATATACACAGTATATACAGATAGTAGACAGTAGATGCATATATAGACATCTACAAAGTATATACAGTAGAGCATTATATAACACTATGTTATACCACAGTATATACAGAATAGACAGCAGATGCAATAAAACAATATACACAGTATATACACACAGTATATATACTGATATGCAGAGTATACATCACAGTATATACAACATAATAAAAGTATACTACACTGTATATGCATATATTAATTCACATAATACACATATACACAGTCTATTACAATGTATATCTGTGAGAAAGTAAGACGGTATTCGCTGTGGGATAAACCGATTTGTCGTTCCTACAGGCAGATGATAAGGGCTTTTTATTGTGATGTGTATAAAAAAAGAGACCCTGGGCGCTTAGATCTGCAGTTACCCAAGGGTTTTAAGCAGACATGTATAAGCAGGGGGGAATAGACTATGTTTGTCGTCTATGTGTTGGCATAGCTAACACACAAGCACTAAGTGAGAGTAATTGTGTCAGTAACTGGGCATGAATATTAATGGAGTAGGGGTAGGATGGTAGTGGGGACTACTACTCGCCACCCGGGGTCACTTCGTCACCGAGAGAGGGGTGTTACATGCGCCCCATTGTGTGCAGAGGGGCGTATGAAGGCGCTCGTTAGGGCGTTCTATTTTGTGTGTCAGCAAGGCCCGATAAGTCAGTAGGCGAGGCACTACCTGGAGAGCTTGATGATAAAGCGAGATTGCATTCTCACAGCAAAGGTAACTGGGGGTCTCTGTCTTGTGCTGGGCCAAGAGCGTGTGCCAGGCAGCCTGGTACCCGGATAGCTAGGGTCCCAAACTGTATTAGACAGTGCCTTAGCCGGCACAGGAATACTTTTATAATGTTTTTGCTGCATGTGCATAACCAAGGCTTGAATTTGTGTTCTGTTTTGCAATGGGAATAAACACTTAAAGTTGGACTTTTTAACCTGCGTGTGTCACTGCCTTCCTGCACTGCTACCTGTCAAATACCAGAGCAATCCCCACACATGGTGGATTGGAGCGGGGGGCATAGTGCAGTGAGTATACACCTCGTGCCATGTCCTGGCCAAGCACTGAAAGCTGCAGTAGCACAGGCCATGGAGGAGTTAAAAAGTTAATCAAGCAGCGGTCGCAAGCCAACGTGCAGCAGCAAAGAGCGTCAAGAATAAGATGCTGATCCAGCAGGAACAGCCCGACCGTGCTCAGCAAAGGACTGTCCCGCAATGACGGTGAAGACGCCAGGAGAAGGATGGGTCCGCAAAGCTAGACCAAGAGTTGACGCCGAGGATGATGTGGAGGCCATCTGACAGGGTTTGAGAGGGGTGGTCCACCCGGAGAGCGGTTGCCACGGCAGCACTGGGGCCCGAGAGGTGGAGGCCACCCATTACTCGTCGATGATCACCAGCAGGGAATTTCAAATACTACGACTCGAAGATGAGGGAGTTATGCCCGCGTGAGATGTACTCCAGTAAAGTGTCTAAAGGCAGAGAGAGATCTGGCCCCGACTTAGGAGTTGATCAGCTTACCGCGCTCAAAGAAGTGAATAGCTTGGAGATAACAGGATGGCGCTACCACCGATGGGGGCAGAATGGCACAAACTTGTTCGCCCGTGAGTCCGCAAGTGTGGCTTATAGCCAGGGGAGACATCGTTGACACAGGCGCCGGCCAGCCCAGATGGTCGGGAGGAGTGTGCTTCTGGGGACTGTTTTTGAGGGCCTTGCGGGTTGAGATCCATGACAAGGGGTGCGCGGACATGGGACACGGGGAACCGTCTGATGCCGATGCGATGGTGGGGGTTGGTGGGAGAGGTTTTGTGCCCATCAGGCCTAACAACGCAAATGAAGCCCCTGGTATACACCAGAAGGCCCGTAAGGCACGGAAGGTCTGGTCACCCAAACTTGCGGGGCAGGAAACACCCAAGTCCGGGAGAGCTACCCCAGGGGAGGAGGGAAGGAGAAAGGGGGAGGCTCCCACCTGTGAAATGCCATTGGAGCCAGGTCATATTGCAGCCTCATTGCCCAAATGTACTCAGGCCAGGGACCTGCAGAGATCCGCCACGAGGGTTCTCTATGGTATGCCTCTGATCATTACACAGCTAATAGCCCGACTCTCGCGGCATAGTGTTTGGCCGCCACCTGTGCGTTGTGGTGGACTGTGGCAGGGCATCCAGCGTGGCCCTCCTGTGGATTCAGGCTAGGTCGCGAGGACCTTGATTAATGGGTCCCCTCGACAGACACCAAGGCGATGGTCACAGGGGCGCACAGATGGGAGTCCTGTGCATCCCATGGGGACGTAAAACGAATAACCATCAGCCACAGTGTATTATACTTCCAGACTACTTTGGGCAGAAAGATCCACTACATCTGACGGCTAGCGTGTTTGTGTACAAGAACGTTTGCCCAGACCTGTTATCTTGTGTGGACGGGCTTCCCAGTGTGTATGGACTCTATGCGGGTGACCAAATCCATAAGATGGTTGGGGGGTTCTTGGGGTCCCTGTGTTGTCGGAGTCAGATGCTGCCCGAACTCGCGCACGTGATGCCCCCGCTGTGTGGAGCAGGGTATCACTGCACCGTAGAAGGGGTGACGCCCAACAAAGATGGAACGTGTAATGTTTCCCCTACAGATGTTAGGCAAAAAGGCGAAAAACATGAGAGCTTGGGTAGTGAAAGGCTCGCAGGTTGTCGGATTGTGGAGGGTAACCGTCTGATCATCGTTCGGTCGTGGTATTGCACTAACTACAGGGAGACTCCACACTCTGATCCCTTGAACGCCAGAGATCTAGAGATCAGCGAACCACTGGGGTAGTAGATCTAATGGCTGTTACGCTCAGAACCCAAAACAATGAAACCAGAGTTTAAGGAGCTTTGTAAATGTTAGAATGTTTTTATTCATGTTCTGGATTGTGTAACGACTGCATATCTTCTAACAAATATGGGATACGAGGTAATATATCCTCGCATCAATTATGTTAAAGCTAAAAATAAAAAACACACATGGCTGCTTTTAGTGTACAGGCGGTCCCCTACTTAAGAACACTTGATTTACATACGACCCCTAGTTACAAACGGACCTCTGGATATTGGTAATTTATTGTACTTTAGTCCTAGGCTAACGTGATTAGCTGTAACAGTTATCAGAGGTGTCTGTAATGAAGCTTTAGTGTTAATATTGATTCTTATGACAACCCAACATTTTAAATTGTCACAGAGACCAAAAAAGTTCTGGCTGGGATTACAATGATAAACGAACAAACCTATGATAAAAGAACAAACCTACAGACCCTATCTTGTATGTAACCCGGGGACTGCCTGTACTTGTACTGACATGTACAAATGTACTGTGTTTAACAGTATAGTAGCCTTGTTATAAGCATTATTCCCATGAACAGAGCCAAGGAAAATCGGCCCATAATTCTTGAAGTGGATATTTAATGTACTTTTATTGTGGGGTACCACAAGCAGATCAGTTTAAATATCAGTGGAGAAAGAGAGGCATTTTACAAAAAACAGCCAAAGCCAAAATTATTGAAAAAAATCGCGAAAAATATCAGAATTTAAGGTGTGCAACGGGGAGTAAAAAATCCCAAAACAGATTGTAGCTATCATGCAGCTGAAGATGGTCGACAAAGGTTGACCACGGCTGCAATATATGCATGAACCACACATTTTATTTTAAAAAATTGACAAAAGAGAAAATCATTTCTTTATTTTCACAAAACTTAAAAAAACAAAGATTTCTATACATAAAATATTGGGTAAGGTTGAAAAAGAAATGAAACTTGCAAACTACACTTTAATGTTGCCATAAGTCCATAGCAGTATTGGATATGTATATTATATATATATTATATGTTTTTTATATAATATTATATACAAACAAAAATTGAAAGCAGCCACCGCCTTAAGGAAAAAGGTCAGACGGGTGCTACCCATCTCTGCCCAAGCGTGTAGATAGAGAAGCAAAAAGTGCAGACACCCAAGGAATCGGGAAAAAAATGTGAGGTTATTCCATCTCTAGCAACGATCAAGCTGTAATCAGCCTTTGTCAAGCTGCTTCTAATATATATATTCCATTTCATTATATATAGATTTCCATATATGCATCATATTAATATTTAAATATATAAATAGATTAGATATATATAGATATATATATATTAATTGATATTAACGTATACAGAGTATAAGCAGTTTTGTCCGCTTTGGGTTGAAAAATGCCCCACTCGGCTTATACTCGAGTATATAAAAAAATTGTTGTGTATGTATATGTTGTGTAAACTGGATGTTTATACAGTTTATATTAGTAACGTTTCCTAAAGTAAATCAATTTCAAATTCACACCTAAATCTGCAACAATATTTTACTATAATGAACAAACATCTTCTAAGTGATTCAATTGTTCGCTGTCTCCTTTCTTAGTATATGACTACTAGAAGGAAGCAGACTTCTAGATTTCTATAATACATTTGCAAAATTCCACAAGTATCTGCTGTTGTTCATACTGAAATTCCTGTTTTCAAATGAAGTATTTTATTCTAGGGCAATATAAACGAGATGAGATCATAAGAGTTTTTTTATCACAATAAATGAACAGTTAAACACAGGGGGGGATTTGTGTAGATGTTTTAGGCTAGTCTGTGAATAAGTTTAACTACATTACAAACTTTTGTCGAGAACTCTCCAAAGTTCACATATTTTATTATGCTATGCGTTCAACAGTTATGGCTTTAAAAATAATTTTAAGCAAAAACATTCACAAAAGACATAGAGCAGAGAACTGAAATTAAAGAAATAAAAGGAAAACCATTGATGAACCAGTAGTTTCGAATAAAACTAGTGTTGCCTAGCCGAGGAAAACTTTTTAACAGACCCTTTTTTTATACTGTGTAGGAAATATATTAGCTGTCAGATGATGAAAATACTCTTGAATGCTTTTCTCTCAAAGGTTCCTTTCAGATGTGTTCAATTTGACTCTTTGGGAGCAAGAAAGAAAATATCCACTAACTTTATGATGTACAAATCATAGAACTATGAAATGTCAACACTTAGAGTTTAAATCTAACCATTATAATGCCAGTGGCACTTGCCATATTTTTCACGTTATCATTGTGATGAATTTTATCCTTATTTTATTTTTAATCTTTTAACATACAAATCTATAAAAAAACAAAAACAAAAAAAAAAACAATGCATCCATAATTATTTAGAGGGATAAAGATTAAAATGTAGTTGAGCCAAAAATAATGTTGAAGAGTAAATATCAGATTTGGGACTATGTTGATTATTTGGTTGTTGACAGAAATTTCCATAAAAAAAACTAATCCAATCCTAATACATAAAAGGTGTCACGGGAACATCCGATGCCCGTCCCGCTCCCGTGCACTCACTCTCTGGCTCCCACTCCCGTTCCGGACTAGTCCCGCGCGCCGGCCCGCCTAGAGCGTGCGCACGGCAGTGTTCTCCAGATTTAAAGGGCCAGCGTGAGGTGATTGGCGCTGGTCATTTCCTGTTTTGGTATTAAACCCCAGTCTTCCATCATTCCCTGCCGGATCTTGTGCCTCATAGCCTGAGAGAAAGCTTCAAGGAGTATTCCTGTGGATTCTGCTTCATGTGTATTCCTGCATTCCTGTGTATTCTGCGTTCAGAGGGTTCCCCGCCTCCTGAGTCCTGTGTTGCGTGTTACTAAGTTTCCTCCGTCGTTGCTGTGTTCCGTGTGCTGTGTTCACGTTCCCTTGCTGACTCCTGTGCTGAACACGGACGTGGACTTGAACGGTGCATCTCTGCCGCCTGCCTGACCTGTGCCCTGGACTGACTACGTGATCGTCATACGCTAAGGTACCTGCCGCACACCTATCGGGAGACACGCGCGCACACCTGCAATGTAAGAATAGAATTAAAACATTAAAAACAGATGAAACAAGGAGCTTTTTAGTGCCAGAACAACATTTAAAGAAACACTATTCTTCACATTCCGCTGTTCGTGCACATCTCCTAACTAGCGGGAGACACGCGTCGAACACCGAAAAGTCGAAGAATAGTGTTATTTCAATGTTTTCCTTACAATTTAAAAAAAAAACATCTGCAACATCTGGAATTTGTGTTTGCACTGTTCTGTACGTTAGTTTATTAAAAAAATGCTCGGGTCTCCCATTGACTTCAATGGGGCTAGTTATTCAGACGAGCACCGAGCATCTGGAAAAGTTTGTCTCGTATAACGAGCACCCGAGCATTTTAGTGCTCGCTCATCTCTATTGAAGAATTAATTGGTAGGAAATATGTGATATGTTGATGTTCCTTGGAAACCTACAGCCTTAATATGCATTGCAAATCCTCACACAGAATTTGGAACATGCTCTGTAGAATAAACACTCTAGTCTGTACCCTGACCACAACTTAAAATGATGGCTTAAGTTTCATAGCTTCATGTCTTCACTGACTCACTTTCATTAAAATATTCATAAACTAAACAAGAAGGACTATATCAGGCCTCATGATATTGTTTGGTATCAAATGCCCAATTTGACTCACATGCAAGTTTCTTGTGAAAACCAAATCCTTTGAAGAAGGATGGCTCAAATATAGTGATCAAGGAACACAATTACCTGCTCTACGAACTGCCAGTGGTCTATGCCTCAGTGCCCCATATGGCCTGGCTACTGTAGGGAAAACCCATCCTGAGATGAGAATCAGAATAAGGAAACTCTTGTTCCATCAGAAATTATGATAAAACACAGGCGAAGCCATTGAAAGCAGAATAAACCTTTTCAAACCGACCCGATCGCTCAGCACTTCAAGAAAGTCCATAACTGTAAATCTCGAGGTTTGAGATGATGAACCATCTACCCATGTTGACCCTATGGATCAGAGGGGGTACCTGGACACTCTGCATCATGGTCAAGACGGATGATGCCAGGCTTGGATCTCACAGGAGGTGTGGGGGAGGCCTTAACCCAAGGCTTAAGATAAGTTTTGCTTTGGCTGTTTTTTGTAAATATCCTCTTTCTCCACTGATATATTAAACTGATCTGCTTGTGTTACCCCACAATCAAAGTACATTAAAATACCACTTCAAGAATCTATGGGCCATTGTTTCCTGCTCTGTTCATGGGAATAATGCTTATAACAAGGCTACTATACTGTTAAACACAGTACATTTGAACATGTCACAGTACAAGTACACTAAAAGCAGCCATGTGTGTTTTTACTTTAGCTTTAACATAGATGCTGCAAGGATATATTACCTCGTATCCCATATTTGTTAAGGTTGCAGCGTACACAATCAGAACATAAATAAACAACATTCCAACATTTACAAAGCTCCTTAAACTCTGGTTCATTGTTTACTATTACCTACCAATGGTGACTTCCGATTGGACAAATTAACCTATCAATATCAAAAAAAAAAAATACATCATAAAAAAGATGGCGACCCAGCCGTCCCCGCCCCCCTAGAAGAAGCCAGGGGACCTGGCAAAACATGTTGTCGGCGACACTCTTCACTAATCAATGCTCAGACATGTCATGTCCTATTAATAATTTTTATAAGAGGACAAGAGGAGACAGTGGTATATTGTTTGCATCAACCAGCGGCAGGTGCTAATAATCTGCAGGCCGCCTGAGAGCACAATGCTTCTATGTGTGAATAGAGACACAGTGCCGCGCTGTGTCAGATTCCTTGCTGGTATCGATGCGCTGCACGGCATGTGTCTAGACACAGTGCGCCAGCAGCTTGCTGTAGCTAGTCTCCGTGTACACACACGGTATGAATTGTATCAGGCGCAGGAACCCAGCACTGCACTGGCTTACTATTGGTATGTATGCTAGTTAATTGTCCCTATTCTGCGAGCATTGATTAGTGAAGAGTGTCCCGACACGTGTTTCGCCAGGTCACCCTGGCTTCTTCTAGGTGCGGGGACGTCCGGGTTCGGCCTTCTTTTATGATGTCATTTTTTTTTTTTTTGATTGATAGGTTAATTGTCCAATCGGAAGCCACCATAGGTATGGTAATAGTAAACAATGAAACCAGAGTTTAAGGAGCTTTGTAAATGTTAGAATGTTGTTATTTATGTTCTGTATTGTGAATTTGGACAAATGAAAAGACAGATGTTATAGGCAAAAATAAGTTTTATTTAATGAAAATCAAACAAGGAAGTAAAAACAATTAAAATTCCCATGATTAGGGAAAACAATGGACCCCCAGTGTCCAGCCCCATTGTAGAATACATATATGATGTGACAGAGGATAGTAAAAAAACCATAGCATAAATATAAAGTGCAAAATAGAAGTCATAGAGGTCACATTACCAATAAACGAGGTGCCAGGCTGGAGGAACCGGGGGTCCCACGCGTTTCGCCCGTATACCCATCTCTGTCTGTCCCGTAAAAAAAGAGAATTTGGCTGATTATTGGGTGTTGGCCCTGATATGATAAAAGGATTGACTTGATTTATGTTTGTTTGTGACAAATCCACTTCTGTTTCAGTGTCACAAGCAGAGGAGTCTCCACTGATATTTAAACTAATCTGCTTGTGGTACCCCACAATAAAAGTACATTAAGTACACTTCAAGAATCATGGGCCGATTTTCCTTGGCTCTGTTCATGGGAATAATGCTTATAACAAGGCTACTATACTGTTAAACACAGTACATTTGAACATGTCACTACAAGTACACTAAAAGCAGCCATGTGTGTTTTTTACTTTTAGCTTTAACATGATTGATATTCCATTGTAGTTTAATGTAAACCATTTCTTGTTCTGATAAAAGGTCAACCTAGGCTTCAGTCCGAACTCTTTTGAGGCCTTTCACAAGTTCTCCAGTATTGGCATCTTCCATCTACTCATTGACTCTGAGCAGTTTCCTATTCCCTACTGAAGCAAAGCATTCACCCATGCAGTCACCATCATTCTTCACATTGAGGAAGGTGTATTCAGGGTCTGCAGTGTTGGTTTTCCTACACACAGGGGGTGATTTATTATTGGAAAACTGGCTGTTTTTTTTCCTTTCTGTGCCTCTTGTGCCTGAATTTATGAAGTGTCAGCACCACAATTTTGGTGTTTTCCAACACTTTCGACTTGTTCTATTTTTGGGTGCAAAATTTGAGTGCTGTTTGTGAATTCACCAGTTTTCTGGAGCTTGTATTTTTCCTGACATATTTTTTGGTGCAATTTGTGCCGCAAAAAGAAAGCAACTAAAAGCTGGTGCAATTTGTGCCGCAAAAAGAAAGCAACTAAAAGCTGGTCTAAGGAGTCCATGCACCGATTTATTAATCCCTTGCGCCATAAATTTACATCCCACTGAAAAATATAGCACAGTTCCAGTGACACCCTTTGCGAAAATGTCCCTTATAACGTTTGTCATTTATGCCAAAATGTTAAATGTTGGTCTCATCACTATAGACTCTTCTTCCAAATTCTTATCCTTTTTTGGACTTCTCTTTTATGCTTCCAACTTTTAGTCCATCTTATGGTAAAATATGTCCTATAGTTAGAGATGAGCGAGTATACTCTTCTGAGCTTGATGCTCGTTCGAGTATTAGCATACTCGAAACGGTTCGTTGCTAGTGGGAAGGAACACATTGCAGATGTTTCCATACATCTGCAATGTGTTTTCCACATATTGTTTTCCACATACTATTTGTTGAAGAACACCGTTCGACACGCGTGTCTTCGGTATAAGTTAGCCGATGTATGGAAACACTGCAATGTGTTCTTCACTGGTTTCTTTCTCTGTGTTCTTCGCTTAAATGATCCTGTGTTCACTGTGTTCACGGTGTTCATGTTTTTCATTGTATTTTACTGTTCTTCCTGTGTTTTGTTAGTAAATGCTCAACTCGATGCAGGGAGATACTTGTCGCGAGCAACAAGCCGTTTCGAGTACCTAATACTCGAACGAGCATCAGCTGCAGAGAGTATACTCGCTCATCTCTAACTATAGAATATTTTACCATACAGATGGGACTAAAGTTGAGCATAAAAAGAAGTCCACCAAAAAAGGATAAGAATTTGGAAGGAATAGTCTATAGTGATGAGAACCAACATTTAACATTTGTCATAAATGACAACGTTATAAGGTACATTTTCGCAAAGGGTGTCACTGGAATGTGTTAATTTTTCAGTGGATGTTAAATTTATGGCTCAAGGGATTAAAAATCGGGCATGGAACTCTTGACCAGTCTTTTAGTTGGCTTCTTTTGCGGCACACAATTGCACCAGCTTTAGTTTGCTTTCTTTTTGCGGCACAAATTGCACCACAAAATAAATATTACAGAAATAATACAGCTCCAGAAACACTGGTGAATTCACAAAGCACTCAAATTTTGCCACCCAAAAATAGAACAAGTCGAAAGTGTTGGAAAACAACCAAACATGTGTGGTGCTTGTCACTTCATAAATTCAGCACAGAGCACAGAAAGAAAAAAACAGCCTTTTGCCAATAATAAATCACCCCCTGTGTGTAGGAAAAACCACCTGCAGACCTGAATACACCTTCCTCAATGTGAAGAATGATGGTGACTGCAGGGTGAATTCTGTGGCTTCAGTAGGGAATGATAAATGCTCAGAGTCATGAGTTAGATGGAAGATGCCAATACTGGAGAACTTGTGAAAGGCCTCAAAAGAGGTCGGACTGAAGCATACGGGTCTCACCTTTTATCAGAACAAGAAATGGGTTACATTAAACTACAATGGAATGGTTTAAATCAAAGAATATTGATGTGTTAAAATGGCAAATTCCAGACCAAAATCCCATTTAGAATCTGTCTAGATATGTGCTGTTTGCAAATGTTCTCCAACCAAATTTTCACTGCTACAGCTATTTTGAAAAGAAAAATAGAGAAAATATCAGAATCTAGGTGTGCAAAGGTAAAAACATACCCAACAGACTTGTAGCTATCATTGCAGCTGTAAGATGGTCCTACAAAAGGTTTGACCCACGGGCTGCATATATATGCATGAACACACAATTAATTTTAAAAAATTTGCAAAGTAGAAATCATTTTCTTTATTTTCACAAAACTTAAAAAAACAAGATTTTTACTATCATAAAATATTTGGGTAAGGTGTTTGAAAAAGAACATGAATCCTTTTTGCGAACTCCCACTGTTTAATTTGCCATTAAGTTCCATATGATTATTGGATATGTTATATGATATATTATATATATAATATTATATATATACAAACAAAAATTGCAAAGCAGCACCGCCATTTTCAGAAAAAAGGGTTTCAGAAACGTGGTGCATCCCAATACTCTTGCCAAAGAGTGTAAGATATAGAGCAAAAAAGTGGCACACTCCAGGAATCGTGGAAAAAAATGTTAGGTTTATTCCCTCTCAGCAACGATTCAGCTGTTAATCAGGCCTTTGTCAAGCTTGCTTCTAGTATATATATTCCATTTCTATATATATGAATATTTCCATATATGCATCATTTGAATTATGTTCCATATATTATTATATATATATATTATATATATATATATATGAATTATATACCGGTATACTCGAGTATAAGCGTTTTTGTCAGCGGCAATTGTTTGTTTGAAAAATCCCCACTCGGTAATACTCGAGATATATAAAAAATTGTTGTGTTGTATATGTTGTGTAAAACGATGTTTATTACAGTTATATATTAGTAACGTTTCCTAAAGTAAATCAATTTTCAAATTCACACCTTAAATCAGACACAATATTCTTTAACCTAGTATTGAACAAACATCTTTAAGTGATTCATTGTTTCCCCCTGTCTCCTTTCTTAGTTATTATGACTACTGAAGGAAGCAGACTTCTGATTTCTATAATAACATTTCAAAATCCACAAGTATCTGGCCTGTGTGTTCCTACTGAATCCTGTTTTCAAATGGAAGTATTTTTACTGGCAATATAAACAGATGCGTACATAAGAGTTTTTTATCACAATAAATGAACATTGTAAAACACAGGGGGGGATTGGTGTAGATTTTTTGTCTAGTCTGTTGAATAAGTTTAACGACTTTACAAAACTTTTGTCGGAATCCCAAAGTTCAACATTTTTATTAGCTTGCGTTCAACAGTTTGGCTTTAAAACATTTAAGCAAAAACAATTCCAAAAGGAAATAGAGTCACACATATTGTTCTTCACATACTATTGTGAAGAACACCTTTCGGCACGCGTCTTTGGATAAGTTAGGAGATATACGGAAACATCTGCAATGTGTTCTTCACTATATTCTTTCAATGTGTTCTTTCAGTGAAAACATCTGCAAACATCTGCAATGTGTTCTTCAGTGTTCTTTCAATGTGTTCTTTCAGTGAAAAATGCTTGAGTCTCCCATTGACTTCAATGGAGTTCGTTATTCGATACGAGCACTCGAGCATCGGGAAAAGTTTGACTCGAGTAAAGAGCACTCGAGCATTTTAGTGCTCACTCATCTCTACCTATAGTTTGAAAGGATGTTATACATATTACTCTTATTGAGGCACTAAAATGCTAAGATGCTCTTTACTCGAGTCAAACTTTTCCCGATGCTCGAGTGCTCGTATCGAATAACGAACCCCAGAAGTCAATGGAGACTCGAGCATTTTTACTGACAAGAACACATGAAATAACACGAAGAAAGAACAGTTGCAGATGTTTGAGATGTTTTCACTGACAATAAACAATTGAAAGAAATATAGTGAAGAAACACATGCAGAGTTCCTGATATATCCTAACTTATCCGAAGACGGTGCCGAACGGTGTTCTTCACAATGCGTATGTGAAGAACAATAGTGTGTGAAGAACACATTGCAGATGTTTCCATACATCTGCAATGTGTCTTTCCACATATTGTTGTTCACATACTATTGTGAAGAACACCGTTCGACACGCGTGTCTTCGGAATAAGTTAGCAGATGTATGGAAACATCTGCAATGTGTTCTTCACTGTGTTCTTTCTCTGTGTTCTTCACTTAAATGATCCTGTGTTCACTGTGTTCACGGTGTTCATTGTTTTCATTGTATTCTTCACTGTTCTTCACTGTGTTTCGTTAAGTAAATGCTCAACTCGAGAGAGGAGAGATACTTGTCCGAGCAACAAGCCGTTTCGAGTCGCTAATACTCGAACGAGCATCAAGCCAAAGAGTATACTCGCTCATCTCTAACTATAGAGATATTTTACCATAGATGGGACTAAATTGGAGCATAAAAGAGAAGTCCCCAAAAAAGGATAAGAATTTGGAAGGAAGTAGTCCTATAGTGATGAGAACCAACATTTAACATTCTTGCATAAATGACAACGTTATAAGGTTTACATTTTCGCAAAGGGTGTCACTGGAATGTGCTTAATTTTCAGTGGATGTTAAATTTATGGCGCAAGGGATTTAATAAATCGGTGCTGGAACTCCTTACAGCTTTTAGTTGGCTTTCTTTTGCGGCACAAATTGCACGCAGCTTTAGTTGCTTTCTTTTTGCGGCACAAATTGCACCAAAAATAAATATGTACAGGAAATAAACAGCTCCAGAAAACTGGTGAATTCACAAAACAGCACTCAAATTTTGCACCCAAAAATAGAACAAGTCGAAGTGTTGGAAAACAACCAACACATTGTGGTGCTGATCCACTTCATAAATTCATGCACAGAGCACAGAAAGAAAAAAACAGCCGTTTTTCCAATAATAAATCACCCCCTGTGTGTAGGAAAAACCAACCTGAGGACCCTGAATACACCTTCCTCAATGTGAAGAATGATGGTGACTGCATGGGTGAATTCTTTGGCTTCATTAGGGAATAGAAAATGCTCAGAGTCATGAGTGATGGAAGATGCCAATACTGGAGAACTGTGAAAGGCCCAAAAGAGTCGGACTGAAGCTAGGGTCTCACCTTTTATCAGAACAAGAAAGGTTTACATTAAAATACAATGGAATGGTTTAAATCAAAGAATATTGAGTGTTAAAATTGGCAAATTCAGACCAAAATCCCATTTAGAATCTGTCTATAATGTGCTGTTTGCAAATGTTCTCCAACCAAATTTTCACTGCTACAGCTTTGAAAAGAAAAATAAGAAAATATCAGAATCTAGGTGTGCAAAGTAAAAAACATACCCAACAGACGTGAGCTATCATTGCAGCTAAGATGGTCCACAAAAGGTTTGCCCACGGGCTGGCATATATATTTGCATGAACACACAATTATATTTTAAAAAATTGCAAAAGTAGAAATTCATTTTCTTTACTTTTACACAAAACTTAATAAAAACAAAGAATTTTCTATCATAAAATATTTGGTAAGGTTTGAAAAAGAACATGAATCTTTTTGCAATCCCACTGTTTAATGCTTGCCAAAGTTCCCATAGATAATTGGATATGTATATATGATATATTATATATATAATATCAATATATATACAACAAAAATTGCAAAGCAGCACACGCCTTTTTCAGGAAAAAAGGGTTTCAGAAGTGGTGCTAATCCCAATACTCTTGCCAAAGAGTGTAAGATATAGAGGCAAAAAAGGGCAACACTCCAGGAATCGTGGGAAAAAAATGTAGGTTTATTCCCTCTCAGCAACGATTCAGCTGTAATCAGCCTTTGTCAAGGCTTGCTTCTAGATATATATTCCTTTCTATATATATGATATATTTCCATAATGCATCATATTAATTATTTCCATATATATATTATATATATATATTATGATATATATATATATGAATTGATATACCGGTATACTCGAGTATAAGCAGTTTTTGTCAGCGGCAATTGTTTGTTTGAAAAATCCCCCACTCGGCTAATACTCGGTATATAAAATAATTGTTGTGATTGATATGTTGTGTAAAGATGTTTATACAGTTTATTTAGTAATCGTTTCCAAAGTAAATCAATTTTCAAATCACACCTTAAATCAGCACAATATTCTTTAACCTATAATGAACAAACATCTTTAAGTGTATTCATTGTTTCCGCCTGTCTCCTTTCTTAGTTGATTATGACTACTAAGGAAGCAGACTTCTGATTTCTATAATAACATTCAAATCACAAGTATCTGCTTTGTTCCATACTGAAATCCTGTTTTCAAATGAAGTATTTATTTAGGCATATAAACAGATGAGTACATAAGAGTTTTTTATCACAATAAATGAAATTGTAAAACACAGGGGGGGGATTTGGTGTAGATGTTTTTGGCTAGTCTGTTGATAAGTTTAACGATATTACAAAAAACTTTTGTCGAGAATCGCCAAAGTTCAACATATTTTATTAGCTGCGTTCAACAGTTTGGCTTTAAAAATTTAAGCAAAAACAATTCACAAAAGGAAATAGAGTCATCTCTACCTATAGTTTGAAAGGATGTTATACATATTACTCTTATTTGGCCAAACACATGCGTACCATCAGAGCTACACTTTACATGTTGGACATGCTTCCAGTTTCACATTTCTGGGAAGGTTTTCCAGTAGATTTTGAAAAGTCAGTGTGAATTTAGGAAATAGAACATTTGAGAGGTCAGGCACTGATGTTCAATGATAAATCCTTGATCTCAAAAACTGTTCCAACTCACTCAAAATTAGTTAAATGGTAGATAAGGTCAGGGCTAGACCTGTTTGTATGAATCCTGATAGATAATCAGAATTTTATTGTACAGTAATATACAGTAAATAGAAGAAAAAAGTTTTGTGCTTGTATAATATATATAATGTAATATATATAATATAATGTCTGGTAACTGTGCAGGCTGCTGTTCCGGGACCACAGAGACCAAGGTAATGCAGGAGAAGAAAAATTTGCATGCCACACCAGATGAGGTTTAAAACATTGAAACTTTAATTTGTCGTCTTCTTACAATAAAATACAGGAAAACATTTTTTTACATTCTTTGTCAATAGCAGTGCAACCTGATAACCGCAGGATAATTTTAATGGTAGAAAAAGATCTATGTGTTTCAGGCGTACAAGACGCCCTTACCCATGGTTGGTTTGTGTACAAATGAGACATGGATATATAGCTGCACCATCATTCCGCCTCCGGCAAGCTGCCAAACGTGTACATAGGAAGAGGTGGAGTCTAATCCTTAAAACCTTTGTAAAAACACCAAAGAAAACATGACCATTACAAAACACTTGACATAAAACTTCCGACAAAAAACATTTTGTCAGATGAAATGTTTAATGGGATGGCCCTGGGAGTCCTTACAGAAAAAGAGGGTGATTTCTTAAAAATTAAAAATCCCATCATACCTATTAAGCATGCGTTGCCAAAATTACATAAGGGAGTTAACCCTCCACTCATGAGGCCTATAATTTCTGGGATAGGCTCCCTAAATGAGCGTTTGTGCCAATGGCTAGATACCTATTTACAACCCCTTGTCAGGAGGATACCCGGCTACCTACAAGATACGGCTAATGTATTGAGGAGTGTGCAGGGGATCACGTGGCAATCGGACTTCTTGTGGGTCACTTGCAACGTGGTCTCCCTGTACACCTCCATACCCCATCGAGTCGCTATGCAAGCTTTTGATTTACATATTAGAAAATATAGTGGCTATGAAGATAATTTACAATTGTTCCTCAAAGAGGTGGCCTGGCATCTCATGACTCACAATTTTTTCAGTTTTGATAATTTTTATTTACAGACACAGGGGGTATTGATGGGGGCGAAATTCTTACCCTCATTGACTAATTTAGTCATGGCAATGTGGGAAGAAGAATACATTTTTACACCCAATAATTAGAGATGAGCGAGCACTAAAATGCTCGGGTACTCGTTATTCGAGACGAACTTTTCCCGATGCTCGAGTGTTCGTTTCGAGTAACGAGCCCCATTGAAGTCAATGGGAGACTCGAGCATTTTTCAAGGGGACCAAGGCTCTGCACAGGGAAGCTTGGCCAAACACCTGGGAACCTCAGAAAAGGATGGAAACACCACGGAAATGGACAGGAAACAGCAGGGGCAGCATGCATGGATGCCTCTGAGGCTGCTTAATCGCACCATTATGCCAAAATTATGGGCAACAGCATGGCCATGACAGAGTGACAGAATGAAGCTAGATAGCATCTAAAACATCCAATAATTGACCCTGACACTATAGGGGACGGCATGCAGAGGCAGCGGCAGCAGCGGCAGGCTAGAGAGTGGCATGGCGACATACCCTAAATGGACTCAGGCTTCAAACCAATGGGTGGCAGAGAGGAACCAAAGGAGGTGAGCAAG
The DNA here is from genome assembly GCA_019512145.1 of Engystomops pustulosus. Classification (NCBI taxonomy): domain Eukaryota; kingdom Metazoa; phylum Chordata; class Amphibia; order Anura; family Leptodactylidae; genus Engystomops; species Engystomops pustulosus. The sequence goes on from CM033644.1 coordinate 95,153,975, forward strand.
AAGCGCTCAAATAATATCGCTACATGATAAAAGTTTGCCAGTATATTTTGTGGATTACACAGCAGGGTGGCGACAAAGTTAACATGGAAGCCATGAAAACAACCCCAAATTCTGCCTGACACAGCTCGTTTGATAAGGGGACCATGTATGCTTACAGTTCATGCCAGTCGCTGCACTTGCTGCCAGTCTCCTTTCGAATAGTTTAAAATAATAATAACCCTCATCCATAAAGCTCTGTATAATGCTGCACCCCCCTACCTCTCCTCTCTTATCTCAGTCTATCGCCCAACCCGTGCTCTTAGATCCGCCAGTGATCTTAGATTAACCTCTACCCTAGTGCGGACCTCCCACTCGCGTCTCCAAGACTTCTCTAGAGCTGCACCAATTCTATGGAATGCTCTGCCCCGGACTATCAGACTAATACCTAACCTCCAAAGTTTCAAACGTGCTCTTAAAACCCATTTCTTTAGGCAAGCCTATAACACTCATTAACTGCATGAAGTTTTAACTCTTCTACTAACCCGTCCTGTGTCGTCCTCCCATCTGTTATCCAGCAACCAACAGGCACCAGACTTCTCTGCAGTCCCATTCACCCTGGACCTGGTATATAAGATGACGGCTGAGTGGTTCAAGCGACAGCAATTCCATTTATTATATTTTTTTCTATTCCCTAAGAAGAATGGCTTGACCATTAAATATTCTTTTACCTCGTGTTACCCCATCATCTTCATAAACCGTAAGCTCTGGCGAGCAGGGACCTCACTCCTGTTGTTCCATACAAATGTTGTGCTCTGTTACATTACATTTGTATTTGTTTCCTATGATTTGTAAAGCGCTACAGAATATGATGACGCTATATAAATAAAGATTATTATTATTATTATTATGGAGGCAGTGAACTAGTAGTAGATTAAAGGTGCTGCAACTATGTTAGTTGGATCTTGGGATGGAGCTGGCGCTCTGCAGCCAGGCGAGCTTTCGCCAATCCAAGCCCCTGTCTCTAGGCTACTCCCCAAACAGCACTTAAGACCTTTTGTATAGATTCAAGTGTAGTGCCGTCTTAGAAGTTTTGGGATATACCGGGTGAGGGGGTAAATATCTGCTCAAGAAGCGCTGAAATATATCGCGTAAATGGAAAAGTTTGTCCGTATATTTTGTGGACTACACCAGCCAGGGTGGCGACAAAGTTAACAATGTTTGAATGTGGCGAATTGACTCACTGTAATAGCTCTTGGGCGGTTGACCTTTTATCCCCGGCTCAGCAATTTGAGCACCGCCTCTGATCGCTTACCGAGGCACTGCTGCTGGCCTAGAGCTACCGACTGATGGCCGCCCGCCCACGGATGGTAATTCGGAGGAGGGAGTGGAGAGGGTGGGAGGAGGAGGACCGGTGGTATTAGTAGGCATTTGAGACCTGGACGAAAGGGTAGGCCCCCGCAAATCATCGCGTCGGCAGTATATGACCAGCCCCAGGGTCAGACTCGGTCCCAGCCTGAACCACGTTAAGTGTAGTAAGCGTTATTATAAGTTTGGGATTATGGCGGGTGAGGGGAATGGTGAGGGGAAGTAAACAGAATGCGCACGAAGAAGCGCTGAAATAATATCCGTAAATGGTAAAATGTTTGGCCAGTTATATTTGTGAGAAAACAAGCAGCCAGGTTTCTCGGGTGGCGATCAAAGTTAAAACTCGGTGATTGTGGATATCCTGAAAACAACCCAAATTTCTTGCCTGATAACCCGTTTGATAAGGGGCGATTGTATGAGGGCAAGCGATATGGACGACTTTTGGAAGGTAGCAATGATGACAACGTGTGGAGGCTCTATGGAGGACAATTAATTTGGATAGTGCCTGTATGTGGCGTCCCAAAAAAAGTTTTCAAAACCAGGGAGCAGTAGTGGCCTCCAGAAAAATGAAATAGTTGAGTGCCTGTATTGGGGCAGTCCAAAAAGTTTCAAAACCAGAGAGCAGGTAGGTGCCCTCCAGAAAAATGAAGAGATTGGAGTGCATGTATGTGGCGCACAAAAAGTTTTACAAACAGAGGAGCAGGTGGTGGCCACTTCCAGAAAATATAATTGAGTAATTCGCAGTAAAAAGATTGACATAGTAGTGCCTCCAAAGAGAGCCATGTGACATCGCCAATATTACAGGCAGTGTGCTCAGAAAAAAGACAAGGTATTCCAGATCCATGGGCTCAAATCAGTTACCCTCTAGTGTACAAAGAGGAGGAGAAGGAGGAAACTGTGAGTGAGGAGGAGGTGATGAATTCAGTCGTTGAGTTCGTCACCTGTGTGGAGGATTTGTGGAAATTATGAGAAAGCAGGCTTTATTCATCTTAATAAGCGTCAGCCTGCAGCGTCTGGGCAGTCGACAAGGCGTGTACGTTATCGGTGATGATGCCACCATCTGCACTGAAAAACCCTCGGTCACAACCTCAGCGCAGGGCAGGAAAAGAACATCCAGGCGTACAGCGCCAGTTTCGTCGCCGTGCCACATGTCCAGCTTTGAAACACCAGAGTTGTAGGGAGCTGTGTGTGCATCATTAGGACATGTATGGTACAGCTAACGTTACCCTCACCATCTTTCTGTAAATATCAGCCTACTCTGCCCGAGGACTGGGGACAGTGACAGTATGTCTTGCTGGGGTGACAAAAGCTGAACCTTGTAAAGCGTACCTTGCCATGCTGGACAAGCTGTCACTGCTCGCCTACTCTCCGCCCGCTACTTTGTGCCCGCAGAACTACGCACTCTGCCGATCTGTCGACTGTCCGAAGGGAATACTGGTTTTAGCTTGTGCACCCATGTGCATGCTGGTATTCATGCATTCTCACACTCCTTTCTCTCCTGGATATAGAGTGGAAAGATTTTGCTTGTACGTGGGTCAAGGAGAGTGGAATACCCAGTAATCGGTAGCGGGAAAACTTCTTTGAAGCGAGGGTAGGATGCAGCCTACGCATAGAAAACTGCCATATGCGCCGAGTCCAACGCTGAAGAATTCACACCCCCCTCACTGGCTGAACTGTCCCATTTCCTCCATCTCCAACTCCTCAAAATCCTCCTTCGTCTGCCCTACACGCTCAACAGTGAAGACGAACAAATGTCCCCTCTGTGTTCGCCAACATTCTCTCTCTTCCCCTCCACCTCCACCTCCTACCGATATGCGCTGAGAAGCAGGCCAGGGTGCTTTGGCTAGTCACAGGGAATCTTCTTCCCTGTCTCTTGTGACGAGCACAAAGCTTCCGACTTCATGCTGATCAGAGAGTTTTTCAACAGGCCAAGCAGCGGGTGGTGAGGCTGATGTGGCGGCACGCCAATGACAATCTGTGTTGGACTACTCGAAGGTAACTCAGCACCTGACAGCTTTAACAGAATCCACTCCACTCCTCATTGTAGACTTGAGGAAGCTGACTGACCTGACTACCAGTGGTCTGGTGAAGTTGAAATCTGGGCAGTCTACATCGCTCGCGCTGATGGTCAAACTCTGGGATAACTGGTTAATGTTGAATTCCAACCTCGTGGGTACGTCGCCACAACAGTCGGATGAGCGGGGCAGTTGGAGGCCGCGCTGCGCTGCCCTGAGGGAGATGGCAGCATCTGTGCGGGACTTCCTGAAATGCGCACAGATGCGGCGCACCTTCAGGCAGGCCATGAGGGGATGGTGTGATTCTTGCGCCGTTGGGACTCGGCGCATATGGCAGATTTCTCATGCTAGGCTGCCTATCCTTACCCTCGCGTTCAAAGAATTATCCCGCACCGATTACTGGTATTCCCACTTCCTGACCACGTAAAGCAAATCTTTTCCACTCTATCCAGGAGAGGAAAGGAGTGTGAGAATGCTGAATACCAGATGCCAGGGTGCACAAGCTAAAACAGTATTTCCTTCGGACAGCGCTACAGGCGGCAGAGTGACGTAGTTCTGCGGGCACAAGTAGCAGGGGCGGAGAGTAGGGCGAGCAGGCAGCCTTGTCCAGCATGGCAAGGGCGCTTACAATCGGCTTCCAGCTTTATGTCACCCCAGCAAGACTACTGTCACTGTCCCCAGTCCCTCGCGGCAGAGTAGGGCTGATATTTACAGAAAGATGGTGAGGGTACGACGTTAGCTTACCATACAATCGTCCCTAAATGATGCACAAAGCTCCCTACAACTACTGGTGTTTCAAAGCTGGACATGTGGCATGGACGAACTGGGCGCTGTAGCCCTCGAGTTCTGTTCCTGCCATGCGCAGAGCGATCTTGTCCGAGCGGGGTTTTTCAATGCAGATGGATGGCATCATCACCGATAATCGTACACGCTGTTCGACTGCCCAGCGCTGACAGGCTGTACGCTTATTAAGATGAATAAAGCCTGGTTTCTATAATTTCCAGCAATCCATCACAGGTGACAGAACCTCAACGACTGATTCTATGCCACCTCCTCCTCTCACTATTTCCTCCTTTCTCCTCCTCTTTGTACAGTAAAGCAGAGCAGAGGAAACTGTCTTTTTTGACAGGGCCACTGGCTCGAGTATAGTTACTTTATGCATTTCATTTTCTGGAGGGCCACCGACCGGTCCTCTGTTTTAAATATATTTTGTGGAAGTGTCCACATACAGCACTACATCTTTTCATTTTTTCTGGAGGCACCTACCTGCCTCTCTGGTTTTGAATACTTTTGTGGACTGCCGAAATACAGGCACTCAATCTATTATTTTTCTGGAAGGGCCACCTACTGCTCCTCTGGGTTTTGAAAACTTTTTTGCGACGCACATACAGGAACTCCAATATGATTCCATTTTTCTGGAGGGCCACCTACCTGCATCCTCTGGTTTGAAATCTTTTTGGACTGCCCCATACAGGACTCAATCTATTTCATTTTTCTGGAGGGCCACTACATGTCCTCTGGTTTGAAAACTTTTTTGGAACGGCAAAAAGGACACTCAAGCTATTACAAATTGTTTCCGAGGAGGGCAACCTACCTGCTCCTTGGTTTGAAAACTTTTTGGATGCCACATTCAGGTCACTTCAATCGTTTTCAGTTTTCTTTGGGAGGCAACCTACCTAACTTGTTCCTTGTTTGAAGAACTTTTTTGGACTGCACATACAGGCATCACTCTAGTCCATTTTTTGGAGGGCCACCTACCTGGCTCTCCTCTGGTTTGAAAACTTTTTTGGACTGGCACACAACAGGCCAAATATCAAATTAAAATTCGCTCTCCATAGCAGCCTCCATCACGCTGTCTCCACTTGCTACCTCCAAAAGTCCGTCCATATAGCTGCATCCATACATCGTCCCCTTATCAAACGAGGTGATGTTCAGGCAGAAATTGTTTATTCTGATTTCCACAATTCAAAGTGTTAACCTTGGGCGCCACCTGCTCGTGTTATCAACAAATATACTGGGCAATACTTTCATAGATTAACGATATATTTCAGCGCTTCTTGCGGCTCTGTTTACATCCCCTACCCGCCAATCCCAAACTTATAAGAACGTACTAACTTGATCTTATACAAAAGGTTCTTAGAAGTGCTGTTGGGGAGTAGCCTAGCAGATAGGTCTTGGAATTGGTGAAGCGCGCCTGCAGCGGAGCGCCAGCTCCATGCCAAGATCCAACTAACATAGTTTTAAATGCAGCACCTTTAATCTACTACTAGTCACGCGCCTCCATACATGGTCCCCTTCAAACGAGCTGTGTCAGGCAGAATTTGGGTTGTTTCATGGCTTCCATTTAAACTTTGTCGCCACCCTGCTGTGTAATCCACAAAAATATACTGGCACACTATCATGTACCGATATTATTTGAGATTCTGCTTTACGGCTTTGGTCCTTCTGCCACCCAGTGGTTGAAGCCTGAGTCCATTTAGGTATGTCGCATCAACACTCTCTAGAGCTCGCTGCCGCTCCTATTCGATGCCGTCCCCTTAGTGTCAGGGTCAATTATTGGATGTTAGATGCATCTAGCTTATTCGTCACTCTGTTAATGGCCACATGCTGGTTGCCCTAATTTTGGCATAATGTGCGATTAAGCAGCATCAGAGGATCACATGCATGCTGCCCCTCGTGTTCCTGTCCATTTCCGGTGGTTGCTCTTTTCTGAGGTTCCAGGTGTTTGGACAAGCTTCCCTGTGCAGGGCCTTGGTCCCTGTGAAAAATGCTCGAGTCTCCCATTGACTTACAATGGGGGGGCTCGATTCGAGACGACAATCGGGCATCGGGAAAAGGTTCGTCTCGATGAACGAGTAGCGAAGCATTTTAGTGCGTCGCTCACTTAATACTATATATTATGACAAGCTCACTCAAGTGCCCCACTTTAGATGGCGTAGAGCTTTTATCTGCAGGGGAGGAACCTCTTTTAAATGTTTTCTTTAACAGCACGTAGATTGGGGTTTTATCTAGTCTTAAGTCGTCCTACAAATCTTTCCATGGACTGTTCACCATAAATTTGCTGTTGGTGGAGAAGACAAAAAAAAACCGGTCGGGAATCATATGCTTGGAGTGCTGAGCTCCCGGGTCAGTAAAATGCAGGGACAGACAAATTTTAGATCCCTTCCAGTTGCGTACCAACCCATGCCGATAAAGTGTACACGGGACATTACTTTTCTTCAGATGTACATGTGGCGATGGCTCACAAAAAACAGGGAGTCAGCTTTTGTTGCAATTTGGTGGAATGTTCTGGGGGAGGAACGATGCGTTGCTGTTTTGTTCCCTAAAATATCCAGATAAATAGAATGGTTGGCTGCAGGTGGTACTGATCTGTTCCTTTAAAATGGACCTCACAACCTTACAATATATGATCCCTGGCGCAATATCAGAATAAAAAAGGATTTGAAAAGTGTACAGTAGGTTAAAATTAGAGATGAGGTCGAGCAAAAAATGCTCGGGTGGTACTCGTTATTCGAGACGAACTTTTCCCGATGCTCGAGTGCTCGTTTCGAGTAACGAGCCCCATTGAAGTCAATGGGAGACTCGAGCATTTTTCAAGGGGACCAAGGCTCTGCACAGGGAAGCTTGGCCAAACACCTGGGAACCTCAGAAAATGATGGAAACACCACGGAAATGGACAGGAAACAGCAGGGGCAGCATGCATGGATGCCTCTGAGGCTGCTTAATCGCACCATTATGCCAAAATTATGGGCAACAGCATGGCCATGACAGAGTGACCGAATGAGGCTAGATAGCATCTAAAACATCCAATAATTGACCCTGACACTATAGGGGACGGCATGCAGAGGCAGCGGCAGCAGCGGCAGGCTAGAGAGTGGCATGGCAACATACCCTAAATGGACTCAGGCTTCAAACCAATGGGTGGCAGAGAGGAACCAAAGGAGGTGAGCAAGAAGCGCTCAAATAATATCGGTACATGATAAAAGTTTGCCAGTATATTTTGTGGATTACACAGCAGGGTGGCGACAAAGTTAACATGGAAGCCATGAAAACAATCCAAAATTCTGCCTGACACAGCTCGTTTGATAAGGGGACCATGTATGGAGGCAGTGAACTAGTAGTAGATTAAAGGTGCTGCAGTTAAAACTATGTTAGTTGGATCTTGGCATGGAGCTGGCGCTCCGCTGCCAGGCGAGCTTTTGCCAATCCAAGCCCCTGTCTCTAGGCTACTCCCCAAACAGCACTTCTAAGAACCTTTTGTATAAGATCAAAAGTAGTAGCGTTCTTATAAGTTTGGGATATGGCGGGTGAGGGGAATGTAAACATCTGCGCAAGAAGCGCTGAAATAATATCCGTAAATGAAAAAAGTTTTCCAGTATATTTTGTGGCTTACACAGCACGGTGGCGACAAAGTTAACAAGTTTGATGCGGAATGCCCTGTAATAGCTCTTGGGCGGTGTGTGCCTTTTATCACCTAGGCTCAGCAGTTTGAGCACCGCCTGCTGTCGCTTAGCGACAGCACTGCTGCTGTGCCTAGAGCTACCGACTGATGGCGCCATGCCCACTTTCTCGTTTCTGCTTGTCACTCATTCCCGTTGGGCTATTTCTTCCCTGTCCCCCCGCGTCACTTGCACCCCCTGCCCGGCACCTTGCGAGGCCACTGTACTTCACCGAGTATTTTCATCATCTGACAGTCTATTATTTCCTACCCCGTTTATCACAACAGGGTCTGTTGTTTAAACCGTTTCCGCGGCTCGGCAAGGCCCCCCTGTTTTTTCGCCCCCTCCTGGTCCTCCCTGGTTTCCTTTATTTCGTGTGTCCTTCTTTATTTCAGTTCGATCTGCTCAGTTTGTAGTGCAGGTGTTTTGCTTCCAACTTCTTTTACCGCCCTCCCTGTTGCCCCCCCTCGCCTCCTCCCTATGCTGTGCCTTTGGCCCGGTTCTACGGCCCCCTCCCGTTGAATGAGCGTTTTACCCTTCTGTCCCAGCCCCGCACTCACCAATCTATCCCCCCCTCCCCCCCCAGCAGTGTTTTTCTCTATCCGATGTGTCCTTTCTTGGTTCTCCCCCACCCCTCTGAGATCTCATCCGATGTCTTCTATTTGCCGGACCGCATTACAAAGCCTCACATTACCCAGGAAAATTTCACACACAGTCACCTGAGCACCCACAGCCGATCACTTGTGAATTTGGCAACTGATTCTCGAATCTAGCGTCTGCTTCCTTCTCAGTTTTCAGTATATTACTCAGCTCGGCAGAACAGCGGAAAGAGGAAACACAAATTGACCAATCACTTTCAATGATTTTTGTATCAATGTTAAAAGCTGGTTATTTAGAAATTTAGGAGATGATTTATAACGCGAAAACATGATCGCGAGGTGATGCACCCTCGGTCGAGCATAGGGTACTCGAAATGCTCGTTACTCGACGACTGACTTCGCTCCGCTGAGAAACATGGGCATCTCGCCGTTTCTTTTTGGCGGCGCGCACAGAGCCAATTCACACAAGCCAGGAGCTCTGCAACATCCACCCAGCATGACGTGAGCCTGGTTTACCCTTTAACACGCGGATAGCAGTGGTTGACGCCTGAGCCCGCTCCGGTGACCCTGGGATAGGACTTAGCCGTATTTGGGGGGGCATAGGCCCTGGCGCAGGAGCTCGCTCATCTGCTCTATGGATGGCTAGGCGAGAGAGCTTGTGCTGCTCCGGGACAAGCGCGTTTAGGGTGTTTTATTAGCTACTGTTAGGGGCAGGCTAGGAGTTGATTCTCGAACGAAAACACCAACAGCCTTCTTAGGGCTACAAGAAACGTTTACTTTTCTTATTTTACTTTGCATCTCTTACATTGTGAGGAATAGCAGGTGGGGACTTGCTACGTTGTGTTTAGCTTTTAGTGGCCCAATATCCATGGCAAGACCGACGCAGGTGGGAATAAAATTCGTAGGGCTGGATTTCTTAGGCAAACTCAGGTGTAATTATCATTGGTCCATAGTACTGTGCTTCTTGTGACTGGCTAGAAAATAGCCAAGGGAATACAAAGCAGCTTTCTTGAGCCTCAGTAGCAGACTCTATATAGTTTGATTATCGGCGTTGATCTGATGGTGACTGTATGGGACTGTAGTTTCTGCAGTGCATGTACTTGCCAATTCTGAGCCAATTTGGAGTTGGACTTGCGACCGCTGTGTCTGCGTTAGTGGCGCACATATCCTAGCAAAGGTGAAGTGGCAAAAATTAGTAGGGTGTGGATTTCTATTAGGCAATAACTCAGTGTCATCTAATCTGGCATAGTATGGTTCCTTTGATACGTGGTAGAAATAGCCATCGGAGCATTACAACAGCTTCTTGAGCTACAGTAGCGTTCTATATATTTGATTCTGGTTGATCTCTGGTGACGGTAGTTATCAATGTGCATGTACTTGCAGTTCTGCGCCACACAGGAGCAATTTGTAGTGGGACTTGCGTAGCCGCTGGGTTCTGAGCTTAGTGGCGCACAGTATCCATAGCAAAGGCTGTGACGATGGCAAAATTCAGTAGGGGTTGGAATTTCTATTAGCAAATAAACCGGTGTCAGTCTTCCTCTGGCATATAGTAACTGTGCTTCCTTTATACTTTGGCTAGCAATAGCCGTTAGGAGAATACAACACAGCTGTTTGAAAAGCCTACAGTCGCGTTCTATATATTTGATTCTAGATATGTGCGTGACTGTAGTTCTGCAGATGAATGTACTTGCCAAATTCTGAGCAATTTGTAGTGGGACTTGCGGACCGCTGTGTTCTGCGCTTAGTGGCGCACAGATCTAGCAACGGCTGAAGTCGGCAAAATTCAGTAGGGGTTGGATTTCGATTCGCAAAACATTGTCATTCCATTCTGGCATAATCCTGTGTGCTTCCTTTGAATAATTGGCTAGAAAAAGTGGCCATAGGGAAACAAAACAGCTTATTGAAAGCCTACAGAGCGTTCTATATATTTGATCTTGGTTGATCTGCTGGGGACTGTAGTTTCTGCCGTGAATTTGTAATTGCCAATTCTGAGCAAGTAGATGTTGTAGTGGGACTTGCGAATCCGCGGTGTATGGCTTCAGTGGACGCAACAATCCATCAGCAAATAGGCTGAATGTGGCCAAAATTCCGTAGGGGTTGGGATTTTCATTAGGCATACACTCAGTGTCATCTCATCTGGACATATATGTGCTTCCGCTGATACTTGGCTAGATAAATAGCCATAGGAAGAATACAAAAGTTCTTGAATCCTAGCAGTAGCGTTCTATAATTGATTTCAGGTGATCGGCTCGGTATGACGTGACTGTAGGTTCTGAGTGCATTGGAACTGCCATTTGAGCAATTCTGTAGTCGAGGACTTGCGACCGAATGGTTTCACACGTAGTTCGAAGACATAATCCATAGCAAAGGCTGTTTGAGACAGTGGCACAAAATTCAGTAGGGAGTCTGGATTATTGGCAATAATCAGTTGTCATATCATCTGGCATAGTACTGTGCTTCCTTTGATACTTGGATAGAAAATAGCATAGGAGAAACAAACGTTCTTGAGCCTACAGTAGCGTTTCTATATATTTGATTTTGGTTGATTATGCTGTGACTGTAGTTTCTGCAGTGCATAGTACTTGCCAATTCTGAGCAATTGTGAGTGGGACTTGAGACCGCGGTGTTCTGCGGTCAGTGGAGTGCACATATTCCATATCAAGGAATGAAGTGGCCAAATTCAGTAGGGGTGGGATTTCTATTAGGCTATAATCAGTGTCATCTCATCTGGCATAGTACTGTGCTTCCTTTGATACGGGCTTAGAAAATTAGCCATTAGCAAAGGATAGCATTGTTGGTTAAAAACTCAAAAAAAACAAAAAACACAAAAAAAAAAAAAAAACACAGAAAAAAAACAAAAAAAAGTAGAAAAAAAAAATTAAAGTTTTATATAACTCTCATTTTAAAAATGTTTAACACGAGGGCTAGGGGTAGAGACGAGGGCTGGCACGTGGGCGTGCCAATCTGCAGGGGTTCAGGAGGCCGTGGGGTTGGGCGGGGTGATTGACAAACTGCTGTATGAGAAGGAGCAGGGGAACGTCCGAAGAGCTACACTCCCTAGTGTAATGTCTGAAGTTACTGGGCCTCGTGGTAGAGCACTGTTGAGGAAGAACAGTGCGAACAGTGAGGCGTGGATTGCGACAATGCTTCGAGCAATTGTCCACCACCAGTCGTCCAGTCTTCCACGCAGTACCACCCATTCACCGAAATCGCCCAACTCCTCAAGCTCCGCACCTCAGCCTCCTCCCCCCCAGTCTGCCCCCTCCCACGGAAAATTGGCAATTTGAACCGGCCTACTCTGAGGAACGTTTTCTGGACCCTTCCCACGAGTGCAACAAACACTTGCCGGTTGCCTGCTGAGGCAATTTTCCGGATTGACCCCGGTTTTCACCACAGTCACAGTCTGGGGATTGATGCTCTTGATGATGACATTCTGACGTAGTGGAAGGGTGAAAGCAGGTTGTCCGACGATTGAGGAGACAACGGGTTGGTCAGACCGTGGGGAAGTGTTGTCGGGCAGGACGTCGAGGGGGAGCCGGCTGAGGGATCGGTTGATGATGATGGTGACAGACCCAAGTGGGTTGAGATGCGGGTGAACACAGTGCTTCTGAGGACGGAGGAGAGTTCATCGACCTGAACAGGTTTGGAAGAGCAGGCAGTGGTGGGGCCAGACGGAGAGAGGCAGGCCAGAGATGGTGCATCCAGCGCCACTGTCAACTAGTGAGCTCCCGTGGTGAGGGCTCGTTGCGGTCGAAGGGCTAGATCTCAGAAGTGTGGAGGGTCTGTAGGAAACACCGGACGACAGAGGATATGTGGTTGTTGGCTGCAATCTTTTGCCAAACAGGCTCAGCAAGGGGTTCCACCACTACTAGCTTAACTACCACCAGTATGCGACAGGCATATGAATGCTAAAGAACCCCCACTCAGTGGCAACAAGCCAGTTCACCTCCGGCAGTGCACACCACTGCCTGCAACCCGTGTCAGCTGTGTCAGCACCTGCCAGGACCCTGCCACAAAAAACCCCATCGTCGCTTCCACGATCCTCCACAGGGCATCCCACCAGGCGGTCAGCTCTCCATACCCCAGACGATGGGGCGGAAACGCAAATATAGGCAACCCAACCGCACGCCAAGCCATTATGTGCCACTCTCCAGATTTGCTTAGCTGGGATGCTGCTCCTATAGGCTAGTAGAGACCGAGGCCTTTCGCAACCTATGGCGGCGGCAGGCCCCTCGGTATTCGGTCCCCAGCCGCCTACTACATATATCCGATGTGCCGTCCCAGCCTGCATCCAGCACGTATTGTCAGACAAACATCATTCCGTTGCCCTGACAAAGCCGTTTCTGCAAGGTCCACTGACCACGGACACGTGGACGAAGTGCTGCGGGCGGGAGCCACTACTATCGCGGACGGCAACATTGGGTTAACTTGGTGGAGGCTGGGACCGAGTCTGACCACTGGGGCTGGCGCAATATACTGCCGACGCCGAGGCTTGCGGGAGGGTACCTACCTCGGCCAGGTGTTTAGGGGACTACTATGCCATCATCCTTCCTCCCACCCCTCCTCCACCTCCTCCTCCGAATACCATCCCGTGGGGAACGGCGCCATCAGTCTGGTAGCGCTCTAGAACACACAGCTATCAGTGCCGGTCGTAGCGACAGAGGCGGTGCTCAAAAACTCTGAGCTCAGGCGACAACAAGGCACACCGCCCAAGAGCTATAAGGCATCACGGCCGCAGACCCTAGATCTCCACTGTCGGCCTGGCCAACCGCTGAACAATCAAAGCCCGGCAGAAATGAGTGGTGGTGTGACAACGGCGCCGCCGGTAACCTCGCGTGGCGGATCGCATACTCGGCGACTTGAACCACATGTGCCATGCCTGGGCCCATGTGTTAATCTGCTTAGTGTGTAGCGTTTTCCTCAAGACATACCCCAATCTGTTGATTTTGGCTCAACGCGAATGGGTGCGCCGCATCAGTGCGCATTTCGGAATCCACCAAGATGCTGCCACTCATCAGGGCAGACGCAGCGAGGCCCGCGCCGCCATCCTAACTGCCGCCCCACCGCTGTTGTCAGCGACGTGCACACGAGGGTGGAATTCAACACTGCCAATGTATCCAGAGGGCTTTACCAGCAGCGCGAGCGATTGTAGACTGCAGATGTCAAAAACTTACACCGAACTGGTATTCAAGGTAAGTCGATTCCTCAAGTCATACAATGAGGAGTGGAGTGGATGTCTGATATCTGTAAGTGCCTGAGTAACTTGAGGGTCAAAACAGAGGTCAGTGGCGATGCAGCCATCATCAGCCTCACCATCCCGCTGCTTGGGTCCTGGTTGAAAAACTTCAGGTCAGCATGGAAGTCGGAAGTTTGCGCTCGTCAAAAGAGAAGGGGGAAGAATATTCCTGTTGATAGCCAAAGCACCCCTGAGTATGTTTATCAGGCTATAGAGGAGGTGCGAGGTGGAGAGGATGAGGGAGGAAGAGGAGGAGAAGAATGTTGGCGAGACACAAGAGGGGACCATTGTTGAGTCCTTTCAATGGATCAGCTGTATGGGAAGAAGAATAGGAAGTTGGAGGAGTTGGAGGAGGAGGAAAATGGACGCAGTTCGGCCAGTGAGGGGAGTGAATCTTACGCGATGGTACTTGGCGCTATGGCAGATTTCATGCTGAGGCTGCCTATCCCGTGACCCTCGCGTTTTCAAAGAGAATTTTATTCCCGCACCGATTATGGAGTCGTTTGGATGTATAACTCTCCTAGGATCCCCCGTACTAACGCAAATCTTCCACATCTCATCGCCTGGAGAGGCAGGAGTGTGAGAATGAGATATACCAGCAGGCCCTGGGGGGCACAGCTTTGAAAACAGTAATTTCCCTTCTGACAGCGCTAGCGGCAGAGTGCGTTCGTATTTGGGGGACAAGTTAGCGAGGGAGAGTAGGCGAGCAGCAGCTTGTCAGCACTGGCAAGGGTACGCTTGACAAGGCTTTTGCCAGCTTTATGTCACCCCAGGCAAGACACTGTCACCTTGTCACCAGTCCGGCAGAAGTAGGGCTGATCTACAGAACGATGGGTGAGGGGAGTTACGTAGCTGACATACCCAAATTTCGTACTGTGTCAATATGAGATCACAACACGCTCCTACAATACGGGTTTCAAAGGCTGGACTGTGGCACGAACTGGCGCTGACGCCTTGGAGGTTCTTGCCTGACCGGCCGCTAGAGTCTTGCGAGCGGGGGTTGTTTGCAGGCTGGTGGCATCACACCGGAAAGTGTATGCACGCCTGCGACCCTGACGCTGATGACAGGCTGACGCCTTATTATAAATGAATAAAGGCTGGATTTCTCAGATACGTTCAATCTCCACCAGGTGAAGGAAGCTCGTCACAATTGATATAATTGATCCCCTCCTCCTTTCCTCTCCTCCTCATTTTTTTCTCCTTCTACCATGCCTCTTAGTACAAAGATAAGCACGAGGGACAAATGGCGATTTTTTGAACCAGGGCCACTGGCTCTTGCTATTTATAGATACTCATGAATTTAATGTTTATCTGAGAAGGGCCACCTACTTGCCGGGTTCCTCTGTTTGAAACAATTTGTGAGTGCACCACATGACAGGCACTCACCATTCAACTTTTTCTGGAGGGCCACCTACCGGACCTCTGTTTTAAAAATTGTGTGGGACTGCCATCCGTACAGGCACTCAATCTATTCCATTTTACGGAGGGCCACTACCTGCTCCTATGGTGTGAAACTTTTGGGGGACTGCCAACATACAGGCCACTCATCTTTTCCCAGTATGTTACTGCACAGGGCCCCATCATACCTGCTGCTCTGGTTTGAACATTTTGGGAATGCCACATTACAGGCACTCAATCTATTCATTTTATTGGAGGGCACCTACTTGCTCTCGGTTTGACAACATTGTTTTGGGAACGACCCACATACAGGCACACAGCACATTATATTCATTGTACTGCAGGGCCACCTACCGCTCCTTCTGTTTGAACCAATTTTGGGACTGCCAATACAGGCACTCAATCTATTCCATTTTACTGCCGGGCACCCCTACCTCCATGCTCCTATGTTTGAACCAAATTTTTGGGACTGCCACATACAGGGCCACTCAATCTATTCAATTACTGCAGGGCCACTACCTTTACTAGGTTTGTAAAAATGTTTGGGACGCCCACATACAGGCCACTATCCAAAATTAAAAAAATTTTGTTTTTCTCCATAGCAGCCTCCACACGTTTTGTCTCCATGGCTACTCAAAAGTCGTCCATATAGCTGCTCCATAATGTCCCTTTATCAAACGAGGTGTTTGTAGGCAGAAATAGAAAGAAATTGGTTTGTTTCATGGGATTCACATCAAAGTTGTAAATTGTAGCCACCCTGCTGTGTAATCCCCAAAAATTACTGGGCAAACTTGTTAAAATAGGGATATTTATTTCACGCTTTTGCGCATCTGTTTAATTCCCCTCACCCGGCAATCCTAAAACTATATAAGACCGCTACTACATGACTCTTATACAAAAGGTTTTAGAAGTGCTGTCCTCGTTTGGGGACCGGAGCTAGAGGACACCCGGGGCTTGGATTGGCGAAACAGCCCCCTCGATCGGCAGCGGAAAAAGCCAGCTCCACTCCCCCCGCCCGCATCATCGCCTTCACTTTGCGCATCTCACCCCACCTTTACATTCCCCATACCCCAACCCAGCCGCCATATTCCAAACTTAGAGAACGCTACACACTTAATTGGTGAGGCTGGGGCACCGAGTCTGACCCTGGGGACTGGTCATATACTTGCCGACGCAGAGAATTGCGGGGCCTACATCGGTCCGGTCTTTCAAGGACCTACTATAATCTTCCTCCCCTCGCACCACCTCTCTCACTCCTCCGAATACCATCCGTGGGCATGGCGCCATCAGTCGGTAGCTTAGTGACAGCAGCAGTGGTCGTAAGCGACAGCAGCGGTGCTGAACTGCTGAGCACTAGGGAATTAAAAGGCCACACCGCCCAAGAGCTATTAAAGGGATTCGACATCAAACTTGTTAATTTGTTCGCCACCGCTGCTGTGAAGTCCCACAAAAATACTGTGACAAACTTTTTTACATTAGGTAATTTCCAGCGCTTCTGCGAGATTGTTTACATTCCCTCACCCGCGCATATCCGAAACTTATAAGAACGCTACTACACTTGACTTATACAAAAGGTTCTAGACGTGCTGTTTGGGGAGAGCTAGAGACGGGGCTTGGATTGGCGAAAGCTCGCCTGGCAGCGGAGACGCACAGCTCCAGTGCCAAGAAAACTCAACTAAATAGTTTTAAACTGCAGCCACCCTTAATCTACTATAGTTCATCCTCCATACGATGGTCCCCTTATCAAACGCTGTTGTCAGGCAGGAATTTTGGGTTGTTTTCATGGCTTCCATGTAACTTTGTCGCACACCTGCGGGTGTAATCCTACAAAATCTATGGCAAGACTTTATCATTGTACGCGTATTAATTTCGAGGCTTCTGCCTCACCTCCTTTGGTTCTCTCTGATACCCAATGGTTGAAGCCTGAGTCCATTTAGGGTAGTTGCATGCCTGCCGCTGCTGCGCCCTTGCATGCCAGTCCCCTATAGGTCAGGGTCAATTATTGGAGTTTAGATGTATTCTAGCTCATTCGTCACTCTGTAATGGCATGCTGTTGCCCATCATTTTGGCATAATGGATGCGATTATGCAGCTCAGAGCATCCATGCATGTTGCAGCTGTTCCTGGGCATTTCCGTGTTAGTTTCCATCCTTTCTGAGGTTCCCAGGTGTTGCCAAGGCTTCCCTGTGCAGAGCCTTGGTACCCTTGAAAAAATGCTCGAGTATCCCATTGACTCAATGGGGTTAGTAGTCGCGACGAGCACTCGGCATCGGGAAAAAGTTCGTCTCGAATAACGAGTACCGAGCAGTTTAGTGTATTAGGTCATCTATAGTTAAAATATTTGTTGCAGATTTAGGTGTGAATTTGAAATTGATTACTTAGGAAAAGTTACTATATAAATGTATAAACATCCAGGGTACACAAAATATACATAACAACAATTTGTTGGATATACTCGAGGTATACAGGCCGAGTGGATTCTCAACACAAAAAAATTGCGCTGACAAAACTAGGGAGTATACGGTATAATATCAATTAATAATATATATATATTATATATTATATATATATAATATGGAAATAATCGTAATATGATGCATATATGGAATAGATTATATATAATATATATATATATATATAAATATATATATATATATTGTGAAGATATATCTGTAATGATTTTCTTTGTAAATAAATTAAAGGACATATAGGTACTCAGATAAGATGAAATGCTATTTTTTATCCAATATGTAAGGAACTTATGGACAGAACATTAAAAGTGGGGTGCCAACGTATTCCTGTCTTTTTACAAACATTACAACCACAACTTAATGGCAATCTCTAGATATTTATGGAATAAGAAATGTAGTTTTTTAACAGTTTTGTGAAAATAAAGCAAAAATGATTTCTACTTTTGCATTTTTTAAAATTAAAATTTCGAAGGGTTCATGCATATATATCTGCAGCCCTGGGTCAAACCTTTTGTAGGACCATCTTAGCTGCAATGATAGCTACACGTCTGTTTGGGTATGTTTTACATTTGCCACACCTAGTTCTGAATTTCTCTATTTTTTTTCCACATAGCTGTAGCAGTGAAAATTTCGTTGGACGAAATTGCCAAAAAGCACATATCTCGACAGATTCTAAATGGGGGCTTTCTGGTGGAATTTGCCATTTTACACACTATCATCTCTTTGATTTAAACCATTCCATTGCAGTGTTTAAGTTGAAACCACATTTCGTGTTCTCGATCAAAGGTCAACCGAGCTTCAGTCTCAACTCTTTGAGCCCTGTCACAAGTTCTCCCAGTATTTGGCATCTTCCATCTACTCATTGGGGGATATTCATCATACGCTGGCGCTCGGAGAGCACGCCGCTGCAAAATCGCAGCCCGAATACGGAAGAGCTTCTGCCTTTGATATATCGGGCTGCCACGTATTGCCGCAGCGTTTTTCCTACGCCAGGCAGTGGGACAGTAACGCCCAGCGCCGGCCCACTCCAGTCCGGCCGCGACCCCCCGCTCGGCCGGCCGCGCCCCAACTTCCGCCCCTTCACGCCCCCCAAGGCGGGAGGTGGCGGATGTGAAAAATAATCGCAAAAGCTAGGCATAAGCTACATTTGCGATATTTCAGGGACTCTGCGCCAATTGGGGGGGGGGGGATGGGCGGGCGCAGACCGGTCCTGATAAATATCCCATTGACTCTGAGCAGTTTCCTATTCCCTACTGAGCAAAAGCAATCACCATGCAGTCACCATAACTCTTCACATTGAAGGAGTGATTCAGGGTCTGGACAGTGTGGTTTTCCTACACACAGGGGGTGATTTATTATTGGAAAATGGCTGTTTTTTGTCCTTTCTGTGCTCTTGTTCCTGATTGATGAAGCAGATGCCGCGCCACATTTGGGGCTTTTTTCCAACACTTTCGACAATTTGAGTGACGTTTGTGAATTCACCGGTTTTCTGGAGCTTGGTATTTTACTGACAATTTTTGGTTGCAATTTGTGCCGCACAAAAAGAAGGCATCTAAAGATGGTTTGCAAATTTGTGCAGCAAAAAACGAAAGCAATGGAAAACATCCAGGAAACATCGCACTGTTGTTCTTCACAATATGTTCTTCACATACTATGTGAAGAACACCTTTCGGCACGCCGTCTTGGGTAAGTTAGGAGATATCGGAAACATCGGCAATGTGTTCTTCACTTATATTCTTTCACAATGTGTTCTTTCAGTGAAAAACAAGGCCAACATCTGCAATGTGTTCTTCAGTGTTCTTTCAATGTGTTCTTTCAGAAAAAATGCTTGAGCTCCCATTGACTTAATGGAGGTCGTTATTCGATACGAGCACTCGAGCATCGGGGAAAGTTTGACTCGAGTAAAGAGCACTCGAGCATTTTTTGCTACTCATCTCTACCTATAGTTTCGAAAGGAAGTTATACATATTACTCTTATTGGCCAAAACACATGCTACCATCAGAGCACACTTTACAGTCGGACATGTTCCAGTTCCACCTTTGTGGAAGGTTTTCAGTAGATTTTGAAAAGTCAGGTGATAGGAAATAGAACATTGGAGGCAGGCACTGAGTTCAATGATAATCCTGATCTCAAAAAAAAACTGTTCCACCTCACTCAAAATTAGTAAATGGTAGAAGATAAAGGTAGGTAGAAACTGTTGTTGTAGATACTGATAGATAATCAGGGAATTTTATTTGTACATAAATACAGTAAATAGAAGAAAAAAGTTTTTTTGTGCTTGATAATATAGTAAGGTAATATATATCATATAATGTTGCGTAACTGTGCAGGCTGTGCGTTCCGGGGACACAGAGACCAAGTGGAATGCATGGGAGAAGAAAAAATTGCATGCCACACCAGATTGAGGGTTTAAAAAATTGAAACTGAATTGATCGTCTTCTTACAATAAAAATACAGAAAACATTTTTTTTACATTCATTTGTCAATAGCCAGTGCAACCCTGATAACACAGGGAAAATTTTAAGGTAGAAAAGATCTATGTTTTCAGGCGTACAAGACAGAGATTTACCCATGGGTGGTTTGTGTGAACAAAATGAGACATGGATATATAGTGCACCATCCTGTTCCACGCTCCGGACAAGCTGCCAAAAGTTGTGACATAGGAAGGAGGTGGAGTCTAATCCTTAAACCTTTGTAAAAACACCAAGAAAACATGACCATTACAAAACACTTGACATAAAACTCCGACAAAAAACAGTTTGTCAGATTGAAATGTTTAATGGGATGCCCATGGGAGTCCTACAGGAAAAAGGAGGGTGAGTTCTTAAAATAATAAAAATACCATATACCTATTATGCATGCATTGCCAAAATTACATAACGGGAGTTAACCCTCCCACCCATGAGGCTTATCATTTCTGGGATAGGCTCCCTTAAAGAGGCGTTTGTGCCAATGCTAGATACTATGTACAACCCTTGTCTGAGGAACCGGTTCCTACAAGATACGGCTAATGTTATTGAGGAGTGTGCAGGGGGTCACGTGGCATCGGACTTCTTGGGGGTCACTTGCAAGGGTTCCATGTACACCTCCATACCCATTCAAGTCGTATCAGCTTTTGGATTAATATTAGAAAATATGTGGCTATAAAGATAATTTACACTTGTCCTCAAAGCGGGGTGGCATCTGGCCTTTCTGACCTCACAATTTTTCAGTTTTGATTCATTGATTTACGAGACACGGGGTATTGATGGGGGCGAAATTCGTACCCTCATGAATAATTTTAGTCATGGCAAGGTGAGCGAAGAAGACATTTGTACCCCAATTATTCCTTTCTCTACTGTTGGTGTGGCTCGTAGATGTGTCCGCCATTGACGGGTGTCGGGACCCATAAACCAACAACCTTATAAGCAACGATGCAACTTTTTCTGTGGACAGAACACATATAATGTTTCTTGACTTGAAATTGAAAGTAGAGAAATCCTAGGCTATCTCTACATGTACTTACCGCAAAGAAACTGCGGGAAACACAATTCTTCATGCCCCCAGTTCACACCCAATACATAAAGTTAAAGCAGTCCCTCTTGGAGAGATGACAAGGGCAAGGAGGAATTGTAGTCAAACGGCAGACTATACACAGGAGGTTTCCGATATTAGAAACAGACTTATAAACAGAAAATACCCCAATTGAATGCTGGACAGGGCTGAAGCCATTGTTTCTGGCAGAGATCGCGCAGTTATGCTATTAGAGTATAAAGAGTCAGTGTACAAAACGTGAATCCACGAATCCGCCTGCTAACACTTCAGTTTTTAAATCAATTTAAAGATATTAAGAAAATAATTTTAAATTATCTACCCATCCCTCCAGACAGATGCAGGAATATCAACAGATTATCCAAGGGGGGTGACAATGAGAGCAAAAAAAATTCTTCCCCCCACCTCACTATGGTAGCCAAAAATATCTCCAAACTATTTTGGCACTAAAAACAAATCCAAATATTCTTGGTTGATCACAAGGTTTTTTTTTAAAATGTGGATCACATCCATGCAAAACTTGTACTTTAGCAAAACGCACAAAATTTTTTTCTAACTCAGAAAACACCCAGGTATATGACATCAAGGGATATCTGAATTGCAATTCAGATTATGTGGTGTATGCCATCAGTTGCTCACTTTGCACAAAAATATAAATAGGATGCACCATCAGAAGATTTAAACCCAGGTTCCTAGAACATATCAGGGATATTGTAAACGGGCACAAATGAATGGTCCACGAAACAAACTAAACCGAAAAAAAATCTCTGTCTGGAGAGACACGACATTTTATTGAATGTCACCAAGGATTGCTTCATTGGAGACTTTTGTCATAGAACAGGTACACCTCCCTAAACAGGGGGGGTGACAGATATAAACTCCTATTAGATCGAAAGGCATACTGGATTTTCATTTTAAATACTAGATTCCCAATAGGGATGAATTTCAAAAGAGAGTTTCTATTCCATTGCTAATTTATCTTTGGTCAACTTTTCAGGTTGAATTTTTGCTCAAGATATTAATAGTCCCTCAAGCAATTTTGGTATATGCTTATGATATTTATTGGATACCAATATCTATGTTACCCCTGTCTTTTCTGTTTTTCTTCCGTGTTCTATACTTCTTTTATTTCCTGAGGTGTGAACATGGTCTTTGGAGCGGGAGCGGTGTTAGCACTCCTTACTTTGATAGTTGACGCCCAGGTGCACTCCTAGTTAGTGCACCCAATATCCTCTGAAGAGCAAGCACTTTGATATATTCCACATAATAATTATGTCCTGTTAGTAGACAATATTTATTTAATAATTTCCTTATGTGTATTATAGAAAATTGTTATTGGGAAACATGAATAATGTTTTTTGTCGGAAGTTTTATGTAAAGTTTTTTTGTAATAGTCATTTTTCCTTTGGTGTTTTTACAAAGGTTTTAAGGATTAGACTCCACCTCTTCCTCCGTACACGTTTGGCGGCTTGCCAGAGGTGGAATGATGGTGGAGCTATATATCCATGTCTCATGTGTACACAAACCAACCATGAGTAAGGGCGTCTTGTACGCCTGAAACGTGCAGGTCTTTTTCTACCTCTACAATTATCCTGTGGTTATCAGGTTGCACTGCTATTGACAAAGGATGTAAAAAAACTTTTTCCTGGATTTTATTCTAAGAAGACGACAAATTAAAGTTTCATACATTTGAGTAAGCCTGATGCTTCTTTGTGATGTCCATTATGGAGGCACAGAGAATATATTTAATCACAGTTTTTTTCTAGATGTTAAATAATCTTTATGGCTTGATGGTTTGGTGTGGGTTCCTGACGTTTACTATGTACCTAATGTGGTCATCCATAAGCAGAGACAATATTTATGTGAAACCTGGAATATGTTTTGAACATTTGGAAGTACTTTATGTGGTATTTGACTTTATATGAATATGAACTGTTACATTTCCACCACCCTTCCTGACTCAGGTTCATACTAAATTAGCGTTTGAATTCTTTTTTTCACTTCATGTGTTTACCCAAACCTTGGAAATTTTCAGATGTTTGGAAACTGATTTTATTCATAGAGTTTTAGATATGTGAAGTATGCGCTTGTCAGGTTTTAATAATGCAGAATTTGAGTGACCTTACTTTACCTGAGTATAAAAAATAATACAATTGAAATAACATAAATCTATGGTTTGTGCAGATATATATACATTTTCACATAGGTAAAATGACAATATAAATTAAAATTTTCATTAGATGTCTATTTTCTTGCTTTTTTTTAGCTACCTCTAGATAAGTGGTGCCAGTGGACCAGCACAGATGTAATGCAATTTCTTTTTTAATGCTTGCAATTTTTTTTGGGTTATCCTAAAACAAGAAAAGGAAGGTTAAATCTCTCATTTAGTAGCCTAAGCCTAAATTACCAAGAAACGCCCCTTCTACAAATCTAATGAGAACCATTCTTTATATCATTAACATCTTTTCTCCATTTCTGCATTCCCTTTCCTAGTAAGCACATATAGTCTAAACTAAATCAGAGAAACTACCATACCCTCATAACTTCTCTCTGCTTCTTTTGCCCTCGTGTTCCTGCCCCCTTCCCGCCGCTCTGTTGCGCCTGCTTTCCTGCCGCCGTGCTCGTCGTCACTCCCCCCTTGGGCCTTCTCTAGGGGTCCTGGCTGCCCTCGGTTTGGGCTACCCCCCCCCCCCCCCACCGCCCTTTTTCCTCCGTCCCCTCGTGCCACACCGAGGCCCCTAATTTTACCACAAAAACCTGGTAAAACCTATATATTTTTACTCAAGTATAAGCCGAGTTTGGGTTTTCAGCACAATTTTTTGTGCTGAAAAACTAGGCTTATACTCGAGTATTTAAGGTAGGTAAAATGACAATATAAATTTAAATTTTCATTAGATGTCTATTTTCTTTCTTTTTTTTAGCTACCTCTAGATAAGTGGTGCCAGTGGACCAGCACAGATGTAATGCAATTTCTTTTTTAATGCTTGCACAATTTTTTTTGGGTTATCCTAAAACAAGAAAAGGAAGGTTAAATCTCTCATTTAGTAGCCTAAGCCTAAATTACCAAGAAACGCTCCCCTCTACCAAATCTAATGAGAACCATATCTTTATATATACTAACATCTTTTCTCCATTTCTGCATTCCCCTTTCCTAGTTAAGCACATATACCGTACTCTAAACTAAATCCAGAGAACTACCATACCCTCAATAACTTCTCATAGGCTTCTATTTGAATAGTGTTAATGACCACTACAGGCAGATCTGTTTGAAGACTTGATTTACCTGCCTGAAAGTGATAGTAAGTAATAAAAAAATTGGGAATTATATAGGGTAATGGATGCACTCAGGTTTTGAGGCATATTGTATATTTTACATAAGTCAAATATTGAACTTAAGTGTTATATAGAAGCACTGGTAGTCTAGCCATAGAAAAAAAGATCTGTGATTCAAAATCTTATTATTGGTTATAAATAACAAGTTAATATGTGAATATAATATTATTATATTTAATTTGAGCGAGGGGTGATATTTAGTAAATTGTGTGCCAAAATCATGAATGTTTCACTTCCCCATACTGGTTCCACCAGAGTTCACCATCTTTTTGTGATTGCACCCTTTACATGGCGTTTTACACGATTTTGAAAGTTAAATTCGCGCTCAGTCAATCAGTCAAACCGTTCCAACGGCATCCCCCTAATTTGGGCGGAATCCAGTTCAGCTGCTCCACAAATGGGTTAGTGCGACAACACACAGCGCAGACCTTCGTAAATACCGAGGTGCAGCCTTTTTAGTCTGAGGAAATGTAACAATCCCAACTAAGTGAGGGCACAAAGCCCTTAGTAAAAGTGCCCAATAGGTAAAAAAAGTCTACAATCATAACACAAACCCCCATGTAGCATCACCACGCCCGAAACACCCATAGAATTTAAAATTATTATTGCACTTTCCTTGAGGAACTGGTTAAAACCACCACAATTATGATTTACCTATTTATCCCCAAACAATGCAATAAAAAGTTATAAAAATACATATGTCTCCATAAGTGTACTGTTGCAATTACAACATGTCCCGCAAAAAACAAGCCATACCAACTCCAATCCAAAAATTTTTCACCAATGCATACAGTCATGGCATAGTTGTGAGAATGATACAAATGGGGGTTAATTTTAAGTCTACTGCATCAGGTTTTTCATGGCAATTTGCATACACTCGAGAAATGTTTATAACGAGGATCAAGCTTAACATCATTCCTTCACAGTTCAATATTTGCCTGGAAAAATAACTTTTCCCCCAAAACACATTTCATTCATTGCAGGCATGCCTTACAAGGAGCCGCCGCATTTTGCCGTTATTGCTCCGTACACAGGGGGGTGTTGATGAGTACAGTGCGAGAGATCATCTGTCCTGATTAATAAGAATTCACACCACTGGACCTTTCAAAGGAAGGGTCGTGCTTGCACATTGGTTTTTCTCATCTTTACCATGTTATCGCTGCAAACAATGTGCAGTCATCATTTCCCGGCACAAAACTGCCTATACAGGGAAGAGTACTCACAGCTAGAACGATTAAGGCCTGATGTCAGATGGCATCAAAGAAGCCCCTTCCTCTCCAAAAACACATCAGTGATAGCTGATATTCTTGCACAAGCTACAGGGAACGGACTGCTGATGACTGGGACGTCATTTTTCTCTGATGAAATCCCCGTTCTGATTGGTTTGGAACTTCTGGAAACGCTTGTTCGGAGACGACAAGGTTAGCGATTCAACCAGTCTTTCTCATGCCAATGTAAAGCATCCTGCAACCATTCATGTGTTGGTCGCTTCTCAGCCAAGGGAATCGTCTCTCTCCATCTTGCCTAAAACACATCCATGAATAAAGAAATGGTACAGAATGTCCCCAAAGCAACTTCTCCCCCACCGTCCAAGAGCAGTTTGGGATAACAATGCCTTTTCCAGCATGATGGATCCCCTTTCCATAAAGAAAATGTGATAACTAAATGGCTTCAGGGAACCAAACATTTTGGGTCCATGGCCTGAAACTCCCGCAGACTTATCCTCATTGAGAACTTGTGGTCAATCATCACGAGACGGGTGGACAAACAAAACCAACAAATGGTGACAAATGCAAGCATTGAATTATGCAAGAATGGCCTGCTATCAGTCGGCTTTGTCCCGACGTTGATTGAAAGCTGGCCGGAGAATGCAGAGATCTGAAGAAGAAGGGTCAACCCTGCAATATTGACTTGCGGCATCAACTCATTCTAACTGTCAATACAAGAGTGCTTTCTCATGATACAGTTGTCTTCCTAACTTTATTACGGCTCACATGCTTTTGTACCACAAAGCACAACGGGCTTTAGTTGTAGTAGTAGTGGCATTATCAATACACTGCAAAATGGGTTTATGTAGAGTTTCATCGGTATGTTTGATGCGATTTGGGCAGATATTTTCTAAAGATTATTTTCTAAAGAAAAGCATACTAGAAATAAAAAATACTACATTTGGGAACTTTCTTTAGCTCATTATGACTTGAGAGAATGCTAAGTTAGCAATGATATCATCATAACAAAAGAGAATGGAAAACCTGTGAGATCAATCCCGCTAAAATCATATATTAAGATGTTTTTACTTATCCAGTTTTAATCTTTTTAACAGCAAAATATTCTATAGGTCTCACTCGGAACTATGCCACACTATTTTCTCTAGGTACACACATATAGTTTGCGTTTGGTGACATCCTATGTCACTCTAGGATGAGCAAATTGATTCTACGAAGCGGAATTAAGTTTAGAATGCAGGAAACTTTGGTTCGCACAAATCCAAGTACTGTGATTTGTGAAACAAATTATTTTTTTCCCCTTTATTAGGCAAAATGGCCGTGAGCACAACGTGTTTCATGGCTTGGAGAACTCTGGGAAGAGAAAGGAACCCCCGATCACATGTGCAGACTGTAGCCAATCACGACCACATGCTCATGTGATATCACAGCCCTATAAAAACAACGGCCATTTGCATCCTCATTGACACTGCATTTTCCGTCTCTAACTTCTGCTGCTTGTAACTCATTAGTGTTGGATGATTTTTCTCAAAGTCAAGGTGCCGTTTTGGGGATCTGTATCCCCAAATTCAATTCTTTTTTTATTGCTAAAGTTGATATCAAGAAATCCGGTCAATCACATAGTGCTGAGTTGATGTTTTTTCAGTCGGCAGGGTGTCAGTTTTTTGGGTTCTGTATCCCTAAATTTCAACTTCTTTTTTTGTGCTATGTAGATATCAATAATCTGTATCAAATCCACAAGTTGATGGAGTGATTTTTCTCAAAGTCCATGGTGTAGTTTGGGGTTCTGTATTCCCCAATTTCAATTCATTTTTGTTGCCTAATTTTGCAGTAGAGAAGCGGTTTGCCATCCAGTATGTGGCCTAGAACGATAGTTCAGTGCGCGGGGGCCATTGTTACCCCAAGGAGAAAGCGCTTGTCACCCGTAATGTGGATAGACTGACCCTTTGTCAGATAATCAGGAGTGGAGCGTACAGATTTCACCCACCAGATGCCTTATGCATCAGATAAGATCAGCCATGACGCCCCCCCAATGAATCTGAATTCTAACTACCTTCCGCAGCCACGTTTGATGCGCCACCCGCCGGATGCCACACATCTGGCTGCCAGTTTGCTCCATCTGCTCCCACCATCTTTACCAGACTGGAATGTCGCCCACCTCCACCTCGTCATGTGCCTCTTTCTGACCTCCTGCTCTAGCTGCCATCACCTCCACACCCTGTCATTGTGGCAACACTGTGGCCTACCATTTTTCTGCCTCCACCAGAATTTGTCATTGGTGCCACTCTCTGGCCTCATGCTGCTCATAACGAATTTTTGACACATTTAACATTATTGTATTTTGAATCAGTACAGTAATCAATTAGTGTCCCAAAAATTCCACAAAATGGTTCAGGTTGTCAGCAAAAAAAATAATTTATTATTGTTAACTCGGTTCCTATTGTACTGTCTCTCTTTCATGCTTATTTCAAGATTCATGGCTAGTTGATGGGCTAGTTGATGCTGAGGCTGTCACTCAAGAGATGTTGTGTAGTGGTTTTTAGAAGTTACAACCGACAAATTTGTAGACCATAACAGTAAACAAACTATTTTTTGGGGTAAAATGGGAAGAATATACCAGCTGTGTGTCATAGTTTCTTTGCACTCAAGTTTACCTAAGCCTTCTTTGACTTTGCCTTTTAACTTTTCCGTGCAGATTAGAATTAATGCCAGATAACCACCTAACTAAATACTTGATTCAGGCCGTAATCAACACACTGTCTCTATATTTAGTATGGCGTTATGAAACTTGTAAAACCATCACTTATCTTAATATCAGAAAACTATTTTGTACATTGAATCAAACTTAAAATGCCAGATTTTCTCACTTCATAACCATTTTATCATGTTGAACCGGTATTAGGTTTGGGGAATAGCTTTAAAAAAGAGAAACCCTTGAATTGGCTAAGTACACATTCTTCCAAATAAAACTCAGATGAAATTAGTCAATCATAGATCACTGATCCTTTCACCTCATTCCTGCACTGTTTAAATAGAATCATACAAATAGAAATAGTTTCTATGATGACTAATATGATGGGTTTGGTTGAAATTTATTTTCAGGGTCGTCCGAATGTCTGGATTCTGGTTCGACCCATACCACGGCCAACTTTGACCCCAACACAAACCCACGAAGTCAAGGGGACCCAATTTTTAACACCCAAAATAGTCTGTAAATGGGTTTTGTAAGGGCTAGAGGGCTGAAAAATGAGTTACCATACCCCAATGTCTAGGTAAGGTGCTTAAATATAACATAACATAAAAATTAAGAATAACAATAATCATAAAAAAATATAACATTTCGTTAATACTTACTAAAATGAGGGGCACAGGCAAGTTGTTTTAGTGACTAACCATATAATCAACAATGTAACTAAGAAGTTTGTTTTGAATTATGTTTTCTTATGTAGCCTAGCAGAATAGATCATTGTATAATTGGGAGTTGCGGTCCAGATTTTTTTCTCTCCAAATGTTGGCATAGTTTCACTTCTGTCCCCTCATTTAGTTAGTTTTTTTGCTTGGTACCAGCACTCCGCCCCAAGGTGTTTTCATTCCAGGAGAACCACAATTTAGTGACCGCCTACTTGCTAAGTCTTTGAGACCACATGAATGGGGAACATTCAAGACCTGTTTCACATGTGTGTTCTGCATGTTATCTGCTGTTTCTTGGTCTGTGCTGTTGTGACCCAGGCTTAAGCTGTTGGGGCACAGCCCCAGTATGGGTAGTGGGCTTGCTGGTCTTGGTCCCACTGGCTCTGTGTTGAAAAAAAAGCATTTGGGCACGCCATGTTGATGATGCACTAATAGCAAAGGGACACGCTGGGTAAGTGGTTAATGGTTTATACAATGTGATGCCTTTCTGCATGATGTTTGACTGACAGGAGGGCAGTCATTGAGGTCTTGGTGGACGAAGATGTGAGGGTTGATGATGAATATCCTATACCCAACATGGCTCCAGTCAATGATGTTCAAAGGAACGGTATTGGGTCACCAAGACGTAGTTGCCACCAGAACTTAAGAAGGTTGCAAAAGCACATTGGCACCATAGCCTGATGTGCCTGTTCCACCACCATGCCCCATTGTCACCTAAGCCAGCCCAGAGATCTCCCTGCATTGCATTTTTCCAGCATTGCAGAAGACAAACATTTTACTGCTATGCCACCAGTCCATGAAGGCAATAAGCATCTGGTATCACCACATTTATGACCAGGCCTTGGCAAACAAAACATGGAACACCTGTGCTTCCTCCTCTGCTCTTCACTGCTTTATTCCTCTACTTGCCTCATTAGTGACAGGCCGACCTTTCACCCTCCAAAATAAGATTGACACCACCACGCACCACCACCAAGCCTGTCCATGCCATCCATGGAAGCTTTCTATCCCACCAACACGGTGTTTTGAATCCGCAAAACAATGAGAGAAAGCATGAGTTTGACCAATCTCATCCACAAGCTCTGGTCCTGACAAGAATAGTTGCAATTGTTGGCGTTTAGTACAACTACATTTTGGACAGCTTTAAAAATGTTATAGTGGTGGTGCCCCTGCATTCGTCATTTCCAGCCATTACGCCTTTTTTGCAGGCCAACCAGTTTACGTAGAAGAAAAATTGACGACAGTATCCACTGCTATTTGTTGGCAGTTGAACATTCCAACTGATAAAGGAAACCTTCAGCAGAACTCTGACCTAATAACCACTACCGCATGTTGTCGAACAGCTATCACCCTAGGTAAAGGTGGTTTGTCTTTCATGGCCCTGTTGTTGGTGGCTTGGCCAAAAAATCCTACTTTGAAGTGAGATGCAAGTTGTTGTAAAGTCAAGGAAAGATTTTAACACTGAATCAAGCTCTCTCTTCCTCAGAAGCCTCAGTCACTGTAATGGTGTGGTCCTCATCCAGAGACATCACTAACCAGATCTCTAGACAGAGAGAGGCATTAAAAAGCCATCCCCCCCTGAACTTCAGTGTTGAACTCTCGTCTCCTTGACTTGACACATAAATTTACCCTCCTTCAAAGTTTATTTTCTGATGATGCCATTGATCATTAGGCCATTATTATCAGGCCCATTATATTAGGCCAATTACGAATGCATGTTCCCTTTACTGCCGTATCTATAGTGTTTTAGCACATGTTGTCTCCTAAGCACCCCACATTGGTTCATCTCAAGTGAAGCTCCTTTTCTAGGCGACTAACGTGACTCATCTAATGCAAAAAGTGACCGCTCTGCTCTTTAGACATCACGAAATTTTTTTTTTATAAATGACCAAAGGTTACTAAGGGGAAGATAAAACCACATTTATCATATCCTACCGAAGGTACTAGTAGTTTACTGGTGTAAAAGACTGTAGTCCCTTTAAGGATTTAATCGTAGGTCCCCTACTCCAGTCCCATCTTTTGTTTTTGTATGATACTGTTATGGATTAAGTCTACATAACTGAACATTAAGCTGATAAACTCCTAAGTGAATTGTCTTTCAATGTTACCTCATATGTGCTCTCTCTTAGAGGGGGTTTTACAATAACTTTGGACATTTAGTAATCTGTGTCTACAACTGACAGTCTTAGTATTGCATTGTATGATTGGGTTAATTCAGTATACGACTCCATGATGGGCTCATTCAACCAACACAACAGGTAAGCCAAAAGCAACACTTTTTATGCCCCGCTCCAGAAGAAAATTCCTATTAATTAGAAACGAACCAGAAAAGCTGATGCAATTTCAAGAATTGTATTGCTGAAGTACTCTCGTGAATGCTGCACTTCTGGAAGAAATAATGACTCACCTATAGCTGCATTACTTGAATAGGAAGGAAATTAATGTATAATTGCTTTATTCTTCCAATAAATCAGGCACCAGACACTGGATGTAAAACACAGTAAGACAAAATATACAAAGCCAGGTTACAACTCTCATGACAATTATAACTTTGTGATATCAAAAAGACTAACAGAAATAAAGCATAATCACTAGCATATAAATCTTGGATAGGCACTGAAATATTTAGAATGTTGAGGACTCCTTGGGGGCATGTATCATAGTTTTTTTCTTTGATGTATGATTGAGACATTGGGCTGCTATTTTTGCACCCCTATGTAATGATCCTGTCTTTTTACTTGCTATACATGTTTCATGTTTTTCATGTCCTGGCGAGTGCAATTTGAACTTCTTTTTTAAACTTTTTGTTGCAAATGTCACAATCCACATGGACACCAGCACACGTGAGGTGTTGTAATACAGAAGTGGAACACTACTATAATTTTTGGATATCAAAGGCCGTGTCCTGCCATTTTTAATTACTCTAGCACACCCCATGGAGATGATGCACATTATGAGGCTGCGTCACACGTGGTGGTAAGGTGAGGTCACTTTGGCATTTTGGTTTGCATTTGGAACCATCACAAACAGCTGTGAGAGGGTGATTTGCCGATTTCATTATGTAAAACGTTCACTTTACAAACGCATGTTTAGCATCACATTTACGTTTGTTTTTGTAAATCAAGTGTTACAGTAATGTAATTAGACAAATCCCTCTCTCCTCAGCTGTTGTAATTGTCTCAAACGAACCAAATCTTAGAAGTATCCAATACTTTAAAACCAAAAATGTATACATTTTAAAATTAATGTGCAAAAATTTAAACAGTTAAAGATGGAAATGGAATTCCAATTTACATGTTAAAATAGGATTATAAAAAAAAAACTCTCCTTCCTTGCACCTCCTGGACCAGGAATACTACATACATACAAGTGCAAGTCCAAAGAACATCTGTACAATAAAGCCACTAGGCACTGCACAAGGTGCAGACAGGTGTACTGCAAGTAACAACAGTCGCAAACAACAATTTACTATCAGAAATAAGCTTTGTTATTGAGTATTTGTAATTATTTGCCCTATGTTCTCATTGTAAAAGTTAATGCTGCTTTTAGTGTTTTTGCTATAGACTTTTCATCATAGGAAAATACTTTGCTCTCATTTTTTAAAACATTGTCCCTTTTTTTTTGGTTTCCTGTATTAGGAGGATGATGATAATATCATAATAAATAAAAAGAACTGTTTAAAGATTTACGTGTTGTTGTGTGTCTGTTTTTGTAGTTTGTATATATCTAGACCATTATCCCCAAGTGGAATTGATTTGACTATGACAGACCTTACTTACCTCATTCCAGATCGACCATTTTTTTTTTTTTACATAAAAGACGCAAAATAATTAAAGTTCAAGACCCAACTAGCTACTTGCTGGTGACACGGAAGCTTACAACACTTACGCAGGGTCATTCAAGTGTTGTCAGGTCAAGGTCGGTAAATATGTAACCCCTTAATTACCGCTCTATCGGTTTTTTTACGGCGGTCATTAAGGGTACGTATCTTCTGATGCTACGCCGTTTCATTGCGGCGCATCAGAAAAAGTTTTCGGACACCACACCGGGTCTCGCTGGTGCCGTGTCGGGGCTGTGATATCCAGCCCGACCCTGCACTAACCCCCGGGTCGGAAAAAGCTCCAATCCCGGAGGACCGGCTGTAGTAACGATCATGCGCAGCATGCTCAGTTACTTTCACTAATACCCTTCATACAGTGTATTGCAGTGTAAATGCTTGAATAAGCATGGATATTGAGCTTATTCAAGCCAAGAAGTAAAAATGTTAAAAAAGTAAAAAAAAACTTAAATCTTTTTATAAATAATTAACTAAATAAATAAAATAAAGTCCCATAATCCTCCCCAGTAACACATAAAATGAAAGAAAGTAAATTAAACACAAAACACGTACTATTTGGTATCACCGCGTCCATATTATCTGTACAATAAATCTAAATCAATAATGAACCCCTCGGTGAACTACGTAAAAAAAAAACTCGAAAAACCTTCCCATACTATACAATTTTTCATCAAACACATCACAAAAAATGTTCTAAAAAGTTGATCAAAAAAAGTTACGTTCCGAGTATGATATTACTGAACAGCACAACTGTTGTCGCAAAAAATAAGCCCTCAACCAGATCTGACAACAGAAAAACTACAAGTTATGGCGCTGAAAAGGGTCACATAGTAAAACAATGCGATTTTCTCCACTATTGTGTTTTTCTCAGGAAAAATTGAGCAAAATAAGAAAAACTATATAAATGGGTATCCACCGCATCGTAGTGGAACAGAGAATAACGATAAATTATTTTTACGTACAGTGAGCGGGTGGGGGGGGGGGAATGCAACAAATCTCAAACTAAAAATTGATGATTTTGTTTGTGTCCCCCTAGGGCGGGGGGGGGGGGGGTGAAATATGTTAATAAATCTCATGAATAAGCTTGGACTCCAAATAAATTATTTATACCTTTATCTCATCCATAAAAAATAATGTCCCTCATATGATCGCATTACCAAAAAACAATTTTATGGTCGTACAATGTGACAATACAAATCTCTGTGAATGCGCCTCCTTCATTTATTCCCGGCCCGTGCGCGCCGTACAGCAGTCACACCACAGTGGGTATCAGCATAAACTCCGGTGAGTAATTGGCTCAACGTTGCAGTGCGTTTCAAAATCATTTATTTATTCTAAAATGTCCAGTTTGGGCCGCCTAAATGAATTATTTCCAAAAAAATCTCTAGTTTCTAAATCGCAGTCCAATTTTTATACCCATGTGAAACACCTTAAAGGTATGGCCTTATAGAATTGTTTTTTACGCATACGTGGGTGAATTTCTATCGTGGGGTAATTTATGGTGTTTTACTATTTAGTCGGCCTCTCCAAAGTCGACTTGGAAGCTGAGTTTTCCCTCAAAATTGAGTTTTGGCAAGTTTCATGAAAATAAGAAAATCGCACCTAAAGTCTGCACCTCATAACATCCTAAAAATACCGAAGCTAAATTATCATCCTCAACATAAAGCATATTCTGTAAATGTTAATTTGCAACTTTTTGGTAGTTTTAACTTCCTGTCTGGAAACGAACATTTCCAACACAGTGAAAATGAGAATTTTTACAAACGTTTTGCCAATTTTCACTTTTTTCAGAACGAAACCCAAACTTATCACTTAAATTTTATAATCCAACAGAAGGTACCATGGTCACAGAAACAGTTCTCAAAATCACCAGATATGTTAAAGCTCCCGAAGTTATACCACATATCGTAGACATGAACAGATTGAAAAATAGATCTGGTCATTGAGCTGAAACTAGTGTCTGG
Source organism: Engystomops pustulosus (assembly GCA_019512145.1). Lineage (NCBI taxonomy): Eukaryota > Metazoa > Chordata > Amphibia > Anura > Leptodactylidae > Engystomops > Engystomops pustulosus. The sequence goes on from CM033644.1 coordinate 95,188,780, forward strand.
TGATAAGGGGTTAAGCTATACCGTATAACAGGTGTTGCGGTTTGGTTATAGTAAATAAGAAAGCCAGATTTTATCCCACTCTGGCCTCTTTTTGTCCCGCCCAGTTTCTGCTACATTTTCTTAGATGTGTTGGTCCACAAATTAATTACCGTACATACTCCGATATAACCACCCAAGTATAGCCGAGACCCCGTAATTTTACACCCAAAAAACCTGGGAAAACCTTTGACTCGATACAGCCAAGGGTGGAAAATACTTGGTCACAGCCTCCCAGTATATAGCCTGCCGGACCCTCCCCAGTATATAGCCGCACCCTGCCACCCCACGCCGTATATAGCCTTGCCCCCATTCCCCCAGTATAGTAGCTGCCAGCCCATATCCCCATTAATATACCACCCATATCCCCATATATCAGCCCCATATCCCCCAGTTATATCGCCTGCGCGGTGGAAAGGCAGAAAGGTGATGTTTTGATATGTTTTTTTTTACTCGAGTAATAAGCCGAGGTTTGGGTTTTCAAGCACATTTTTTTGTGCTGAAAACATAGCTTTACTGGATATATAGGGGAATGTTATGGATGAGACCCAAAACTTAAACTTTTTCAGGCAGTAACATTCCAGAATTAGCCTCACATAATTATAATAATCCTCAGTTTTGTTCTTTTGTGAAAATTATATTTTGCGACCACAGCCCAGGAGCCGATTTCTTTAGCATGGCTTAAAAAAAAAAGAAAAAAAAACACAAACGTTTCTGCGCTGTATTTTATGACTAATAATATGATCTCTGGGCAACAGAATTTCTTGTTTAACATATAAAACTGTTCCTTTTGTATCAAAAGAGGATCCGCTTATATTGACCTGTACTATTTATATATATCATATCTATAATATTATATATATATATAATGACACAACATTGTGGTATTTTATATGTCTGTGTAAAAGCGTTTATAAAGCACTTGTATACAGATGCTTGCATGTAAAACATTCGTAATAGATATGTATTACATTATGATACAGTCCAGTCCCTCATTATGCCCAAAGACTTGTCAGTACAACATTTTGTGTTTGAGAGTATTTGTCAATGCCAAAGTGTCAAAATCAAACGCACTGAATATATTATGCATCTTCCAACAGCATATGTGTGTGTTCATACACTGTTGTCATCTACATCTATAGAGTTTTAAATAATGTCATTGCTCTAGTTGTACTGTATTTTCATAATAAGTATCATTTTAATGTCATTTTATATTGTATAAAATTTTTAAATGTTGTCAAGAGCCGTTATATTTAGTAGCTTGGTGATGTGTAGTGTCTCAAACTCACAGACAACTGATCCGGAAAATAAGCACGAACATGTATTTTCTTGTTGGACCAAGCGTGAAAAAAAAAACCTTCAGGTAAATTATTATGTAGTGAAATACTGTATGTGGGCATATTCTTAAATGTAACAGAGCTTTACCCAGTACGCACCACTATATATGTTTTCCCATCCAGGATCAAGTACATTCATACTTCTTTAGATACATTGGCAGATTATCAAGCAGTCTGAAAGTCAGAATATTTTCCAGTTGGCCCTGGTCACCAATCACAGCTCCCCTTAAATATTCATGAGCACTGGTGAAATGAAGCTGAACTGGTGATTGGTTGCCATGGTGCAACTGGAAAATGTCTGACTTTCATAGACTCTTGTAAATCGGCCCCATTGGCTTACAAAAAACAGTGCAAACTATGTGCAGTTTGCCTCTGGAGTTTGCAGGGTTGCCTGATTCATGAATTGTTGCACTTCCTTCATGAATCTATTGGGAAGTAAGCACCATTTTTTGGTGCACATTGTTCATGCTGCATGAATTGTGGCACACCGTCCACCTAATATTTCACATATGGCTTTATATTTCCCTTTTTTTTAAATTTAATTTAAGACTCTAAGACTAGACTTTTTTATAACCGCATTCGCTCTCTGACTACGTACTGGTCACGCGGCTCCAGCGTTAGGCTTAGCCACCTGCTATAGCTGCAAGCGCTATTGAGCATCGGATGTCAACCAGGTCACATGACCTGTTATATAGCAGAGACTGGATGGCGATGCAGGAGAACCTCCTGCCATGTCACCTGGCAATTGGAACGTCCAGCAATACTTTGGCAGCATTTTTACTGTAAAAAAGATTTTTTCCGCGCTACGGCGGACACCATTTTCCCATCTCCTGTCTATCCCTTCTGAGCTAAACGCTTTCAGTGGCTGTGTTTGCGTTATGCTGCTCTGGAATACACTTTTCAGTGCACCATGTGAATAGGGCTGCACGTATCTTTACATTAGTTTGAGCTAGCTAGGTGTATTTGTAGTGCCTTCTTGCATGGTGCAACATAGGGCACATGTGCACTATAGGTTGCTTTTGCGTCCGTTTTTTTTTAGTGTGCAGTGTGGTCTGCATAATCCTGGTGCACTCTGTCTACTTTTTCTGTGTGCCATCTGTGTGGCTCATCTGTAGTTTGGTTCACTTATCTAATTTTTCTGTGTGCCATCTGTGCTTCTAGTCCTTATTTCGTTCGTTGCACTTAATCTATCTGTTCAGTGCTATGTACAGTCTGGTGCACCTTTATGTAATTTTTCTGTGTGCCATATAATCTGTTCACTTGTCCAGAAATGACACCGTGTTGGAGACATACAACATTCTGGCCTCTGACACAGATTCAGCTAGAGGGGATTATGTCCCCTTCTACCTTCCTCTCCTCATCTCCAGTGACTGGAAACCTCATAGAGGCGCTGCAGGATTTATACAGAGAAGTGTCTGGACTTCTACTGACCCACAAGGTAGCCCCAGATAAACGATGCCTCGGGTCCCAGACTTTATGGCCAACCTGGAATTAAATGTACATGCAGCGGACTTTAAATATTTTTTTTATGAGCAGCTAATAAATTAATTGTAGTCCAACATATCTCTAGGGTGTCAACATATTGACAAAATCACACTTCATTTTATGCACAACCCCACAGGTGGACCCCTGTCATGCAGCAGACATAGAAAGTGTTGGACATAATACTGACTGATGGCTTCATTCTTAGTCCCATAATCAGAAACTATTGGAGCACAGACATACCCCAAGGTTCCACATGGCATGAATAGGAATGCGCTTTGAAGCCATCCATAAGTTTTTGCATTATGTGTCAACACCACAGTGCCCCCTTGAGAATGACCCCAGTTATGATCGTTATTAAGGTCCATATTAGACCATTTTTGTGCAGGCAATACCGCCGCAAAACATGTATCCATAGACAAGTCCTGTACAATTTTGCAGGGAGACTGCAATGCCGCCGTAACTTCCCAATAAGAGACACAGTATGGGGATTGTATTATGCATATGTGTTTACACACTAGTGACAGGCCAAGGGAACCTTCCTAGAATTTCAAAAGGTGTTAAAAAGCATTTCCTTTTAGGCAACCATGAATTTTCACCAGAGCAGCACTTCCCAGGAGAAGTTCCCCAAACTCCAAGAAGGGAAGGACACAAATCTACTGTAGGATTCGGTGTATGCTCCATGAGAGGTATTCAAAGCACACATTACGATTGCGAAACATGCTCCAACAAAAGCCTGGACTATGTATAAGGGAGTTTTTTTGGATATATCACAACTCCCTGATATTTGGGTTGAATTATACCCTATGCATGCACAGCTTATCCTCATGCTGCATGCTGCATCTTCCATTCTAAGCCCTTCTGTGTGCCCAGCCTGTAGATATTGCAACATAGGGGTATTGGCCGTGCATTGCATTCTTTCCTGTGCAACTTTACTTGGCATAAGATTTTGGCCACCCCCCCCCCACCCCACAAAATGCTCAATCCAAAAAAAAAACCCCCCCCCCCGCACGCCGGCCACCGCGCACCTAGAGGTAGGGGGCAAGCTGTGATGAGGACCGCCGCTGTGGAGCGGCCCCCGCAGCCCCCACCCCGCTCCCCAGACCAGGGGCCGCACGAGACGGAGAGATAGGAGAGAGAACCCCCCCCCATACGGTAGCCACAACCTAGCGCATAGTGCGGCAGTGGATGAAGCGGGCTGTTATAGCTCAAGCCCAGCTCCAATAGGCAACGAGCATTTAATACCTTCTTTGTAAAAAATAAGTAAAACTTATAACAAATTATGGGCATAACAAAAAAGAAAATGGCCAAAAAGGTCTATACAAAAAAAAACATGCGTGTATGACATTTTTTGTCTAAAAAGTAAGCATTTAAAACTTTTGAATCTCCACTCCCCCAATATATATATATATATATAATAATTTTACTTCCGACATAAATTAAATGTCTCATGAGAAAACAAACATCTCAGAATCACAGGGATACGTTAAAGTGGTTGAAAAGTTTTTAACGGCGGAGAGACCTGTCAGTTTTTTTTAAAAAGGGCTGTCCCTTAACGTTAACAACCGGGCTATGTCCTAAGGGGTTTAAAGGGTAATTCCCACGAATACACAGAATTTCTTAAATAATGTTTTATAAGATGCTGTACAAGAAAAAACATCTTGATGGAGTGCTCTTATAGATTGAACATATTATGGCATGCAGATTCAGACCATACTGTAAATGTCCAATTGCTTCACATTCTAACCCTACTTCTTTATCTACGTTTAAGTAAAGCTATGTTCATTCAAATGTCCGGGAGTTACTGCATGTCCCCAGACATCCTGTGGCAATGATTGCTGAATCCAGAAGGTCAGACAGGACTCACTAGCGCATGTCTGGCCACTGCTGCCAGAGTGTGAGGTGGTCGTATCCGAGGAAGCTATCTCGTTTCTAAGGGACAGAATGACTACATTTATGAGAAATTATCTTCACACAGGAACTTTTTTTTTAATAACATCCAATTGAAGAAATGTTTATAAATGGAAGATTAATTAAACTGAATGTGAATGCCCAGACGAGAATACCCCTTTAAGTGTTATATAGAAGCACTGGTAGTCTAGCCATAGAAAAAAGATCTGTGATTCAAAATCTTATTATTGGTTATACATAACAAGTTAATATGTGAATATAATATTATTATATTTAATTTGAATGAAATAGTTTAATTAAACTGTAGATAAAGAAGTAGGGTTAGAAATGTGAGCACATTGGACATTTACAGTATAGTCCTGAATCTGAATGCCATTAAATATGTTCAAATCTCTAAGAGCACTCCATCAAGATGTTTTTTTCTTGTACAGCATCCATTAAAACATTATTTAAGAATCTTGTATTCGTGGGAATACCCCTTTAACCCCTTCAGGACATAGCCAGTTTGTACGTTAAGGGACAGCCCCTTTTTAAAAAAATCTGAACCAGGTCCCTCTCTGTCTTCTCTTCTGCCGTACAAACTTTTCAACACTTAAAACCCCTTACAGGACGGAGGGTTTTTTTCGGCCTCATTTCTCGCCTCCTCCAACTTCAAAAATCCACTACCTTTTATCATTTTTCCCGTGTACACCTGTGTGAGGGCTTATTTTGTTGCGTAACAAATTTTAGCTTTCCGCGTAATGTTATTTATTTTATCATGCCGTGTACGCGAAGCTGAAAAAAATTCCCATTGTGGAAAAATGAAAAAAAACGCACGTGCGTCAGTCTTGTTGCTCTTTTTACGACTTTTCACTTTCATCACTCTTCTTACGCGCCAAATACCACGCCTACTTTATTCTCTTTGGTTCGGTGCGATCGTGGTGTACACATTCTATAGTATTATTGTGGTTTTTACTACATTTTCCAAAATTACAACGAATGTGTACAAAAAAGAAAAAAAAATTTTGCCATCCTTTCTGACGCAAACTTTTTCATACTTTTGGCGCACGAGATGTTTGAGAGGGGTCCTTTTTTGCGAAAGGAGCAACCGTTTTCATTGCTACCATTTTGAGGTCTGTGCTAACCTTTTGATCATTTTTTAATTTCATTTTTTACGTTATATAAAGGTTAAAAGTCCCATTTCGGACATTATGGGCGCATTTCCCCTTTCCCGCCTCGTGTGGTCACCGCCGGCCGTAACCGTTTTTATATTTGGATAGATGGGACATGTTTTGGACCGGGGATAACCTAATATGTTTGTTGGTGATTTTACTGTTTATTATGTTTTATATCAGTTCTAGGAGAAGGGGGGTGATTTGAATTTTTAATATTTTATTAATTTTTTTTACTTTTTTAACTTTTTTTTTTCCTTTTTTTTTGCACTATCTTTTTAGACCATCTAGGGTACATTAACCATAAATGGTCAGATCGCTGCTAACATATACTGCAATACTTCTGTATTGCATATATGGTCTTTTTGTCAGCACATTCATTACAATGAGCCACTGGCTCAGTGTAACGAATCTGCGCTGCCAGATAGGCCTCGTGTCAAAAGAAGCACGAGGCTACCAGGCAACCGATCGCCCGCCCCCCCTATGAACCGTTCGTGGTCGTGGGATCAAAAAATATGGTGGCGCCCGCTCGCCGCCGTCTTTTTAATGCCACCACAGGTGACTTTTGCCGGCGCAACAGGGGGTTAATAGGCGCATCGTGCTAGCACCGCGACCGCGTTATTACGTGAGGGTTTTATAATGCATTATCAAAACCCTCCCCCCACTTTGCATATGAAGATGACTCAAGCCCGTGGAGCCCCTTCATACATCCCTTATACTCTGCACCGTAGAGCTACGGCGCAGAGTGTTAAGGGCTTAACGTATCCCTGTGATTCTGAGATTTTTTTTTATTTATTTTTTTTTTTGGTGGGGGAGATTCAAAAATTTTAAAAATGGCAATTTTCTAAGTTTTAAATGTTCTACTTTTTAGACAAAAAATGTCATACCACGCATGTTTCTTTTTGTATAGACCTTTTGCCATTTTTCTTTTTTGTTATTCCATAATTTGTTTTAAGTTTACTTATTTTTTACAGATATTAGAAGGTATTAGAATGGTTGCTGGCAGTTGCCCTCCCTCTCTTCTGGGAGCTGTGGCCTGCCCGCCTTATCCACCAGCCGCTGCCCACCCATTTCATCCCCCAGCTGTTGCCCACCCACCTCATCCGCTGGCTGCTCAGGTTGTGGTGAGCATTTTAACCCCCAGTATGCTGGCCAAAATCTTATGCAAAGTAAATGGTGCAGAGTAAGAAATGCAATTGCACGACAATACCCCATATCTTGCAATAATCTACAGGCTGGGCACACAGAAGGGCTTAGAATGGAAGATGCAGCATGCAGCATGATGGATAAGCTGTGCATAGTATCCAAATATTCAGGGAGTTGTGATATATCCAAAAACACTCCCTTATACATAGTCCAGGCTTTTCGGAGCATGTTTCGCAATAGTAAATGGTGTGCTTCTGAATACCTCTCTTGGAGCATACACTGCACCTACAGTAGATTTGTGTCCTTCCCTTCTTGGAAGTTTGGGGAACTTCTCCTGGGAAGTGCTGCTCTGGTGCAATTCATGGTTGCCTAAAAGAAAATGCTTTTCCAACACCTTTTGAAATTCTAGGAAGGTTCCCCTCTGGCCTGTACATCGTTGTAACACGTATGCATAATACAATCCCAGCATACTGTGTCCTCTTATTGAGAAGTTACTGGCAGAATTGCAGTCTCCCTCAAAATTGTACCAGGGACTTGTCTATGGATACATGTTTTGCAGGGGTATTTGCCTGCACAAAAATGGTCTAATATGGACCTTAAATAAACGATCATAACTGGGGTCATCTCTCAAGGGGGCACTGGGTGTTGTCAACATAATGCAAAAAATTATGGATGGCTTCAAAGCGTATTCCTATTCATGGCCATGTGGAACATTGGGGTATGTCTGTGCTTCAATAGTCCCTGATTATGGGACTAAGAATGAAGCCATCAATCAGTATTATGCTCCAACAATTCTCTATGACTGCTGCACTGACAGGGGTCCACCTGTGGGGTTGTGCATAAAATGAAGTGGGATTTTTGTCAATATGTTGTACACCATAGAGATATGTCTGGACTACAATTAATTTTATTAGCTGCTCATCAAAAAAATATTTTAAAGTCCGCTGCATGTCAAATTTAATTCCAGGTTGGCCCATAAAGTCTGGGACCTGAGGGCATAGTTATCTGGGGCTACCCTTGTGGGGTCAGTAGAAGTCCCAGGCACTTCTCCTGTATAAATCCTGCAGCGCCTTCTCTGAGGTTCTTCCAGGTCACTGGAAGATGAGGAAGAGGAAAGGTAGAAGGGGACATCATCCCCACTAGCTGAATCTGTGTCAGAGGCCAGCATGTTGTATGTCTCCAACACGGTGTACATTTTCTGAGACATTGTGCACAGATTATATGGCACAAAGAAAAATTACATAAAGTGCACCAGACTGTACATAGCACTGAACAGATAGATTAAGTGCACCGAACCATAAGGACTAGAAGCACAGATGGCACACAGAAAAATTAGATAATGTGGACCAAACTACACGGATGAGCCACACAGATGGCACACAGAAAAAGTAGACAGAGTGCACCAGATTATGCAGACACAACTGCACACCTAAAAAAATTATACCAGGCGCAAAAAGCCCTATGTGCACCATGTGCCCTATGTGCACCATGCAAGAAGGCACTACAAATACACCTAGCTAGCTCAAACTAATGCTAAAGATACTGTGCAGCGCTATTCACATGGTGCACTGAAAAGTGTATCCAGAGCAGCATAACGCAAACACAGCCCACTGAAAATGCGTTTAGCTTCAGAAGGGATAGACAGGAGATGGGAAAATGGTGTCGCCGTAGCGCGGAAACAATCCTTTTTTACAGTAAAAATGCTGCCAAGTAATTGGCTGGAACGTTCCAATTTGCCAGGTGACATTGGCAGGAGGTTCTCCTGCCATCGCCATCCAAGTCTTTGCGATATAACCAGGTCATGTGACATGGTGACATCCGATGCTCACATAGCGCTTGCAGCCATACTAGCAAGGTGCTAAGCACTAACTGCTGGAGCCCGCGCTGAACCAGTACGTCGCAGAGCGTGAAGCGGTTAAATAAAAAAAGGCTAGTCTTTAGAAGATCTTAAAATTAATTAAAAAAAAAAAGGTAAATATAAAAGCCATATGTGAAATATTAGTTGGACGGTGTGCCACAATTCTGCAGCATGAACAATGTGCACCAAAAAATGGTGCTTACTTCCCAATAGATTCATGAAGAAAGTGCACCACAATTCATGAATCAGGCACACCCTGCACACTCCAGAGGCAAACTGCACATAGTTTGCACTGTTTTTGTAAGCCTATGTATCTAAAATAAGTCTGAACTGTCATTGATCCTGGATGGGAAACATAATCATAAGTGGTTGCTCTGGGTAAAGCTCTGTCTACATTAAGAATCTGCCCACATACAGTCATTTCATGAATAATAATTTCCTTGAAGGTTTCTTTTTTCATGCTGTGGTCCAGACAAGAAAATACATGTTTTGTGCTTATTTTCCAGTGATCAGTCTGTCTGTTCTGACCACTACAAATACCAGCTACTAAATATAACTGGTCTTGACAGCATTTAAAATTTTTATACAATATAAAATGACATAAAATAATACTTATTATGAAAATACAGTACAACTAGAGCAATGACATTATTATAAAACTCTATAGATGTAGTTGACACAGATGTATGAACATACACACTACTGCTGTATGAAGATGCATGCATATATTCAGTAGTTTGATTTTACACTTTGACATTGACAAATACTCCTCAAACACAAAATATGTCGTACTAAAGTTCTTTGGGCCATAAATGAGTGACCTGGACTGTATTCATAATGCAATACATATCTATAGAATTGGTTTACATGCATAGCACTGCTATACACAGTGCTTTATTACACCGCTGTACACAGACAATATAAACTACCACACATGTTGTGTCATATATATATATATATATATATATATATATATATACAAATAGTACAGGATAATATAAGGGATTCCTCTTTTGATACAAAAGGAAAGTTTTAATGTCTAAAAAAGAAATTCCTGGTTGCCCATAGATCATATTTTATTAGTCATAAAATACAGCGCAGATAAACGTTTGTGTTTTTTTTTCTTTTTTTTTTAGCCATGCTAAAGAAATCGGCTCCTGGCTGTGGCTCAAAATATAATTTTCACAAAAGCAACAAAACCTGAGGATTATTTATCATATTATGTGAGCTAGCTTTCTGGCATGTACTGCATGAAAAAAGTTTCATTTTTGGTCTCATACCATAATATTACCATATATACTCCAGTATAAGCCTAGTTTTTCAGCACAAAAAATGTGCTGAAAACCCAAACTCGGCTTATACTCGAGTAAAAAAAATATATCAAAACTCACCTTTCTGCCTTCCCCCGCTGCAGGCTATATACTGGGGGATATGGGCTGGCTATATACTGGGGATATGGGCTGGCTATATACTGGGGGATATGGGCTGGCAGGCTATATACTGGGGGATATGGGCTGGCAGGCTATATACTGGGGGGCAGGTGCTGGCTATATACTATGGGGCAGGGTCCGGCAGGCTATATACTGGGGAGGCTGTGACCAATGCATTTTCCACCCTTGGCTTATACTCGAGTCAATAGGTTTTCCCAGGTTTTTGTGGTAAAATTAGGGGCCTCGGCTTATACTTGGGTCGGCTTATACTCGAGTATGTACGGTAATTAATATTTGTGTACCAAACATCACTTAAGAAAATGTAGCAGAACTGGGCTGGGAAAAAAGAGGCCAGAGTGGGGATGACTCTGGCTTTCTGATTTACTATAACCCAACCGCAAACCTGTTATAGGTTATAGCTAGAGATGAGCGAGCACTAAAATGCTCGGGTACTCGTTATTCGAGACGAACTTTTCCCGATGCTCGAGTGCTCGTCTCGAATAACAAACCCCATTGAAGTCAATGGGAGACTCGAGCATTTTTCAAGGGGACCAAGGCTCTGCACAGTGGCGAAAGCTTGCCAAACACCTGGGAGACATCACGAAAGGTGGAAACACCACGGAAATGTGACGGCAACCTCAGGGACGCATGATAGGTGCCTTGGAGCGCCTGATTTAATCGCCACCATCTATGGCCAAAATTATGGGCAACAGCCATGGCCCTGACAGAGTGACAGAATGAAGACTAGATAGATCATCTAAAACATCCACTATGACCCTGCTACACTATAGGGGAACCGGCATGCAGAGGCAGCTGGCAAGCAGGGGCTAGAGAGTGGCATGGTACATACCCTAAATGGCTACAGGCTTCAAACAAGGTGGCATGAGAGGAACAAAGGAGGATGACAGAAGAAGCGTGCTCCAAATAATATCGGTACAGAATAAAAGTTTTGCAGTATATTTTGTGGATTACACAGCAGGGGTGGCGACAAAGTAACATTGAAGCCATGAAAACAACCCAAAATCTGCTGCCGACACAGCTTCGTTTGATAAGGGGACATGTATTGAGGCAGTGAACTAGTAGTTAGATTAGGTGGGCCTGCAGTTAAAACTATGTAGTCTGGATTTCCTTGGCATGGAGTTGCGCGCTCCGCTGCCAGGCGAGCTTTCGCCAATCCAGCCCCTGTCTCTAGGCTACTCAAAACAGCACGTCTAAGAACCTTTTGGTAATAGATCAAGTGTAGCTAGCGTCTTTCACATGTTTGGATTAGCCGGTAGGAGGGAATGTAAACAGATGCGCAAGAACGCTGAACATAATGTCGGTAACATAAAAAAGTTTGCAAGTATATTTTGTGGATTACACAGAGGGCGTGGCGACAAAGTTAACCAGTTTGATTTGGACATGCCCTGTAATAGCTGCTTGGGCGGTTGTGCCTTTTATCGCCTATGTGCTCACCAGCTTGAGCACCGCTCGCTGTCGCTTAGCGTACCGGCAGCTGCTGCATTGGGGTGCATGTGCTGGCCGTAGACGAACTACACGACTGATGAGCCCATGCCCTCGTGATGGTAAGTTCGGAGTTATGGAGGAGGAGGTGGAGGAGGGCTTGGGAGGAAGGTTATATAGGACCTTCTTGAGACAGTGGACCGCACGGTAGGCCGCGTCAATTCTATGCGTCGGCAGCTATATGCAGCCCCAGGGTCAGACTCAAGTGTGTCCCAGAACTGCACCAGTGTAAGTGTAAAGTAGGTTCTTTATAAGTTTGGTGACTATTGGCGGGTGAGGGAATGTAAACAGATGCGCAAGAGATAGCGGGGCTGATGCGCATGGAGCTGGCCTCCCTGCCAGGCGAGCTTTGGCCAGCCAATCCCGCATGTCTCCTAGGCTACTACTCCCAAGTCCCAGCGAACTTCTAAAACCTTTTGGTAATAAGATCAAGTTGTAAGTAGCGGCTGTTCTTATAAGTTTAGGATTGCCGGGTGAGGGGGATGTAAAAGCTGCGCAGAAAGCGCGTGAATAAATCCATTGGTGAAAATGATAAAAGTTGCCGTAAGTTTTGTGGATAACACCGCAGGGTGGCGACACAAGTTAACACTCGCTTGATGTGAATCCAGATAAACAACCCAATTTCTGCCTGACACAACCTCGTTTGATAAAAGGACGATGTTATGGCAGGCAGCTATCATGGACGACTTTGGAGTGGCTAGCAAGGATGGACAAACGTTGTGGAGGCTGCTATGGGACAATTTAATTGTGTATAGTGCCTGTATGTGGCAAGTCCCAAAAAGTTTTAAACCAAGAGGAGCCAGGTAGCTGGCCCTCCAGTAAAATTCAGGAAATAGATTGAGTGCCTGTATGTTGGCATGTCCCAAAAAATTTTGACACCAGAGGAGCAGGTAGGTGGCCTCCTCAGAAAACATGAATAAGATTGAGTACTGTATGTGGCACTCCCCAAAATTGTTTAACAACAGAGACCGGGTTTGTAGGTGGCCCTCCAGAAAAATTGAATACGATCTGAGTGCACTATATGTGGATTCAACAAAATTGTTTTTAAACAGAGGCCGGGTCGGTGGCCCTCCATAAAAATATAATGCTATAAGTACTATAGCTAGAGCCAGTGGGCCGGCGTCAAAATAGCAGTTTGCCTCTGCTTTACTGTATCAAAGGAGGAGGATGAGGAAATGAGGAGGAGGAGAGTGGATTCATTATTCAGGTTGACGCTGTCTCACCTGGCGTGGAGATTGGAAAATGTTGAGAAATCAGCTTTATTCATCTAATAAAGCTCAATCTGTCAGCGCTCGGCAGTCGACAGCGCGTGTACGCTTATCGGTGATGAGGCACCAGCTGCACTGAAACCCGTCGGACAAGACGCTAGCGGCAGGGCAGGACAAGAACCTCCAAGGCTTACAGCGCCAGTGTCGTAGCCCATGTACAGCTTTGACAACCGCAGTAGTTTGAGGGACTGTGAATCATTTGAGGACGATGGTATGCGTCAGCTACTAACTCCCCACCATCTCTTCGTAAAGATCAGCCTTACTCTGCCGAGACTGGGAAGTTGACAGTGTTGATGGGTGACATAAAGCTGGCAAAAGCCTTGTAAAGCGTACCCTGCCCATTGCTGACAAGCTGCTGCTCGCCACTCTTCCCCTCGCACTTGTCCCCAGAACTACCACCTTGCCGCATAGCGCTGTCATAAGGGAAATACTTTGCTTTCAGCTTGTCGAACCAGGGCCTGCTGGTATTCATGCCATTCTCACACTCCTCCACTCCTTCCGTCTCAGGGATGAGACGTGGAAAAGACTTTGCGTCTTAACCGTTGGGTCCAGGAGGGACACCCAGGTAATCGTGCTGGAATAATCTCTTGAACGCGAGGGTCCCGGGATAGGCAGCCTACGACATCGAAATCTGGCATATGGCGCAGAGTACCAACGCCGTAAAAATTTCACTCCCACTCACTGGCTTGAACGTCATTTCCTTTCCTCTCCTTCTCACTCCTCTTCCTTCTGCCCATAACGCTGAACAGTGAAGACTCACATGGTCCACTCGGTGTTCGCAACATTCTCCTTCCTTCCCTCCATCACCTCCTCCACCTCCTCCGATATGCGCTGAGAACGGACCTAAGGGTTGCTTTGGCTATACAACAAGGGAATCTTCTTCCCCGTCTTTGACGAGCGCAAGACTTCCGCCTGTCTCATCTATGCAGATTTCTTCAACAGGCCATACAGGGAGATGGTGATGGCGATGATGGCGGCATCGCCACTTGACCAGTTCTGGTTGGACTTCCTCAAAGTTCTATCAGCACCGTGACAGTATAAGACCTCCACGTCACCCGGTTCCATCATCTGTAAAGCTTGAGGAAGCTGACTGACCCTGACTACTGTTCGGTGGAAGTCTGGAAGTTGATCCATCTGGCCGTCTACAATGGCTTCCTGGCTGATGGTAACTCTGATAACACCGTGGTGCATTGTTGTGAATTCAACCTACGGGGGCACGTTCAGCACAACAGATCTGTGATGGGCGGGCAGGTTGGAGGCGACGCTGCCCTGCCACTGAGAGGTGGCGGCAGCACTTGCGGAGCTTCCGAAATCCACGATGCCGGCGCCCCTTCGTGAGCAAGCATCTGACAGATTGGGGTATGTCTCTGAGGATAACGGTGACCTAATCGAGTTAACACATGGGGCATGCGTCATGGGGACGCCATTCGTGTCAGTCTGTCCGAGTTGCAGAGCCGCCACAGCAGGTTACGGCCGTGAGTCAACTCTACAACAGCCATGCTGCTTCAGGTTCAGCGTTGCCAAGCCAAAGATCATCTGCGCCCGTGATGCCCCGTATAGTCTTAGGTGGGTGTGCCTTTTTATACGCCTAGCTCAGCAGGTTTGAGCACCGCCTGTGTCCGTTTACAGCAAGCTGACTTGCTGCTGTTGCCTAGAGCTACCGACGATGGCCAGCGTGACCCAACGGATGTTAGTCGAGGGGAGGTTGGAGGAGGGGGGTGGGCAGGAGGTAGGAGGCATAGGCCGCTAAACACAGGGACCGAGTAGGCCCCGCAATCCTCGCGTCGGCATCAATATAACCAGCCCGGGTCAGACTCGGTCCCAGCCTCGCACCAAGTTAACCCATATTGCCGTCAGCGATATAGTGGCCCCTGCCGGCACACTCGTCCAACGTGTCCCGTGGTCAGGGGTTGTCATTGTCAGAAACGGGTTGGTCAGGGCACGGGTGTATCTTCGTCTACCGTGTCTGTGTGCGGCTGGGAGACGCACACTCGTGAAAAAGTAGTGGCGGACTGGGGAGAATAACCGAGGGGCGGCCGCCGCCATGAGGGGTTGCGAAAGGCCTCTTCTACTAGCTCTATATGGGAGCTGCATCTCCCAGCTAAGCAATCGGCGAGACTTTGTGCTCATAAGGGCTTGGGCGTGTGGGTGGGTTGCACATATTTGCCGTTTCCGCTCCGCAGCTCTGGGGTATGGAGAGCCTGACGCTGGGGATTGCTGTGGAGGATCGTGAGAGGCGACGATGGGGTTTTTGTGGCAGGGTTTGGAGGGGGCGACTATCAGCTGACACAGGGTGAAGGAGCAGTGGTGTCCAACGGACGGAGGTGAACGGTCTTGTTGCCACGTGAGTGGGGTGTTTAGCCATTCATATGCCTGAATCGCATACTGGTGGTAGTTAAGCTAGTAGTGGTGGACCCTGCTGAGCCGTGTTTGGCCAAATGTTCATGCACAGGCATCCGCAAGTCCGTCGGTCATCCGGTGTTTCCTAAAAACCTCCCGCTTTGAAGATCATAGCCCTCGCCGCGATAGAGCCCTCGCCAGGGAGGCTTCATAGTTGAACATGTGGCGCTGATGAACACTTGGCCCTGCCTCTCCGTCTGCTGCCACCACTGCAGCGTTCTTCCACATGTTCTGGTCGAGGACTCTCCACCTCCGTCCAGAAGCAACTGTGTTTCAACCCGGCCTCTCAACCCGCTGGGTTCTGTCACCTCATCAAATCCCGATCCCTCTCTGCCCCCCTCGTGATTCCTGCTCCCTGACAACAAAATTCCCCCACTGTCTACAACCCGTGTCTCCTCATGCGTCGGACACCTCTTTACAACTTCCACTACTCAAGAAGGTCAATCTACCCAGACTGGATATCGGTGGAAAACCCTGGGGGCATCGGAAATTGCTCAGCGTCACTGGAAGAAGTGGTATCTGTGACTGTTGGAACAGGTTCCAGAAAACAGTTATCCTCAGAGTATGCGGTTCAAAATGCCAATTTTTCCTGGGAAGGGGGCAGCAGACTGTGGGGGAGGAGGCTGAGTCATGGAAGCTGGAGGGTGGCGTATTTCGGTGACATGGTGGATCTGCGTGGAAGACGACTGGTGGACAAATGCTCGAGCATTGTCACAATCCACGAAATTCACTGTTCGCATAGTTTGGCTTGGCAACGTGCTCTGAGCAGAGTTCCAGAACTTCAGACATGCAACCTTGGGAGTGTAGCTCTGCGGCCGTTCCCCTGACTCCCTCATAAGCAGGTGGTTGTGTACTCAGCCCGGCCAGGACCAACGGCCTATGACATGCGTAGCTGGACCAGTGCGCCACGTCCCCGCCCTAGTCCTCTACACTAGCCCTCGGGTTAAACATTTTAAATGAGAGCGTTATGCTTTAATTTTTTTTTACTTTTTTTGGTGTGTGTTTTTTTTTTTGTGTTTTTGATTTTTGAAAACCAAACAATGCTTAACCTATTTGCTATGCTATTTCTCTAGCCAAGTATGAAGACACCACTACTAGGCCAGATGAATGACACTGCAGTTACTTAAACAAAATAAACGTAAAAAAAAAGGACAATGGCAACTGTGCATACTGAATCCACCCCTACTAATTTCCCACTCGGTTTGCAATGGATATGTGCGTCACTAAGCGCCAAACACAGCGGTCGCAAGTCTCACTACAACCAAATTGCTCACAAGTTGGCTAGTAGATGCACATGCAGCACGTTACATGGCCCCAGCAGTAGCAACCGAATCAAATAATATAACGCTACTGTAGCGTAAGCCGTTTGGATTCTACTATGCTATTTTCTAGCCAAGTAGAAAGCACACTTACTATGCCAGATGAGATGACGCTGAGTTATTACAAAATAACGTAAATAAAAAGAGACAATGGCAGACTGTGCCTAATTGAAATCCAACCCCTACTAATTTCCCCGTTCGGTCTTTTCAAATGGATATGTGTGTCACATAGGGCAAAACAGCGGTCGCAATCTCATCCTAACAAATTGCTCACATTGGCTAGTAGATGCACTGCAAAGCAAGTACAGCCACAGCAGCATCAACCAGAGAAATCAAAATATATAACGCTACTGTAGGCGAAGCTCGTTTGGATCTCCTATGGCTATTTTCTAGCCAATTATGAAAGCACACTACTATGCCAGATTGAGGATGAAGCTGTTTGATTGTATTAAACAAAAAAACGTAAATCTAAAAAAGGACAATGGCCAGACTGTGTCGCCTAATGAAATCCAACCCTAATTAAATTTTCCCACTTCGGTCTTTTGCAATGGATATGTGCGTCACTGAAGCGCAACACACTAATTGAAATCCAACCCCACTAAATTTTCCTCAACTTTTGGTGTTGATGTGGTTATGTTGTGACACTTCTAAGAGCTAAACACAACGGTTGCAGTCCTCCTGTGCTAATTCCTCCAAAATGGTACTAATGCAATGAAAAAAAAAAAAAGTAGAACGTTTATGTAGCCCTAAGGAGGGCTGTTTTGGTTCTTGGAGAATCATCTGCTAAACAGTAAGCTATAGAACACCACTAACGGCTTTCTCCGGTGACCAGCAGCAGCTCTCTCCGTAGCGGCACCCAGACAGCAGTAATGTCGCCAGCAGCGCTGGCCAGCAGGGCTAGTCAATCCCGGGTCAACCTGATCTGGCCAAGCAACAACTGCTCGCACGTGTAAGGGTACCATCACGTCATGCTGGGGTGGAGTGCAGAGTTCTTCTTGTGATTGGCTCTGTTTCTTTGGTCTGGCCCGGCCAAAAAGTCAAAAACGCGGGAGCTGCCATTTTCTCGAGCGGATCTTTCCTGAGTGTCGGAAGAGCATAGGGGGAAGCGAATATAGTCGTTCCGAGCAACGAGCCAGTTTCGATACGCTAATGCTCGAACGAGCAATCAAGCTCGGCGAGCATGTTCGCTCATCTTTTATAGTTATAGCTTAAATATATACGCGACCTCTTGACTACATCTTGATGCCATGGTAAAGTGTTGGTAACGCTTCCAGTGGTTCACCAGCAGGGTAGATAGTTTGGGTCTGCATCTTTATTATTTTGGTTCTTGGTATGAAAAAAAAAATTGTCGATCTGTGAACACAGGTAAGTAAGCGTTTCGTCAGAGTCTAAATCAATTCCCTCTGTGGATAATGGCCTAGATAGTATACAAACTACAACACAACATCAAATCAACACACGTACAAACTAAACATTTATTTTTTATTTATTATATACTTCCTGTCAAAGGAACGAAAAAATTTAACTAAATTTTATGATAAAAAAAAATTAAAATAAAATAAACTCTAATCTTTGCCATCCCAATCAAACATCCCTCCAAAATGCCCACACCCAAACCCCACCCGCTTCCCCCCCCCCCCCCCCTCCCCCTCTCCCCCCTCCCCCTCCTCCCCCCCTTCCCCCCCCCCTCCCCCCTCCCCCCTCCTACCCCCCCCCCTCCCCCATTGCCTCCCCTCCTTCTTCCACCCCCCCCGGCTGAGGCTGAATGCACGTAAACTTCTATTTATTTCATGTAGTAAACACGCCGTTTAAACCAGGTACCCTCGCATAGACCCTCCTGACGCGTTTCCGACCTCTTAAGAGTTTCTTAGTCCTAGATCTCTGACTACGCCCTCTTTCAGCGTCTGAACGCGTCATGATGTCTATACTTATGCTGCACGACCATGATGCAGCTGACTCGCTTCAGCATATCCGTGTCACCGTCATCTGATTTTACACCGACAAGAGGGGTGAGCTGAATAACCATTTTTTCCTTTTTGTCTATTATTATTCACTCATCCTCATAATAACATGAAACCAAGAAAAAGGAAATGTTTAAAAATGAGAGCAAATGTATTTTGCCTTTATGAAACTTCTATAGTCAAAACACTATAAAAGCAGCAATCACCTTTTACATGACATTAAACATAGAGCAAATAATCAAATACTCAATCAAAAAAGCTTTTATTTCTGCTAGTTATTGTCCTTGTCCTAAATTTGTTTGTTTTTTTTTGCGACTTTGCCCTGTACTTTTGCAAGTACAGCCTTGGCTGCACCTTGTGCAGTGCCTTATGTGGCTTTATTTTCCAGATTTCCGTGTGACTTTGTCACTTGTGGTTTATGTATGTATCACTGGTCCAGGGCAGGTGCAAAGGAAGGATTTTTTTTTATGAATCCTATTTTAAACATTAAATTGGAATCAATTTCGCAATGCTTTAATGTTTAAAATTTTGCACATTAATTTTAAAATGTATACATTTTTGGTTTTACATTTATTGGATACTTCTAAGACTTAGGTCACATGTGGCATTTTGGTTGTGTTTTGAGACACATTACAACTAGAGATGAGCGAGCACTAAAATGCTCGGGTGCTCGTTATTTGAGACGACTTTTCAGTGCTCGAGTGCTCGTCTCGAATAACGACCCATTGAATTCATGGGAGCTCCGAGCCATTTTGTTTTAAATAAAACTGACACAAGAACAGTGCAAAACAAAAATTCCAGATGTTGCAGTGTTTTTACTTGTAAGCAAACACATTGAAACTAAAACACCTAAAAATATGCTTTCTTCCGCTTTGCAGGGGTTCGCAGGGTGGTCTCCCTCTAAGTTAATTAGATGTGCACGAACATTCTGGAATGTAAGAATAGTGTTCTTTCATGTGTTCGCACTTTAAATGCTCCTGTGTTCACTGTTTTTAATGTTTTAATTCTATTCTTCCATGCAGGTGTGTCGCGTGGTCGTGTCCCCGATCGTCGAGATTATGCGCGCACAGCTGCAACATGAGATATAATTAAAACATTAAACCACAGTGAAGACAGGCCCATTTAAGTGCAGAAACATACAGTTGAAAGAACACGTATTCCACTTTCCACATTCAGATGTGTTCGAACATCTCCTAAATTCCGGAGTATACACGCGCGATACACCTTTGTAAAGTGAAGAAATAATGTTGTTATTATCTAATGTGTTCTCCAAGTAAAACCTATGAAACAATGTTTAATTTTGTTTTTTTTATAATATCTCAAATACTTTTAATTCATTTATTTTATTAATTTATGCTCTGATTGCTCGAGCCGGCGAGATACGTCTTCCGGATTACGATCCGTTCCGATTATGCTAATACTCGACAGTAGCAGTATACTCACTCGGGTAGACTAGTATACTCGCTCAATCTCTAATTACAAACAGCTGATGAAGGTGATTTTGTCTAATATCCATTAACTGGTTACGACACTTGCATTTTACAAAACACAACATAATGTGGATGCTGAACTAACACTGCGTTTTGGTAAATGTGATTGTTACAGTAATGTTAACTCTCTGGAAATCACCTCCCCGTCAGCTGTTTATATGTTTCAAAATAACAACCCCATCCACATGTGACCTCAACCCTTCCACCAACGTGTTTGACCGCAGCCGCATATGTCGTCATCTTCCTCTATCAGTCCCTTGGGTGTGACGAGAGTACTTAAAAAGTCAGGACACGCCTTTGAATCCAAAATGTTATAGTATTTTCCACATGTGAAAACTGAACTGTCAATGCAGAAAAAGACAGGATCATACATAGAGGTGTCAAAAACTATCCGCCGCAAGTCTCAATTCTACATCACAAGAAAAAAACTATATACATCGCCCCCTAGGAGTTCCTCACTTTCTATAAATATTTTCAGTGCCTCCTCCAGTTTATATGTAAGTGATTATCTTTTATTGCTTTAAGGCTCTGCACAGGGAAGCTTGGCCAAACCACCTGGGAACTTCAGCAAAGTATGGAAACACCACGGAAATGGAACCAGGCACAAACGGCAGGGGCAGCATGACATTGATGCCTTAGGCTGATTAATCGCACCATCTTATGCCAAAATTATGGGCAACAGCCATGGCCCTGACAGAGTGACAGAATGAAGCTAGATAAGCATCTAAAATACATCCAATAAGACCCTGCTGACACTATAGGGGAGGCATGCAGAAGGCAAGCGCAGCAGGCCTAGAGAGTGGCATGGTGACATACCCTAAGTGGACTTCAGGCTTCAAACAATGGTGGCATGAAGAGGAACAAAGAGGAGTGAGCAAGGAAGCGCTCAAATAATGCGGTACATGAAAAATTTGCAGTATATTTGTGGATTACACAAGAGGGGTGGCACAAAGTAATGGAAGCCATGAAAACAACCCATAATCTGCTGCCTACACAGCTCGTTTGATAAGGGACCATGTATGGGGCAGTGAACTAGTAGTTAGATTAAAGGTGCTTGGCAGTTAAAAACTATGTTAGTTATTTTCCTTGGCATGGAGTTGGCGCTCCGCGCCAGGCGGAGCTTTCGCCTAATCCAGCCCCTGTCTCTAGGCTACTCCAAACAGCACTTCTAAGACTTTTGATATAGATCAAGTGTAGTAGTCGTTCTTATAAGTTTTGGAATTATGCCCGGGTGAGGGGAATGTAAACAGATGCGCAAGAAGCGCGACTAATATCGTAACTATAATAAAAGTTTTCAAGTTATTTTGTGGATTACACAGCAGGGCGTGGCGACAAAGTTAACAGTTTGATGTGGAATGCCCTGTAATATCTCTTGCGGTGTGCCTTTTATCGCCGAGGCTCAGCAGTTTGACACCGCTGCTGTCGCTAGCGACGGCAACTGCTGCTGTGCCTAGAGCTACCGACTGATGCGCCAGCCCTCGGATGGTAATTCGGAGGAGGAGGAGGTGAGGAGGCTTGGGAGGAGGTATGTAGGCCCTTGAGACACTGGACCGAGGTGGCCCCGCAATTCTCTCGTCGGCAGTATATGACCAGCCCAGGGTCAGTACTCAAGGTCCCAGACCTGCACCAGTTAAGAGTGTAGTGCGTTCTTTATAAGTTTGGGATATGGGCCGGTGAGGGGAATGTAAACAGATGCGCAAGAAGAGCGGGGCTGATGCGCATGGAGCGGCCTCCTCTGCAGGCGAGCTTTCGCCAGTCAACCCCTGTCTCTCTAGGTACTACCCAAACAGCACTTCTAAGACCTTTGTATAAGTATCACAGTGTAGTAAGCGGTTTCTTATAAGTTTAGGATATGCCGGGTAGGGGGATGTAAAAAGCTGCGCAAGAAGCAGCTGAAATACTATTGGTGTAACTGATAAACAGTTGCCAGTATTTTTGTGGAAACACCGCAGTGGGGCGACTCAAATTTAACAACTGTTGATGTGGAATCCAGATGAAACACCCAATTTCTGCCTGACACCACCTCGTTTGATAAAGGGACGATTTATGCAGGCAGCTATATGGACGCCTTTTGAGTGGGTAGCAATGGAGGACAAAGTGTGTAGGCTGCCTTATGGAGACAATTTAATTGTGGATGTGGCCTGTTGTGGCAAGTCCCAAATTTTTTCAAACCACGAGGAGCGGTAAGGTGAGCCCTTCCAGTAAAATGGTTGAAATAGATTGCAGTGCCTCGTATGTGGCATGTCCAAAAAATTTTGAAACCAGAGGAGCAGGTAGGTGGCCTCCAGAAAACATTAATAGATGAGTGCCTTATGTGGCACTCCCAAAAATTGTGTAATCAAGAGACCCGGTTTGAGGTGGCCCTCAGAAAATGAATACGATTGAGTGCCTGTATGTGGCAACTCCAAAAATTTTTAATAAACGAGAGGACCGGGTACGGGGCCCTCCATAAAAAATAAATGCTAAAGACTACTAGCTAGAGCCATGGGCCGGTGTCAAAAATAGCCGTTGGTACTCGTTATTCGAGACGAACTTTTCCCGATGCTCGAGTGCTCGTTTCGAGTAACGAGCCCCATTGAAGTCAATGGGAGACTCGAGCATTTTTCAAGGGGACCAAGGCTCTGCACAGGGAAGCTTGGCCAAACACCTGGGAACCTCAGAAAAGGATGGAAACACCACGGAAATGGACAGGAAACAGCAGGGGCAGCATGCATGGATGCCTCTGAGGCTGCTTAATCGCACCATTATGCCAAAATTATGGGCAACAGCATGGCCATGACAGAGTGACCGAATGAGGCTAGATAGCATCTAAAACATCCAATAATTGACCCTGACACTATAGGGGACGGCATGCAGAGGCAGCGGCAGCAGGCTAGAGAGTGGCATGGCGACATACCCTAAATGGACTCAGGCTTCAAACCAATGGGTGGCAGAGAGGAACCAAAGGAGGTGAGCAAGAAGCGCTCAAATAATATCGGTACATGATAAAAGTTTGCCAGTATATTTTGTGGATTACACAGCAGGGTGGCGACAAAGTTAACATGGAAGCCATGAAAACAACCCAAAATTCTGCCTGACACAGCTCGTTTGATAAGGGGACCATGTATGGAGGCAGTGAACTAGTAGTAGATTAAAGGTGCTGCAGTTAAAACTATGTTAGTTGGATCTTGGCATGGAGCTGGCGCTCCGCTGCCAGGCGAGCTTTCGCCAATCCAAGCCCCTGTCTCTAGGCTACTCCCCAAACAGCACTTCTAAGAACCTTTTGTATAAGATCAAGTGTAGTAGCGTTCTTATAAGTTTAGGATATGCCGGGTGAGGGGAATGTAAACAGATGCGCAAGAAGCGCTGAAATAATATCGGTAAATGATAAAAGTTTGCAAGTATATTTTGTGGATTACACAGCAGGGTGGCGACAAAGTTAACAAGTTTGATGTGGAATGCCCTGTAATAGCTCTTGGGCGGTGTGCCTTTTATCGCCTAGGCTCAGCAGTTTGAGCACCGCCTGCTGTCGCTTAGCGACGGCACTGCTGCTGTGCCTAGAGCTACCGACTGATGGCGCCATGCCATAGGATGGTAATTCGGAGGAGGAGGTGAGGTGGAGGAGGCTTGGGAGGAGGTATCGTAAGGCCTCTTTGAGACCTGGACCGAGGTAGGCCCGCAATTCTCTCGTCGGCAGTATATGACCAGCCCCAGGGTCAGACTCATGGTCCCAGACCTGCACCAGTTAAGAGTGTCAGTAGGTTCTTATAAGTTTGGGATATGGGCGGTGAGGGGAATTAAACAGATGCGCAAAAGAAGCGGCTGAGCGGCATGGAGCGGCTCTCCCTGCAGCGAGCTTCGCCAAGCAACCCCTGTTCCTAGGTACTCCCCCAAACAGCAATTCTAAGACCTTTGTATAAGATCAAGTTGTAGTAGCGTTTCTTATAAGTTTAGGATTGCCGGGTGAGGGGGGATGTAAAAAGATGCGCAAGAAGCAGCTTGAAATATATTGGTAAACTGATAAAAGTTGCCGTATTTTTGTGAAACACAGCAGTGGTGTGCGACCAAATTTAACAACTGTTGAGTGGAATCCAGATAAACAACCCAAATTTCTGCCTGACACACCTCGTTTGATAAAGGGACGATGTTATGGCGGCAGCTATATGGACGACCTTTTTGAGTGGGTAGCACTGGAGGACAAGTGTGGAGGCTGCCTTAGTGAGACAATTAATTGTGGATGTGGCCTGTTGTGGCAGTCCCCAAAAAGTTTTTAAACCCAGAGGAGCCGGTAAGTGCCTCCAGTAAAAGGTGGAAATAGATTGAGTGCCTGTATGTGGCATCCAAAAAATTTTAAACCAAGGAGCAGGTAGGTGGCCTCCAGAAAACATTAATAGATTGAGTGACCTTATGTGGCACTCCCAAAAAATTGTGTAATACACGAGACCCGGGTGGTAGGTGGCCCTCAGAAAATTGAATAGATTGAGTGCACTGTATGTGGCATCACAAAAATTGTTTATTAAACGAGGGACCGGGTACGGGCCCTCCATAAAAATATTAAATGCTAAAGTACTACTAGCTAGAGCCATGGGCCGGTCAAAAAAAGCAGTTTCCTCTGCTTTATGTACAAAGAGAGGAGAGGAGGAAAAATGAGGGGAGGAGGAGTGGATCATTATTCAGGTTGAGCTTCATCACCTGGGTGGAGATTGGAAAAATGATGAGAAATACAGGCTTTATTCAATCTAATAAGCGTCAGACTGTCAGCGCTCGGCAGTCGACAGCGGGTACGCTTATCGGTGACTGATTGCACCAGCTGCACTGAAAACCCGTCGGAACAAGACGCTGCGGCAGGGCAGGCAAGAACCTCAAAGGCGTACAGCGCCAGTTCGTGCCACATGTCAGCTTTGAACCGAGTAGTGTTAGGGAGCTGGTGATCATTTGAGGACGATGGTTATGCGTCAGTACGTAATCCACACCATCTCTTCGTAAAGATCAGCCTTTTACTCTGCCGAGACTGGGAAGGTTGACAGTTGTATGATGGGGTGACATAAAGCTGGCAAAAGCCTTGTAAAGCGTACCATGCCATTGCTGACAAGCTGACTGCTCGCCACTCTCCCTAGGATACTTGTCCCGCAGAATACTCACCTGCCGCTAGCGCTGTCAGAAGGGAAATACTGTTCAGCTTGTGAACCAGGGCCTGATGGTATTCATGCCATTCTCACACTCCTTTCCGCTCAGGGATGAGAGTGGAAAGATTTTGCTGTGTACCGTTGGTCCAGGAGAGAACACCCAGTAATCGTGTGGAAAATTCTCTTGAACGCGAGGGTCCCGGGATAGGCAGCCTAGACATGAAATCATGCATATGCGCCAGAGTACCAACGCGTAAAAATTTCACTCCCATTCACGGCTTGACGTCCATTTCCTCCTACCTCCAACTCCTCTTCTTCTGCCCATACACGCTGAACAGTGAAGGACTCACATGGTCCACTCGGTGTATCGCCAACATTCTCCTTTCCTCTTCCTGCCCATACCTCCTCCAACCTCCTCCGATATGCGCTGAGAAACGGACCTAAGGGTGCTTTGGCTATAAACAAGGGAATCTTCTTCCCCGTCTTTGGACAGCGCAAAGCTTCCGACTGCATGCTGATCAGAGTTTTTCAACAGGACCAAGCAGAGGGATGGTGAGGTGATGATGGCGGCATCGCCACTGACCATCTGTGTTGACTCCCAAAGTTTATCAGCACCTGACAGATAAGGACATCACACGTCACTTCCTCATTGTAAACTTGAGGAAGCTTGAGCTGACCTGACTACAGTTCGGTGGAAGTTGGAAGTTGACATCTGGCAGTCTACAATGGCTCGGCGTGATGGTAAACTCTGGATAACATGGTCATGGTGAATTCCACCTCGTGGGCACGTTCGCACAACAGTCGGTGATGCGGGCAGTTGGAGGCGGAGCTGCGATGCCATGAGAGCAGTGGCAGGCACACTATGCTGGACTTCCTGGAAAATGCGCACAGCATGCACGGCGCCCCCTTCGTGAGCAAATCTGACAGATTGGGGTATGTCTTGAGGAAACGTGTGACCTATCGATTAACACATGGGCAGGCATGGCACCATGTGTCAGTCTGCCGAGTTGCAGAGCCGCCACAGAGTTACGGCCGTGGAGCAACCACAAACCATGCTGGCTTAAGGTTCAGCGGTTGCCAGCCAAAGATCAGTCTGCGCCCGTGATGCCCCTGTAATAGCTCTGGGTGGTGTGCTTTTATCGCCTAGGCTCAGCAGTTTGAGCACCCTGTATGTCGCAGTAGCAAGGATGCTGCTGGCCTAGAGCTACCGAATGATGGCGCGTGCCAACGGATGGTAGGTCGGAGGAGGAGGTGGAGGAGGGGGGGTGGGAGGAGGAGGAGGCATAGTAGGCCGAAACACAGGACCGAGGTAGCCCCGCAATCCTCGGCGTCGGCAGTATATGAACAGCCCCGGGTCAGACTCGGTCCAGCCTCCACCAAGTACCCATGTGCCGTCAGCGAATATAGTGGCCTGCGGCAGACTCGTCCAAGGTCGTGGTCAGGGGGACATTGTCAGAAACGGGTTGGTCAGGCACGGGTGATGTGTTGAAGTGCTGTGCAGGGCTGGGAAGGCACATCGGGAAAAAGTAGTGGCGGATGGGGAAGAATAACCGAGGGGCGGCCGCCGCCATGAGGAGGTTGCGAAAGGCCTCGGTTCTACTAGCCTATAGGGCAGCATCTCCAGCTAAGCAATCGGGAGATGTGCACATTAAGGGCTTGGGCGTGTGGGTGGGTTGCACTAATTTGCGTTCCGCTCCAGCGTCTGGGCGTATGGAAGAGCCTGAACGCTGGGGGATGCTGTGGAGGATCGTGAGAGGCGACGATGGGGTTTTTGTGGCAGGGTTTGGAAGGGGGCGACTATCAGCTACACAGGGGAAGGAGCAGTTGGTTGTGCAACGGAACGGAGGTGAACGGGTTGTTGCCACTGAGTGGGGTGTTTAGCATTCATATGCCTGAAGCATACTGGTGGTAGTTAAGCTAGTAGTGGTGGACCCTGCTGAGCCGGGTTTGGCAAATGTTTGCACACCACCGTCCGTCGGTCATCCGGTGTTTCCTGAAGAACCTCCCAGAGCTTATGAAGATCTAGCCCTCGCCGCAAGAGCCCTCGCCAAGGGAGGCTTCATAGTTGAAAATGTGGCGCTGTGAACGCTTGGCCTGCTCTCCGTCTGCCCCCACCACTGCCTCTTCCAACATGTTCTGGTCGAGGACTCTCACCGTCCAGAAGCAAATGTGTTCAACCGGCCTCTCAACCCAGATGGGTCTGTACCTCATCATCCTCGATCCCTCAGTCTGCCCCCCTCGGATTCCTGCCCGTGACAACAAAACTTCCCCACTGTATACAACCGTGTCTCCTCATCGTTGGACACCTCTTTACAACTTCCACTACGTCAAGAAGGTCACATCACCACAGACTGTGGATTGCGTGGAAAACCCTGGGGGGCACGGAAATTGACTCAGCGCAACTGGAAAAGTGGTTTGTGACTGTGGGAAGGTTCCAGAAAACAGTTCCTCAGAGATGCCGGTTCAAAATGCCAACTTTTCTGGGAGGGGGCAGCAGACTGGGGGGGAGGAGGCTGAGGTGCAGGAGCTGAGGAGGGCGATTTCGGTGACAATGGGTGGACTGCGTGGAAGACTGACTGGTGGACAAATGCTCGAGCATTGTCAGCAATCACGAAATTCAAACTGTTCGCATGTTTGGCCTTCAACCGTGCTCTACAGAGTCCAGTAATTCAGACATGCAACTAGGGAGTGTAGCTCTGCGGCGTTCCCCTGCTCCCTCAAAAGCAGGTGGTTATGTATCAACCCGGCCAGACCAAGGCCTATGACAATGCAGTAGCTGGACGGCCCAGTCCCCGCCCTAGTCCTCTACACTAGCCCTCGGGTACATTTAAATGAGAGGTATAGCTTAATTTTTTTTACTTTTTTTGGTGGGTTTTTTTTTTTGTGTTTTTGAGTTTTAAAACACAAAACTGCTTATACTATTTGCTATGGCTATTTCTCGCCAAGTATGACAGCACACTACTATGCCAGATGAGATGACACTGCGTTATTAAACAAAATAAACGTAAATAAAAAAGGACAAATGCAACTGTGCATACTGAATCCAACCCCTACTAAATTTCCCACTCGGTCTTGCAATGGATATGTGCGTCACTAAGCGCCAAAACACAGCGGGTCGCAAGTCTCACTCACAAATTGCTCCAAGTGGCTAGTAGATGCACTGCAGCACAGTTACAGCCACCAGCAGAGCAACCGAATTCAAATAATATAAACGCTACTGTAAGCGTAAGCGTTTGGATCTATATGGCTATTTTCTAGCCAAGTAGGACAGCACACTTACTATGACCAGATGAGATGACGCTGAGTTATTAAAACAAAATAACGAAAATAAAAAGGGACAAATGGCAGACTGTGCCTAATTGAAAATCCAACCTACTAATTTCCCACTTCGGTCTTTGAATGGATATGTGTGTCACAAGGGCAAACACAGCGGGCGCAAGTCTCACTACAATGCTCACATGGGCTAGTAGATGCACTGAAGCAAGTACAGCCACAGCAGATCAACCAGAGAAATCAAAATTATAACGCATACTGTAGGCGGGAAGCCGTTTGGATGCTCCTATGGCTATTTTGTCTAGCCAAGTATGAAAGCACACTACTATGCCAGATGAGGATGAAGCGTGTTATTAAACAAATAAAACGTAAAATAAAAAAGGCAATATGGCCAGACTGTGCGCCTAATGAAATCCCAACCCTAATTAAATTTTCCCACTTCGGTCTTTGCAATGGATATGTGCGTCACTAAGCGCAAACAACTAATTGAAAGCCAACCCCACTAAATTTCCAACTTTGGTGTTGAGGTGGCTATGTGTGACAACTAAGAGTAAACACAACGGTGCAAGTCCCCTGCTAATTCCTCACAAAATGGTACTAGATGCAATAAAAAAAAAAAAAGTTTAGACTTAGTGTAGCCCAAGAAGGGCTGTTGGGTTCTTGGAGAATCAATACTGCCTAAACAGTAAGCTAATAGAACACCCTAACGCTTTCCCGGGACAGCAGCAGCTCTCTCCGTAGCGGCAGCCCAGACACAGAATGATCGAGCAGCGCGGCCGGGCAGGGCTAGTCATCCCCGGGGTCACCTGATCTGGCCAAGCCAAACAACGCTACGACGTGTAAGGGTACCAAGTCATGCTGGGGTGGAGTGCAGAGTTCTGGCTTGTGATTGGCTCTGTTTCTGGCCGCCAAAAAAGCAAAAACGCGGGAGTGCCATTTTTCGAAAGCGGGGCGAAGTATTCGTTCCGAGCAACGAGCCCGAGTTTCGCGATACGCTAATGCTCGAACGAGCATCAAGCTCGGCGAGCATGTCGCTCATCTTTTATAGTTATAGCTTACAAATACGGGACCTCTGAGACTACACTTGATGCCATGGTAAGTGTTGAGTAAGCTTCCAGTGGTCACCAGCAGGGTAGATAGTTGGGTCTTGCATTTTATATTTGGTCTTGGTATGGAAAAAAACAAATTTGTCGATCTGGAAACAAGGTAAGTAAGCGTTTGTCAGAGTCTAAATCAATTCCCTCTGTGGATAATGGCTAGATAGTATACAAACTACAAAAACATCAAATCAAAAACACGTACAACTTAACATTTATTTTTATTTATTATATTATTCACTGTCAAAGTGAACGAAAAAATCCAGCAACCAGGCTTGAGGTGAATGCAGTAAAACTTCTATTTATTCATCGTCGTAAAAAGACCTTTTAAAACAGGTCCAGAGTATAGCCATCTGAGCGTGTCGAACTCTTAAGAGTCTAGTCATAGATCTATGACTTAAGAAACTCTTAAGAGTCGAAACGCGTCGCGTCTCTTACTATGGATGCACTGACATGCTGCCCCCCTGGATCGGCAGCATCTCCGTGCACGGCATCTGCTGTATAGACCACCGAGGGGTGAGCTGAATACCATTTTTTCTTTTTTGTTATTCTCTTCACTCACTCATAATAACAGGCAACCACAAGGGACAATGTTCACCTGAGAGCAACTGTCTGCTTTGTGCCAAGTTATAGTCAAACCCCTATACACGCGCAGCACACTTTCACTGCGTCACCCCTAGAGGCACCTTACTTCCAATACCTCAATCCCAAACGCTGCCCTGAGAGTGGCAGCATCTGTGCTGGACTTCCTGAAATGCGCACAGATGCGGCGCACCTTCGTGAGCAAATCAGACAGATTGGGGTATGTCTTGAGGAAACGCTGAACTATGAGATTTAACACATGGGCCAGGCATGGCACATGTGTCAGTCTGCCGAGTTGCAGAGCCGCCACCAGGTTACGGCCGTTGTCACACACAACCATGCCTGGCTTCAGGTTCAGCGGTGCCAGCCACAGATCAGTCTGCGCCGTGATGCCCTGTAATAGTTCTTGGGCGGTGTGCCTTTTATCGCCTAGGCTCAGCAGTTTCAGCACCGCCTGCTGTCGCTTAGCGACGGCACTGCTGCTGTGCCTAGAGCTACCGACTGATGGCGCCATGCCCACGGATGGTAATTCGGAGGAGGAGGAGGTGGAGGAGGGGTGGGAGGAGGAGGAGGCATAGTAGGCCTGAAACACCTGGACCGAGGTAGGCCCCGCAATCCTCGGCGTCGGCAGTATATGACCAGCCGCAGGGTCAGACTCGGTCCCAGCCTCCACCAAGTTAACCCAATGTGCCGTCAGCGATATATAGTGGCCCTGCCCGGCAGCACTCGTCCACGTGTCCGTGGTCAGGTGGACCTTGTCAGAAACGGCGTTGGTCAGGGCACGGATGATGTTGTCTGACACGTGCTGGTGCAGGGCTGGGACGGCACATCGGGAAAAGTAGTGGCGGCTGGGGACCGAATACCGAGGGGCGGCCGCCGCCATGAGGTTGCGAAAGGCCTCGGTCTCTACTAGCCTATAGGGCAGCATCTCCAGGCTAAGCAATCTGGAGATGTGCACATTAAGGGCTTGGGCGTGCGGGTGGGTTGCACTATATTTGCGTTTCCGCTCCAGCGTCTGGGGTATGGAGAGCTGAACGCTGGTGGATGCTGTGGAGGATCGTGGAGGCGACGATGGGGTTTTTGTGGCAGGGTCCTGGGCAGGGGGCTGACTAGCAGCTGACACAGGGGAAGGAGCAGTGGTGTGCACGGCCGGAGGTGAACGGGCTTGTTGCCACTGAGTGGGGTGTTTAGCATTCATATGCCTGCGCATACTGGTGGTAGTTAAGCTAGTAGTGGTGGAACCCCTGCTGAGCCTGGTTTGGCAAATGTTGCACACCACAGTCCGTCGGTCATCCGGTGTTTCCTTAAAGAACCTCCAGACTTCTGAAGATCTAGCCCTCGCCGCAAGAGCCCTCACCACGGGAGCTTCACTAGTTGACAGTGGCGCTGATGCACCAGCTCTGGCCCTGCCTCTCCGTCTGGCCCCACCACTGCCTCTTCCAACCTGTTCTGGTCGAGGACTCTCCTCCGTCTCAGAAGCACTGTGTTCACCCGGCCTTTTTTTTTAACTTTTTTTTGTGGTTTTTTTTTTTTTTTTGTGTTTTTGAGTTTTTAAAAACAAACAATGCTATCCTATTGCTATGGCTATTTTCTAGCCAAGTATGAAAGCACACTGCTATGCCAGATGAGATGACACTGAGTTATTAAACAAAATAAACGTAAAATAAAAAAGGACAAATGGCAGACTGTGCCTAATTGAAATCCAACCCCTACTAAATTTTCCCACTTCGGTCTTTGCTATGGATATGTGCTTCACTAAGCGCAAAACACAGCGGTAGCAAGTCCCCCTGCTAATTCCTCACAATATGGTACTAGATGCAAATAAAAAAAAAAAAAGTATAACGTTATTGTAGCCCTAAGAAGGGCTGTTGGGTTCTTGGAGAATCACTCCTGCCTAACAGTAAGCTAATAGAACACCCTAACGCTTTCCCTGACCAGCAGCAGCTCTCTCCCTAGCAGAATTGGTATATGTGAAAAGATTGAAAGCACAAATAAAGACAGAGCTCAGGCTCCCCATTCAGTTATAATTGACTGTCATTAGATCCTGCACACAAGCACAGTGTATATAAGTGCAAACCTCTTTGAGCAGATCTCTTTGCACAGAAAGGGTTGGTCTGCGATAAGGGCGCTTCCATCTAGAATATGTCAAATACAGGTTACACTTAGTATAGCATGCCATGTGTTTATTTTTTACAAATCCTACGTAGGTGTTGTATGAAGTAGTGGACTGTTTTATAAATCTTTTTCGTTGTGGTATTAGTAGCTTACTGTAATGATTATGATTCACTAACAGTACGTGCTGTGCTATGATCCTGAGTTTTCTGGATGGTTTGTGCCTATTGGTACTGGCCTCACTGACCTTACTGGAGTCACAACAGGAATATCTGTTCCATCATCAGGGAAGTGAAGAGGATTTTACATATGAGTGTTATAGATATATGAGTTATCTTTTTATTAAACTATTTTCTGGGTGGAAAATATGGCAAAAAAACACGCAACTTTGAACTTTTTTCCATTGCAATAGTTAAAGTTGAAATAATCTCTTCATTTTATTATTTAGATAATCAGCCATTTGGGGACGTGTAGGACACGATAACATAGTTAATACTTGTAGAATATGCTACTGGCACTACCCCATCAGTCACTTCACCCACTATAAAATGACATGCAACCGTATTCTGCAGTATATCCCACTGGGTATGCCTCTCCAAGAAGGTTGTTCTCAAGGAGGAATGATGTGGATAATGAAGTCACTGCACTTTATTAAAGGGGTTTTCCCAAGAAACAAAATTCCCACATTTCAACCTCCTAGTGATGTTAACACAATAAGATCATTTTTAACCCATTCTTTACAATTTACTCAGTTTTATTCTGTTTATATAATAAGGAGGCGGGGTCCCCTACTTAAGAACACTCGACTTACATACGACCCATAGTTAAAACGGTCGCTGATATTGGTAATTTATTGTACTTTAATCTAGGCTACAATCAAAAGCTATAACAGTATACAGGTGTCTGCAATGAAGCAGTGTTATATTGATTCTTGATGACAAAGATTACAATAATAAAATAGACAGTTCCGAATTACATACAAATTCAACTTAAGAACAACTACAGACTGTCTGTATATATATATAATATATATATTAGAATATATATATATGTTTTATGCACACACACATATATCTGTTATATCTATAAGAGAAAAAAATAAATAAATACATAAAGCTACTGGCTTTTGGTGTTCCAGGCCGGCGGGGTGCTCAGGTAATGTGGTAGTTGGGTCCAAGTGTGGAGAGGAGTTGGCTATGGTCTAGGGTGTCGGGTGTTTGGGTGGCAGCGCCGGCGGGGTGCCAGGTGTTTGGGTGGCAGCAGAGGCGTAGAACAGTGTTGGCGGGCGGGAGTTAGGACAGATTTGTCGGCAGACTGGGAGGTGAGCAGGGGGTAGGGGCAAGCATCTGGGGGTGTTGGGGTGTATGGCTGTGCCATTGGACAGGTGGCTGCACCATCGCTTGGGGAGTGGTTTCTGCAGTGAAACTGTGCATTGGGTTGGGTTGGGGAGGGCGTGGTGGTATGTAGAGCATGCTTTCAGAAGTTTCTGGCGGTGGGTGTCTTCTATGGGCAAGCACAGAGGAGTTTGTGCAGGTGGGCATTTTCAGCATGTACAGCATGGGAGAAATAGGCAGGGAGGAGGCATAATTTGGTTTCTCCGACCATCCCTGGCCCCTTTGTGCGGGCAGGCCCTGTAGCAGGCACTGTTTGACAGGATCACAGGATCACATTATATGCTGCAAGTCTTTTTCAAACCACTGACATTCTGTTCGGTGGGGCCTTCCATGTCAGTGTTATCATCGGCAAGCAACAATAATCAGAACATATTTCTGGCAATTTAAAGGGATTTGTTTCTGAATTCACATTCTATTTCATTAATCTGCCAATATGTATAAATATGTTCTAGAAGTTATTACAAAAAATGTTCATGTGTGAAGATAATTCTCATAAAAGTAGTCATATGGTCCCTTTAGAAACAAGACCAACTCCTTGGATACTGCCACCTATGCTGGGAGTGATTGCACAAAGACACAAAGGTGTATATGAAATTGTCCGAGAGTTACGCATAACCCACAGCCGTCCTGTGGTAATGATTGCTGAATGCAATCTGGTCCCTTTAATACAACGGGGTGGAAAAAAATTGCATATGGATATTAAAAATTATCACCTGTCAAAGGTAGATAGTAGAATGGCACTTATAAAGATTGATTGATCTTCCCCAGTTGTGTCTATTATTACAGTTACTCTATTTGGAATAAAGAGGTAAATTCTTCAAAATCATTGAGAGGTTAATGAATGATCTTATATGGGGAAGGAAGAGGGTAAGAATTAAACTTGAAGTATTTTACAAACCAAAGGGTAAGGGGGGGATGGTCTCTACCTAATTATTTTTTGTATTTCATATCGGCAATATTACAATATTTGGTGGGTGGAGCTGATGAATTAGTTATTGGGGAAATAGCACAAGTAGTGGGAATAGACAATAGGAATGGAATAGTTTTATTAGAATCAGGCCGTTTGAATCAATCTGCACTTAGAAGTTTACCAATATGCAGTTGGGAATGGATTAAAAAAAATTATGAAATAAATAATAGCACAAAATTTTCACCATTATGGCAGAACATAAGATTAAAGGAATTAGAGAATTTTCACGGGAGGACTTTTTGGGAGCATAAAGGAATCCAATTTATTTCACAGATGTTTGTAGATGGTAGATTAATTCCCTTTGACACAGTGAAAGAATTATATAATATTGATGATACAAACTATTTTTATTTTGTTCAATTAGCACATAGAATAAGGAAGTTGAGGGATAAGCAGAGTTTAAGGATAGGGAATCACAATATAATAGAATTTTGGGGAAAAGTTAGAGGGGGGAAAAAAATATTATCCAAAATATATAAATTTATTATAAATAATATAAGGGAACCAGACACACATATAAGTAAAAGAAAATGGGAAAGAGATATTGGAGTGCTATCGGATAAACATTGGATGAACATCTTCCAAAATATGAGCATTGTATGCTCAGAAGCAATCAGTCTGATTCAGTTCAAAATAATATATAGATTGTACTATGCTCCGGCTATGATCAATCGGTTTAAGAGAACACCGAACTACCAGAAACAAAATGCAGATTTCCTCCACATGATGTGGAACTGTAATGTGGTACTGGAATTCTGGGAGGATATACATATAGAGGTAAGCCGTGTATCAGGACTGACGGTTCCTAAGACACCAGATGTCTTTGTGCTGGGAAATATGTGTGAAATCGCTGGTACCTCGCATCAGGTTAGATGGTTGGGAATGGCACTATAGGTGGCTCACTGTATACTGATTTATAATTGAATATCCCCTAAAAGACCATCCATGGCAGAATGGCAAAAGAGACTAGATAGAATAAAAATGTATGAAAAAATGAAATATATAAAATTAGGAAAGGTGGCAAAAAAGATGGCTAGACGATAATGTAGAGAACTAA